>CM029784.1:76763-676763 GCA_017562165.1 Ectropis grisescens
GTGAGCAACTGTTCAGACTTGAAATACCTTCGCACCTTTGAGAGGACACCTAGTTTTTGGCAGCTAATTTGGCCTTGGACTCGATATATGAGCCAAAGTTGAGCGTAGATGTTAAAGTAACGCCCAAAAGCTCAAGACGGTCAGAAACCGGCACGGACACACCTCGAAAAGTAGGAGTCAGTTGGAATGGACTCCTTTTTGCGGAAAACAGACACGCCTGCGTCTTACTCTCGTTGAACTTGACGAGATTGTCTCCTCGAGTTTCGCCTTTAAGAGATTTTTACTTCCTTACTATGATGTTTTCGCAGATCTTGAGGTTGACTTGTCTTGTCGCTGTCAGTGAGGCTATAAATTCGAAGAAGGCATAAAGTGCGTGACTGCGTGGCTCCGTCGATGGTTGGCCGCAGCTGTCCTCCGCTGGGCTCTTTCGGAGCCGGTTTGTATGGTCGAACCAGGAACAGGTGTATGCAATATGTCAGTTGCATTTGTTTGATCGTGCAAAGGGGTCTGAGGAAGCTTAGATTTTTTCCCCTATCTTCATATACGACAACCTCATGATGTTTACCAGCACTTCTGCTCAGATATGCGAGCAGCGCTCTTGCGTAAGTTCAAGGCGTTCGATCTTTCGAGTACTCTATTAAGTTTTTCGATCGCACCTTCGCACCGAAATCGGTGGCCGTCTACCTCGCACACATTAATACGTAGGTTTCGCTCTTCATTGTGACTTTTGCGGTACTGCCATTGAGCAAGCAAGACTATCCAGGTGACAAACGGGCTCGTTTCCGTTCCCAGACAAAGCCAAAGCTTATTACCAATCTTTCTTTGTTGCTGTCCATGAAGAGAGCCACTCCGCGGATACGGATCTCTGCCTCTCTTCTGTCTGCGTTCTCTAGTAGTTACTGGACGGAGATGTTCTTTGAGGAGCTGTCTTGGGCGGGGACCGCATTCCACGTTTGGGTCCACGAACAGCGAGGCAGCGTGTAGTGGCGGAGAGGAGCGTGTATTTGAAAGTGTGGAGTTTCTCTTAGCCGCTTTGCGAAAAATATTGAAAAGAAAAATAATTTATTTACTAAGGTAGATTCAATGTGGCAAAAATATTATTTAAATTAATAAAGATACGGTTTACCTTATCTACATTTTAAAATGTATACTTGGCTTACAATACAATACAATATTTTTTATTGGCGGTCCCTGATTCGACCCTTCGCGGTCCGGATACGGACCGCGGTCCGCCTGTTGCTGACCCTTGCTCTAGGTGTTAGTTTATTTTTAATCGGAGTGTGGGAAGAAAGACTCAGTAATACCGGAAGGTGGTCTGTAACTTCTGATTGAAGAACAAAAGATACACAAGGTAACTTTGTTTTGACCAAAAAATGATCAAGACAAGTGGTTTGTCTAGTTGGAATCGTGTGTGCAGGTAAAAGACCTAATTCGGCTGTCAATGTTAAGTAATCTATACTTTTTGGATCTGAATTAGTAACACTAATATCTATATTGATATCGCCTGCAATAATAATATTTTGAAAGGAATTTAGAGATTGCAGTATTATTTCAAGAGAATCCAGGAAACTTCGCGTGCATGTGAAACTAGGGGGGCGATAAATTGCCAAAATGGCTGTGTGATTAGAGATTTTATTACTAGACAATTTCCACCAGCAAATGGTGGTTCTTCTGTTGTACATGAAATAGAGTCTTTTATATAGACTACAACTCCATCATTTTGGTTGTATAACCTTTTGAGTTGACGTAACACTGTAACGAGTGAGTTGCGGAAGAATTTTGTTACTCGATAACCAACACTCAGACAAAATCAACACATCACAGTCGAAATCCAAAGAAGCCAGCATAACACATAATTTATCGAAGTTAGCATTTATACTTCTAATATTTTGCGTTAAAATTTTAAGGCTATTTATTGGCAGTGGTATAAGGGATGAACAAGTAGTGGGAGAACAGAGATGCGATTCAGATATCTTGATTTCATCAACGTCAGCGTAAATGTTTTTAGCATTTGTATCCATTATGTTGGGCTGTAGATGGTAACATACAGTCATATACAAGTGCGATAAAATACTCTAGTATTAAAAGCTTCTCTATTATTATTTTAGGTGCATTGTTCATTATATTCTGAATTATCTGTGATCCGTCTAGTGAAATTAATGATAGTAATGATGCGATATTTAACGTCATGTATACAGTAAGTAAAAGTATCCATTTGATAGTAGGTAGCTAAATAGAAAAACTGGACAAAATAAGCAATGAGTTTAAAATTGTACTCGTAACACAAAAGTCATGTTTGTAAATTATTTAGTTTGTTAATCTGGTCTTCGCTTTTAATCAGTATAAAAGGCGATGCGTCAGCCTGTCTCAAAAATACCTTCCGTTTGATGTCCAGCAGTATTTAAACTTTCCAGACCTTTTCAACTCCCTGGCCAAAAACAGGAGATGGTTGGCCTTACTAGTTAAGTGCTCGGAGACATAAATTGGTGATTTCTTGCCCCAAATACCTAGATGCGAGGCGTTCAGCTTGATTGTGTTAGAAATGTTATAACCTTTCACTGCTTTGAGCATTTTATTCTTCCGTAGGTTAGAATTGAACTCTATTATGATAGGTTTGTTTGCGTCAGATTTGCCAGGAATACGAAACACTTCTTTGATGTCGTTAGATGCTATTTCGGACTGGATAGTTTCGCTCATCTGAAGTACATACTTGGTCAGAACTTCCTTTGTTTCGCCAGCAGTGTATGGGACATTTCGAAGTTCAATTGATGAACTACGTGAGCTACGTAAGAGATCTTCTATCAAATTCTCCATTTGCAGTAGTTTTGCTTGGTTGGATTTGCATTCTGTTTCGACTTTATCAATTTTAGATCTAGTTTCTGCAACCTGCGTTTCCATAAAATCAATTGACTTTTCTATGTCACATTTAATATCCGACAATCGTTTGTCCAAGTTTTCAAACTTTTGATTCATATCCGCCTTCCATGTTGAGAATAAATTAGTGATTTTGTCTTCAAAAGCTTAAACTTCTCGTCGACCAATTCGGGGATCTAAGACGTTTCGCTGCACGCAGACGTTTTTTGCCCTGATCGCTTAACTTAGCAGCATCCGAGTCAGATCCGTGATTTTCTGAAGTATGAGACATGATAGTTCAAACCAAAACTCAAATAGCAATCAGCTCAAATGCCGTCTCCTGGTGAATGTTACCTAGCGCTTTTGTGCTAGCAATTTACTCGGACGCTCAGGTTGAGAATGGTGATAAGTACAGCAAAGTGAAAGGAAGCCCGGTGATGCGTCACAAATAGCACTGCAAGTGCGAGTGTGATAGCAACAGGTGAGTTAGAATGATGTTACTTAACTCACGCGCTTTGGTTGTCCGTCCAAAGTCCAGGTATACGATGAGTCCAGTAAACGCGCACCTCGTTGCTCACGTCGCGGCCCAATCTTTCTATCTCACTTGTGTTACAAAATACAAAATATAAAAAAATAAGAAAACTCGTGCACGGTGTCAAGCACGTCTACTCGCCACCGAGGTTCGGACGGAAGGGGATACAAGGAAGTAGGTATACTGTTAAGTAGAAATTTCTTGAAAAAGTAAGGAAAAGTATGATGTATAAGCAGTAGAACCAACATTTTCCGAAATATTAAGCACCAATGTACAAAATCCGGTATATAAATATAAGAAATAATTACTGGTAGAAATACAGAAACGTGTAATAAATTAGAAAATATAATGTAACAAAACCCCTATAGTTAACAAAACCCCTATAGTTAAGACAAACATTGCAGACATGTTTAACTTTAAATTTTAAGAAAATTTTTCATGTTATTAAAGAAACCTGCAAGTCCACCCTGATAATGTTAGGGACCCCTTTAGCTCGCGGGCCGGGCCTCTGCGCCCGGACAGGAAAAAAAAAAAAACCTAACCTAACCTAAAAGTATGACTGTTTTTGTTATAGATAAAGAAAATTTTAGTTATGATTTCTTGATCGGTTTAGACTGTATAAAAGCATTTCACTTAACACAAAATGAAGGTCTGAACATTACTCAAAACTTATTAATTGAAAATCAAAAAAAAAAGGAAAAAATAATTACAAACAAATTCCTGGCTTAGCAGGTAACAATCAAAATAACTATTATACACGAAATACTCAAACAATTCCTGGATTTACAGGTGAGATAAAAAGTAAAAACAAAATTCATTGAGAAAACTGAAATAAAAAATAATAGTCAATTCAAATAGAAATAAATTTCAATGAGAATATTCTCATATTCACCACTATATAGTGGTAAAAAACTTTGACAGATCCATAAATCACTTAGATACAGAAAAACAATCACAGATACAAAATTTGATAAGTACTTATAAATATAAATTTGATATAGGCACAGTACATGGATATGAGGCACATATGAATGGCAATGCTTATGCGTTGGGCCAAATAAACGCCAGCATTTTGGTCACGCGTCGCATCGACCAAGCGCTCAGATAGGCTTTTGAAGATGAGGTGAGCTCCCGGCCCCCACGGTCCCAATGTCTCAACCCCAAAGGGCTCAAATATGTAACCACTTCCGAGGGTTGCATATTTGCACCGTTTGAGTCGCTCAGCTGAATTAGCCGCTGCACCGGCCCTACTATGTGTCTCTGGAAGATGTGAAGGTGCCAGAGTATCGACGCAAGTTGCGTCCCATACTAAGGGCCGACCCAACTTCCAAGGCACAACAGTCATGCCGTCAGGTCTTTTGCCATCGTCACGCGCAAGACCACTCGGTTCGAGTATGGCTGGGACATTGGCGGTGGAAAAAGCCCGGCGTATGATGTCGTTCAGACAGGCGTGGCGGCCAATACGACCGCCGCTTTTCGAGCAAGAGAGACCATGGTGACCGAGTTGGTCGACGGCAGTACCACAATGGCAGCGATGGGCTTCATAGCACCTGGCACCTAAGCGCAAGCAAACAGCTAGACGAAATGCAGTTGGATCTAATAGGCTACCGGTATTGAAAGATGGCAAAGCTTGTAACCAAAGGCCCGATTCCCACACAGACACAGCAAGGATACGAGCACGATCCGCGATACTAGGACACGTATCGAGAAGAGAGTTCCGTGCTAGATCGCAGATCGGTCGATCCCACTGTCTCTGAGATGACAGACATCTGGGGAAATCGTTGTTTGGACAAGCCAGCCTCCAAGCATTCTTAGCCTCACACAAATTAGCTACTACTACATCCGAATGGCCTAATGGGGTGCGAGAATTTTTCGATTAGATTTTGAGTACTATGAACTGAGGACAAGAATGCCGGTAAAGCTACACTTGAAATTTGGCGGACCCCTAGGCCTCCCAACCTTATGGGTAGTGAGGCTTGTGACCATGCCCTCCCACTCAGGTCCACATTCAACACCGATATTAAAGATTCCTTTACGACATTGTCTAAGCTCCAAAGGAGCTCACCATGTTTCCACAGTGGACTACATCGTAAAGCGTACATAAATTTCGGAACAAAGAGACAATGCCGAATAATTGTAAACGCCATATGGGCGTTTACTTTGAGTAACCTATCGGAGGCTCTCGTAAAATTTTGAATTTTTCCTCGACAAAAGGTGTAAACGACTCATCTAATATCGGTGAACCCAGGAGGCGCAAGGAATGTTTGTCAACTGATTTGATGTTGGGGCCAGATCATTAAATTTCTGTATTATCGAATCTTTATCTGGACATGTGTCGCAAACGAAAAGTTCGCATTTTGAGAAATTTAGTTCCAAACCAATGAGACGAAAACCGTCTATAAGTTTTTGTAAATCAGTTAAAACAGTATTCACATCGCTTTAACGTTCCGTCGTCCAAGTACCAAACGTTTAGTTTGGACTGGAGACGTTGAATGATAGGGTGAATGGCCAGGGCGAAGGTCGCAGGGCCGAAGGATCACCCTGTTGACAGCCAACGGAGGATAGCATAAATATGATTGTTTTGATAAGTCAATTTTGTGGGCTCGCCATAACATTGCCAAAGAAAATTGTACAGATCAGAATTTTATCCTTCACTTGGGCCAACAGGGCTCCTCGATCAACCGAATTAAAAGCGTTTTGACGTCCACCTTTAACAGCACCTCTCCGCAATTTTGGTGAAGGAAGGTCCGGACAGAATGAACGGCAGCCTCATCCACCCGCAGACCAAAGCCGAGTTGTATTGGTTGGAAAAGGGAGCTCAAAAGAGCAACCTTTTTCCTACAACCCACCTTGGCAGCAAGGCGACGATATGTGGTGCCGACAGCGATTGGCCTGATCCCACCATCTTTTTGGAAAGTGCGCACAGATTAGCGCCGTACAAAACTTCGACAATGTCACTACTGACTCGACCAGATAACATGAGATTAACTAAAGAGGTTAGATCTCTCAAGAGGGACTCTCCGACCTCACCAGAGCTAAAAGATAGAAGATCTTTTAGATGTTGAGGTGTCAGGCCATCTAGGCCTCGGCTGAGCCACTCAAAAAGATGTAATCGCAGCCGTAACCTCCTGCGATGTGGCCTCAATAGTGACGTCATCTGATTGTGGGGATCAGGAGGTGGAGATTAGCTGTCGCAGGTGGATGTTTGTCACGAAGTGACTGAATGGTGTGTGTTGTATTTGGCGCAATAGTGTCACTGGAAAACAGAATACGTGCAGCGCCTTTGATGTCGCCATTGCTAATTTTGTTCTCTACTATCTTAATTATAGCCGAATCATCACTTTTTTAGAATTTATGTTATTCCGCTGCTTAGGCGGAATAAAACTACTCAAATCTAAAGGGGTTTCCACTGATGCAGTATACTTAATGCAATTTTCCTTGACCCTAGTGGTAAGGGACTTTTTGTTCGACGGTTCTAAAGGTACATAAAGTACACTGTATGGGAAAGTGAGTAAATGTTCCCAAGCATCTTTCGAATTTTGTGACAGAACAGTTTTGATAACAAACGATAAACTTTGAGCCACCGAAACACGAGCACCACGCGGGATGCGCTTAAGGATCGGAAATGAATTTTTCAGTGAGCTCAACACTTCCCAAAAGGTTGGGAAGGCGTAGCAGCGCTCACGAAGCTGCCACTTGGGGTCTGCTGACCCGCAATCGGAGCCGAAAGCGGAATTTGCAAATTTTGTGGTATTTAGCCCGATGGATTTTGAGCCCTTTTGTCCCTTAAAAAAGTCGCACTTGGGAACATTCTGTGCACTGTATCATGGGTTCCAACGACACTATATTAGACAACGCATTGCGTCCAACCGGGGTGCAAGATGCCATACTATGACTAAAACTAAAATAAATAAAAATTATCTTAGTGTCCCTAAATGACGACCGCAAGACAGCGAGACGTCAGGCGATGACGTTGCCTGAGGAGCGCGCAGGCTCGCCGGATGGCGTCGTCATGGAAACAGAAAAACACAACTAAGCGGTAATCTGTCAAAATATATGGAAATTATAAGAACTATGAAAAACTAATATCTGGACTATCTCCAGCTCTACAAACAATACCTTGCAAAAATCCTTAAATATACTTGCGGCTGATATAAAGAAACCAGCCTAAAAACGAAGAAAAGCTGAAAGAAAAAATAAACCGAAAATATGCCAACTTGCGTTGACAAGTTTTTTTTTTTTTTTTATTTATTTCTGGCGTTTATTTGGCTCAACGCATAAGCATTGCCATTCAGCGTGGTAATGCCGCCAGCATGCTGGGTACGCTTCCGATTGGTAGTGGGCTTGAACATCTTGATTATCTATAGACCTACAGTGGTCTATAGATAATTCAGGTGTGCTTAGTGTAAGTAGTTAGTTAGGTTTGTAGTGTAGTGTATGTAGTTCTCATTGTATTTTAGTTTTGTTAATAAAGGCTCTGCCCACAAAAAAAAAAGGCACATATAGAATTATTAATAGATAGATATTGTTATAAAAGACCGTATAGATGCAGTATTGAAGATATGAAAGAAATATAACAACAAATAGCTAAATTATTAGAAAACAACTTAATAGAGGAGTCATATAGTCCTTTTGCCGCCCCAGTAACATTAGCATTTAAAAAAAAGATGAAGGTAAGAAATTAAGACTATGTATAGATTTTCGCGACTTAAATAAGATAGTGGTACCACAATCTCAGCCTTTTCCACTCATTGAAGATTTAATGGTAAAAACCAAAAACTGCAGGTTTTTCACAACGCTAGATATAAATTCCGCGTTTTGGCCCATTCCACTAAAAATAGAAGATAGAAAAAAACAGCATTTGTTACCCAACAGGGACACTATCAGTGGACATGTCTACCTTTTGGATTAAAAACTTCCCCTGCTATATTTCAGAGGATATTGAGTAGTATCATACGAAAACATAAACTTACTGACTTCGCCGATAATTACATAGATGATATACTGGGGTTTTCCCAAACATTTGCAGATCACATTAAACATTTAAAATCGTTGTTGGAAGCAATATCAATAGAAAGACTGAAATTAAAATTTTCCAAATGTAATTTTGCACAAGACTCCGTTAAATATTTAGGTCATATAATAAAAAACAATACTATATCCCCTTTAAAAGATAATTTAATTGCAATAAAAGAGTTTCCTATCCCCAAGACACCAAAAAACGTAAGACAATTTCTTGGAAAAAATATTTTTTTATGGTAAATATGTGCCAAATATTTCAATTACATTAGATCCATGACACAATTTGTTAAGAAAAGGTCAAACTTTTAATTGGTCAGATAGCTGTCAAAAATCATTTGAAGCAATAAAATAACTACTTTGCAAGACACCGATCTTGACAATATTTGATCCAGACCTCCCAATCAGAATTTATACAGATGGCAGTATACAAGGTGTAGGAGCAGTATTAAAACAGTTACAACAGAATAGAGAAGAAAAGCCATGTGCTTATTTTTTCAAAAAAATTGAATGATTCACAAAAACGGAAAAAGGCTATTTATCTGGAGTGCCTAGCAATAAAAGAGTCAGTCAAATATTGGCAACATTAGCTTATAGGAAAAAGTTTACGGTTTACTCAGACCATAAACCGTTAGAAAAATGAACATAAAAGCTAGGACTGATGAAGAGTTAGAGATCTTGCATATTATTTGTCTCAATTGAATTTTGAAGTGATATACTCCCCAGGAAAAATAATTTAGAAGCAGATAGTTTGAGCAGAAATACTGTATTGCAACCGTCTGATAATCAAGAAGATATTTTGAAAATTGTGAATTTTATTGAACTTAAAGATATAAAAACTGTTCAAGAAAACAACCAAGATTTAAAACAAAACAAAAATAGTCTCATTTATAAAAATACAATATACTATAAAAAAATTGGAATAAAGGAAAAATAAATTCTATCTGAAGACATTAGCAAAAAGTTTATAGAAAAAATACATAACGGTTATTGTCATTTAGGAATTCAACAAATGAAACAAATATATACCTTTTTATTATGCAAAAAATGTAAATAACAATATTAAGAAAATCTATAACAAATGTGAAACTTGTATAAAAAACAAATCAAGAGTCAAATTTCAATTTGGTGTAATGTCTCACTTAGGACCAGCTACTTACCCATTTGAAATAGCATCAATAGATACTATAGGAGCGCTTATGTCTTTTCTCGGGATCTATTCTATCTATGTATCAAATTTCATCAAAATCTGTTGGTTGGTTTAGGCGGTAAAGACGGACAGACAGAGTTACTTTCGCATTTATAATAAGCGCTCTACAGACGATGCCCTGAAATCGGAGGAAATGACGAAAAAGGGGCGGAGGGGGCGTGATAAATCACTCATCAAAAAATCGGGTCCGATTTCAGCCAGTGTTGTCAACCATACGATTTAAATCGTATTTATACGACTTTTGGGCTTTAGTACGATATACGATCGAGTAATCAAAATCGTACACAAAATATTTTCTTAACTTATCTTGAAATAAATAACCAGTTATTCGACCCCGAAGCAGTGATGTGGAAACATTACTACGTGCCGGTTCAAATGGCAATGCTTCCAGTGAAATTACCGGGCATAAAGATAAAACATCTCTGGGTGACGAGTGCAGTGCAGTGCTAGGTAATAATTTAGACTCTTAATGTTCCAATACCTGCGTATCACTGTGTTTTTTTTTGTAAATAGTGACGAGACGAGCTGGACATATGCCTGATGGTAAGCAACATACCTGCCACATAACGGCACAGTGACACGCAGCTCTTGGAACATGAAGAGTCCAAATCATTACCTAGCACTGCACTGCGCTCGTCACCCAGATATCTGAGATGCTATATCTCTAAGCCCTGTAATTTCTCTGGAAACATTGCCCTTCAATATGTCTGCACATTACTGCTTGGCGGTAGAATAACTGGCAAAGGTGTGGTACTTCCCAGCCGGACTCTGCTAAGAGTCCTACCACTACCAAAAATGTGATGTTATGTGGCAGACATGTTGCTTACTATCAAGCACATGTCCTGCTCTTTTTATAGAAAACAGTGACCAGCACTCTTTTCTATAAAAAGTGTAGGTATGTTTTATTTTAGTTGATATATGTTACGACTATTTTATTGTAGAAATTAAATGAAACCAGCGTAGCAATTCTAAACCCAGTCGGATTGATCCGACACCGAATCTCACATCTCGGTCTTTGTTTTATCTGTTTAGAATTACAGAAGCAAGGATTGTCATTTTGAATTTGAGCCGTTCGGATTGCGCCTAGTACCACTACGCAGTACTACTTTTATCTGCAAAATTAAATTGATATCACCATCAATGAATATCGATCATCTCCTCTGGGCGATACTGAGTTCATCTGAACATTTCTTTCATTTCATTCACAGCCCACGAAAAATCTGTGTGTGCGCTACAACAAGTTTTCAAAAACATCCCTAATGTTTTTGTCTATAATTCATGATGTTTTACAACCAGTTTTTAACCTAAGTCTCTCTTTTCTCAGTAGTAAGTGCCATGGCAACACCTATGTTTTTGTTTTAAGTAGGGAATGTAATATCGGAAAGTTTTCAATTCCTGCACTGAAGCATGATAGTAAATACCAATATCAGAATTCCGGAACAGCTTCAAAACTGGAAATGTATTTGGATTTTACCTACAAAATTTATTAATATTTATGCTTACTCTTTATTGACACATTAAAAAAAAAAAGGCACAGCAAAACTCAACAAAACATTGTAAAGTACTGCGACAGTGGGCGGCCTTTCCGCTGAAAGCGATCTATTCCAGCCAACCTTAGGACGGAAAAGAATATGTAAAAATAGTCAGAATATGGGGTGCGCAAACAAGAACAAAAAAAACGGAATGAAAGACACAATAATAATAAAAACACAATATAATGATATTGTAGTTAGTTAATCTTATACAACAATACTAGTAGGTACTTAATTATTGATTAATACGATTATAAATAAATGTAATGCGATTACAACATAAATAAAAAACGCCTGTAATTGCATAAGTAGTAAAATTTCCAACAACAAGTCTACAATTTTAACAAATATAATTGTTAAACATATTTTTTCAAATTGTTACAGTTATTGTTACAACATTTCAGTTAAAGCAGAAGGGGCCTTTAGGGAAAGACTGATTTTTGACCTAAAAGGAAGCTTATGGTAATTATGTAAAGATTTAAAAAGTTCTTTGAAGTAGGAGAATGGTGGGGTTAAACAAATCCAGTTCAATAATTTTGGAGCCCCTCAGGTTTATTTTAATAACTTATCGCGTGTGTATCGTTAGAAAAGAAGTTGGTAGTCAAAATACCGATATCGGAGTAACGATATTAAAGTGTTTCAATTTCGGAATTTAAGTATCGAAAAAAATCTCCAAGATTTCGGAATTGCGGAATACACGCCCTAGTTTTGTAAGTTGTAAGTCTATCATAACTTGGAACAATTATAAATGTATGAAATTTACACGGTCCATGTCAAGAGCACAGTATGTATAGCTTCTCTTTCTTTCACTGTTATATCAAAGTATCTACTTAAGTCTGTGGTCATGTCCGTCACATTGCTTGTATTGTGTTTCGTGTATTTTAATCGAGGAGCTTAATAGAAAAAAGAAGAAGAAATAGAAGTCGAATAGAACATATTGCATAATAATATTATGTTAGCATTAAGCAGTGAATACGTTTTACTACAATGCCGCCGAAAAGATGGTCTATAATAAATTTGAAATTTGCGGAAACCAGATAAAATGTAAGTCAATAGATAGAATAGATAGGAGTTTTCGGCACGGTTCTTTTGTGCCAATCGTAAGCGGATAAGGTTTATGTCAACTACGACAACATAGGGATGTGCCGCGACAAAAGTATGACCCTTCCACAACTAGTATTTTTAGTTAGTACAGAATAAATACGTGTGTAAAGAAGTAGGTTACTCTTTAAAATAGTATTTATATCCATGTTGACTCACTATTTGAAGAAATTTTTTGGAATTTAAAATTGTTTCAGTTCCTGTTCCTATATACCTACAGTCGATTTTTGGTCAGATTGACTTCAAGCAAGACATCAAGCTGTTGGCCAAACCGCGAATCAGTTAACGTAGTATAGGATTTCGAGATACTAGATTGAATGAAAAAACATGAAAAGCAATTGATGGCGGTAGCAGACGTAAGACCAAAGATTGGGTTGAGGAGCATATTATTGGAGACGCCTATGTCCAGAAGTGGACGAATACAGTCTGATGATGATGACATTTTTACATTGAACATAGTAAAATTGATAAATTTTTTAATAGCCCCAACAGTATTATCCATTAGAAACACACAAGTTTGTTGCCCATCATAATCCTACAAATATTATTCATAAACTAACTAAACTAAAAGGTAAGATAAGGTGATACAAAACATTTTAAAAGTTGACCTGTACAAACTGGCCTCTTCTTCTAGAAGCATGCAATATGTCTGGCAACACAGTTTCTACTGGTCTGAATTTATACAATGATAATAATAGTCAGCTGATAAAGTCTAAGTTATTCCAGACTATAATCCAACTGTTTTCGCAATTTCAACCGATCCGATTTCAAATTTTATAATAGGCAATAGCATTTTACGATATATAATATAATATCATATCATCGGGCATCTCTTTACCAATTTAGGCGATTTGTCAATTTGGCATTGTTTAGTCATTGTGGCATTTGCGTGTTGATCATAATTGTTCTTTGATTTATTTCCGCGTTTTTTGTTCTTTATTAGCTGTAAATTTATTTTTCTATTGTATTGTAAATATAAAACGTAGTTTACCAAAAAGTTTTCCATTTCCACTAGAAACTTTATTTAAATCTAATATTACATATATTATGAAAACTAAATAATTTGTTAGGTTGGTATTGAACAGACATGTTAACTGCTGTTATTGGTTTGTACTGAGTGCCGACTCCTACGTAGTAATTACATACTCTTTGCTCTGATCGACGACCAGTCCGTTGTACAGCTAGTATCGTACTGACTGATTTGTACGTGTGTAGAGAATACCCAATTTTAGTGCTCCACTACATCTACGTCATAACCTCCGATTTCAGGACATCGTCTGTAGAGCGCTTTTTTTAGGCTACTTTTTGTTCCGAAAAAAGGGTTAAAAGGGTTAAAATAAGGGATGAAAGTTTATATGGAAAACTTCGTCATTGTTGAAGAACTATGAAACTTTACGTCTAGATATTTAACACGAAACCATAAAATGTATGTTTTAGCAGTTTTGTAGTTTCGAACTGTACCTACGGGGGTGGAATTGGGGGTGAATGTCTGGAAGTTCAATATTATTGAAGATAAAACCATGAAACTTTGTATCTAGACACTTGAAATGGAGTCGATAAACGTTTGTTCCAGCAATTTTATAATTTCTAACTATACGGGGATACTTATATAACCGCTTGATACACTGGCCGCTTTTCGCGTTTTACAAATTTGGCGGGAAAACGGGTGTCAGGTTATAAGTAAGTGGTGTTTATGTTTCGGCATATGAAGTGCCACCTTACTTTTACCCGTTTGAGCCATTTACTCTCAAGAGCGTTTCAAGACGCTTCTAGCGGTATCATTTATTTATAATTAATGTACTTAAATAAATTCAAGATGGCCGCCGCTACAAAATGGCGGATAATTTATGTTTTATTAATCCCATCAATATGGGTATCAAATGAAAGGGCTCAACAAGCAGAATATAATATACTATAAAAAATTAAATCCAAGATGGCGGCCGCTACAAAATGGCGGATAACGTAGGTTTTATCAATCCCATCAACATGGGTATCAAATGAAAGTGCTCAACCAGTAGAATACAACGTACTATAAAAAATTGAAATCCAAGATGGCGGCCGCTACAAAATGGCGGATAATTTATGTTTTATTAATCCCATCAATATGGGTATCAAATGAAAGGGCTCAACAAGCAGAATATAATATACTATAAAAAATTTAAATCCAAGATGGCGGCCGCTACAAAATGGCGGATAACGTAGGTTTTATCAATCCCATCAACATGGGTATCAAATGAAAGGGATCAACAAGCAGAATACAATATACTATAAAAAATTGAAATCCAAGATGGCGGCTGCTACAAAATGGCGGATAACGTAGGTTTTATCAATCCCATCAATATGGGTATCAAATGAAAGTGCTCAACCAGTAGAATACAACGTACTATATAAAATTAAAATCCAAGATGGCGGCCTCTACACAATGGCAGATAACTTAGGTTTTATCAATCCCATCAACATGGGTATCAAATAAAAGGACTTGACAAGAAGAATACAGTGCACTATCCAATCTCAATATTTAAGATGGGCGCAGCCACTAAATGGCGTATCAGACAGAATTTTTGATAGTCGACGAGATTTCCATGGTGTCTTATCAAATGTTATGCATGATGGACGCTCGATTAAGGCAAATTAAGAACTGCGAAAATGAGTTTTTGGAGGAGTAAACGTATTACTTTTCGGTAATCTTTTACAACTGCCTCCTATAAAATGATCAGGAACACATGTTTTCAATTCTAATACGAAATTATATATATGAAAGTAGCTCTCTCTGTCCGTTGCCGTCTAACGCCTAAGCCACTTAAAGAGTTTGTTACAATTTGGTGCACAGATAGACTAGACTTAGGAAAGGACAACGGTGACTTTTAATCACAGAAAAAGAGTTGAAAAGAGTGGAAATGAGGAGTAAAAGTGTGCATGGAAAGATCTTTGCACTCTTTGTATGCTATTTTTAACCGACTTCAAAAAAGGAGGAGGTTATCAATCCAGTTGTATTTCCAATTGTGAATCAATTTAGATGGTTATTTTTTTGGTTGGTAGATTATAGTTCAGAGGTGGTCATATAAATTTTATCGAAATCAGTGGGGCGGTTTTTGAAATATGAACAACAAACTAAAATTTGCGTTCATGTAATCAGACGATATATCTACTAATATCTACTAATAGACTCTAATAAAATTTGGTGGACCGTCCCAATATGATTTTAAATTAAAGTCTGTTTTTGATTAATTTTTTGAGAACATAGTTTTTTTTGTAATTTGTCGTGTAAATTGTACATTTATTAATAAATATAAAACTTTGACTTAGACCGATTTTGATTAGGAAACGTGAATTTGTATGGTAGTAGACATACGAGTAGGTACTGCCTCAATTACTTTAGTAAATATGTGGCGCGGACGAAGTCGCGGGTAAAAGCTAGTATAAAATAAATACAGGATATAAAAAGTCAGAGTCCAATCTTTTCCACATTACAAAACTTGTTCCATGTCACAAACTAGTTAATGAATGAGTACCATACTTACTGCGAACAGTTTTGTACTCCTTGGTGGGGAGATGTAAATGAAGTTCGTGTATGTTTCTTCATTTAGTTTTATATCGCGTAATTTGGTTTGTGAACTAGATATAATATGGTTCTTGAACGCACGCCTAGATGTCATTAGTGTCATTGCTGGCAATATTATAGTTTCTTTCTAAGAACACGTATACATAAATAAATAGCTTTAAATGTTGTTTCTTTCACAGGTTTGTAACATTTATAATAATTGATTTGATGGAACTACAGTGTCATGTAATTTAAGGTTATTAAAATAAAACATTTCTTTCACAGAGAAACGCAATTAAGTTTTTATTCCTATACAACCATTGGTAGTGTGTTAATACACATTATATATGTTCGTTTCAGATTTCCATCCGATGATAATTTAAAACAGCAATGGATTACAAAACTTAATAGACCGGATTGGACACCAACAAAATACACAAAGATTTGTTCTTGCCATTTCAATGATGCGGACTTCATAGTGACAAAAAAAGGCCTTAAAAAATTAAAGAAGGGCATTTTACCTAGTTTAAAATTGGATTTATCGGTTTGTTTGGATGTTATTTGCGTAATCGAGTTTTAATTATTTTGGAAAAATGACTAGTTTTCCATATTATTTTTTATATTACAGCTTAAAAGAAAATTACCAGAGCCTGTAAAATCATATGTAGACCCTACCACAAGTGATTTAAATGAATTTCTGAAACTAAATGATTCGCCTAGAAAAAAGAAGCGTAAGCAAGAAATAGAACAACTTCGATATAAAGAAAAATAATCCGGATTAAAAATCAGAAGACTACAAATGAAAGTTAAGCGCTTGAAAAAGAAGGTAATTACTTCACTAATGCCACTACTTTCACTTTACATACCATCAAAGATTGTTTTCGAAATCATGACCTACCTTCGTTTTCGCTTTTGTTTCAGGTTCGACATTTAACTGCAATAATTAAAGAGTTAGAAAGCAAATAACTTCTGCAGGGAGAGGACGCAGAAATTTTATCAACGATAAATATAAAGATGAGAGACTTGGTTGGGCGCTAACAAAGATACTCCCAACGCTCAAACGCTGGACATTGTCGAAATTACGGTGACATTACCGAATGGAAACCAAAAAAAAAGTTGAAGTTGAATAATATATCACAACGCCATTTTGACACTAATCAGCTGTTAAGAGTCGGCCATATTTGCCTTAAAACACCGCTAAAGTAGGGTTCTCGGCTCTATAACTTTTTAGAAGGATTATAGCACGTTTTAGCGCTAAAATGCTGTTATGAATACCATTTTTCTTAAGCCTTATTCACAGACTAAGTAGTACACTCAGACGGACATGTCGGGAACAAGGAAAATTGGTCTATGGTTCTAGACTAAATCTACTTTATCTGTGCTGAAAATGATATCTGACTTTGTCATTCTTTTTTTTTAAATTACACATACTGCATCAACACATAGATTTCATTTGCCAACTGGTGCTTTCGTGCCAGTACGCAAATCATATATTATTTAATTTTTGCGCCTAAAAGGAACTAGTGTCTATGAGAAAATATACACATAGATTGAATTGATGCATTTATTTCTTTTTAAGTTCCACAACAGAGTTTTCTCAGCAAAAGAATCACCACTTCACAGGATATATGTCATAATTGGAGTATTTTTCTTTCCAATGTCGATACGAATATAACACACGTATTTTCCGAAGTAACTCCAACCTGGTGCAACCACAACAGAGTTTTCTCAGCAAAAGAATCACCACTTCACAGGATATATGTCATAATTGGAGTATTTTTCTTTCCAATGTGGATACGAATATAACACACGTATTTTCCGCAGTAACTCCAACCTGGTGCAATAAACTTTTTAGGTAAATCTTAGGTAAGGTGCAAAAAGTACATTTGCAGCTAATAAATAACAGAAATACACGAAAATAAATCAAACAATAACAATTTTGATCAACTCACAAACGTCATAACAACTAAAAAAGAGCACAGACTAAGTGGAGAAATAAGAAATAGGTCCTATAGTTTTATGAAAAAACAAAACCAAAACTGGTTTAGAGATGCCCGATAATATGATAATTAAATCTTAAAATCGAAACTAAGCGGAATATCGATACCTATTACAAAATGTAGGCTATGAGAGACGTTCCACTTTATGAAATGTATGTCTAGCCTGAGTAGTGAATAGTCTGTGGCTGGTCATCATTGTAAGTTGCGCGCGCATTTTTTGAGCACTGATTATTTTTTGCCGCCATAACGAAACATTTTTAACAATTCGTTTTCTATGGTCACTAGACTAAATCTACTTAATCTATGCTGAAAATGATATTTGACTTTTTTAATTAAACAAATTGCATCAACACAACGTTGTTTATTTGCCAACTCAACAAGATGTTGATAGTGGAAATTATATTTTTACTAGTAATTTATTCATAAGTGTGCTGAAAAACGTCGTATGATACACGTGTGTACCTATTGATGATGATTTTTCGCCAAATGATCAACTACCTAGTGAATTGATCAACTAACGATTCTTGTTATTTTCCGGTGACATATACAAAATTTCAGCTCAACTGATTAAAGATATCTCCTTCATTAAGATTCCACCCGAAAAAAAACATAAATATTGAGGTACATACCTACTATATAAACTACAAGTTAAATAAAAACTATAATAATTATAAAAATAAATTGGCAGCGCCAGAATAAATTCTGAAGTTAGATGTTTTAGATTAACCTTTTTTTACTTGCTCAAAGTAACGATTTTAGATGATACTGTAAGTCTGTGAAACAATTTAAGTAGCACGTGCAGGTGCCTCCTATATACATATGTTACAATTGCTGCTCACTAGTTTAGCTACAACTGCGGAATTTCAGATTTCGCCTAAGAGGATGCCATTAGCATGCCATTTAGCCGTATATTTAGATGGATTAAAGGGAAAATAACGTAAATGGAATAAACGCCTTTCACAGATGAAGAAGTGAGGAACCAATTACAGATATTAGATACTAGAATGTTATTAATAATTTACGTACACGTTACATTAATGATATTAGGTACTCGTACATTGTAAATCCCTACGTCAATGATTATTTTATTTCAGAATAGATAACTTGTATGTACCTACAGTCCTACACACACTACTACACATTTAAAAGCTATTTTACAGAGTAAAACGCTTTTGTTTCTAACATGAGCTTTAATCTGATTGTAAAATAATTGTCTGAGGGTACATCTTTTATACACTCAGGTAGGCGGTTGTATAAAGTTACATCCTACAAAGTTAAGTCCTACGTAAGCTGAATTCGCAGATATAGCTATAACTATTAGGTGTTATTACGTTTTCAGTCTGCCCTTGTGTCTATTAAACTGTTTTTCAATTTTTGTGTCTGAATCTCATTGAACTGTAATGAGGAGGTTACTATTAAGTCACGTTTAAACATCTTCAGTTTCTTGTGGCTTCCATTTACACCTATACCCGTCTGCCCGTCTCATCATTAAATGGCGTGAAAAAAAGAAACCTAACGTTTCAGCCTTGTCGAGCGCAGTTCCTGGGAATCGTGCAAAAAACAAACATTATAACAGAGTTTCTTTTTCCAAAAAATCTTAGTTACCTATGATCGTACTAAACGTATCTGGATAGTGATATATATAAGGTTTTATGATTGATAAGATTTAAAAGCATACGAATATTTCCAACACAAAAGGTTGAATAATGTTGTAGTTGAACACATCGATATAAAACAATGGATGTGCCCTGAGTAAGTTGAAACTGCTAATAAACTGAGTCTCTATGTGTGTCGTAAGTAGTTTACACATAACCAATCTACTTGACCCCTAGAATCCCTAGCGGCGCGATATGCTGTGGTTCTACTTATTTTGGTTGTTGACAACGAATAGGTGTATTGAGATCTTTGGTTGAACACGCTTAGCGTATTCAAGACGGTTGGTTGGTTGGATAGCATTGAATGATTAAGCAGGGGTTCAAAATTTTTAAAAGATACGATGCAGTTTCAACCCCATGTAACGAATACTTACTATGAATTCGATCCAGCGATAATCGATAAACCGTCTAATTTTTAGGTATCCCCTAACGTGGATTCACAGACTAAGTACACCTAGAACTCTTTTGAATTTTACAAGGTGTAACGTTGGCATGAAATCAAATTGTGACTACTGAAGTAAAGTCTACTTAGTCTGTGAAAAAAGAGAGGGGAGCAGAAGTGTCAGATTTGTTAGGCTGGACGTCAAACTCGAATGACATAACGAAAAAAAAAAGAAAATGACGTTAGATTTGTATGAGGTTTACCCCCCGTGGCCTTATTATAGCAAGACTTTAGACATGCTATAACTTTTTATGAATAAGACCGTTGGAGTTTCATAATAAATATATACATCTAGGTTTCTACGATATATTTATGATTATAGTGACGTAGACGAAGTAGCTTAATTTATCATTAAAGGTTGCAATGTAAGTGCCTATACATTTATTATCATGTTTAAATTATTTTCAAATTTTTAGTTCATTTTATTTACAAGTAATAAAAGCATGTTTTTTAATATCTTAATTTTTTTACAATTGATGAGAACATTCTACATCTTAATTTGACATTGCTTTTATTAATTACTTTTTTATGTCTAATATGTGACTACTTACTGAAAAAATCCAGTATAATAAAATTTGTACGCCGAAATAGGCAAGAACATGTGATCCAAAACTCGAATTACATCTGTACACGGCAGTAAATGTATGTGCTACGACCATGTTTCTAACAAATAAACAATTTGATTTGATTTGACCCTGATAATGTTAGGTACCCCTTAGCTTGCGGGCCGGGCCCCTGCGCCCGGACAGGGAAAAAAGTAAAAAACCTTGTCGCTGCTTTTTATCATACTACTTGTGGGTATTTTTCATTTCTATGTCTCCTAACAATAGTGTATAAACTTTATACACTCGATTCTATTGTATTCTATCATTTCATCAATGTTTTGTGATGACGTTGTCATGTTAAAGTATCGTTCGTAAACCAACTTTACAGACAACCAATTTTTTTTAGTACGTCATAAATATACTACACATTACTCCTCCGCTCCGCACAATTATCACAACTTTATAACTTCAATTAGAAGTATAGATCGGTGTGATGTATTCACCCGCAATAGAACAGCTACAGATTTGGCTCGATTATTAATATATTGAGCAATAAGTTCGAAGTTTGCTTTCCACTGCAAAAAGTAAGCTGCGGGAAAAAACCGAATCCTGCGTGACGAATAACATAATAATAATAATATAAGCCTTTATTGCTGTTATAGTACTAATTTAACAATCAATTTAAATAAAACTCAACTAAAATCTTAAACTTAAAATCTCTCGGCATTCTGTTATTCTTCCCTATTAACAGCTTGTCTTTCGACAAAGGCTTTCCACTTGTTCCTATCTTGTGCTGTTCGTATCCATTCTGGACCTGTTTTTTTTTAATATCATCTTCCCATCGCTTAGTTTGTCTTCCTCTGTTTCTTGTGCTTTCTATGGGGTACCATTCTGTTATTATTTTGGTCCATTTTTCTTTCTTTTCTCTCGCTATATGCCCAGTCCAGCGCCACTTCATTTTTCTGCAAATAGATTGGCCTTTCCCGAACTTAGTCTTTTCTTTTATTCTTTTTAATTGTACTTTAACGCATCTTCTTATTCCTAATACACTACTCTCTATCCCATTCTGACAAATATTTATTTTATTTTGCTGTTGTTCGGTTAAGGACCAAGTTTGACACGCATATGTTAGACATGGCAGGATGCATACATCGAATACTTTCCGCTTCTCTGCCATTGGTATCTCCTTATTTTTCGTAATCTCGCTCAGTGATCAGAATCTCTTCCAAGTATTAGCTATTCTCCTATCTATTTCTTTCTGTATGTTTCCTGTTGATGATACAAATTGTCCCAAATATATGTACTCATTCACGTATTCTAATTCTTGGTCGTTTATTTTGATATCTTCTCGTAGCGGACCGGTATAACGGATAACATAAGAAATTTTAAATTATTACTTTTTGACATTATTGAATTGAATAAATCAAATCCCAATTGTGACATAGGTACTAAATAATATTGTAATCGACATGACATGGACAAAATCTAATTACTACGCTAATATAATTAATAAAAGTGGGAATTCGTGTGAGTCTATGTGGAATGTGGTGAATTTGGAGAGAGGGTAGATAATGTCGAGTGATGTGGACTTTACTGACATTATAGTAAACAATGACGGTTCTGTATTTCCCAGTAAAAAGGCAGCGGTTGAAGCTCTGAACCATAAGTTCTTACAAGCGGCCGCCACGGCCTCGGCCTCGGGCGGAAGTGGCGCGGGTGCCCGCCGATCGCTCGCTGGGGATCCGACCTTTCACTGCTGATGAGATGTATCGCCTCATCACTTTACAGATCCCTCCTAAAGCCTCGCAGGATATTTATGGTCTGAGCATGCGATTGCTCAGGGTGGCAGCGGACTCGATCGCTCCGATCTTATGTGAATTTTTCAATATTTGCATTAAGGAAGGAGCGTTTCCTAAAGCATTGAAATATATGCAAAAGTTTCACCCATATTGAAAGGAAAAGATAAAAAGAGGATATGGATTGCTATAGGCCCGTGTCGATTATCTCGGCTGCCGCTAAGGTGTTCGAGAGTGGTCTCAGCTTGCGCTTGACCTCGTTCCTCTCCGAGACTCAGCAGCTCTCCGACCGGCAGCGCACATACCGCGCGGGCCGGGCCACCACCACCCTGATCATCATCACCGTCGGCTCGCGCAAGGGCAAGCAGCACGTCGCTGTGATTTACTGTGACCTCTCAAAAGCGTTCGACGTCGCCGACCACGACGTACTCTCCGCTAAGCTGCGGTACTATGGTTTGGGGGACACGGCGTTGGCGCTGGCCACCAGCATACTACGGGATAGATCTCAGGTTGTAGTCGGTGATCGAAGACGAGTTAAATTAGAACCGTTGCGCTCCACCATGGGCGTAGCGCAGGGACCCTCCGTCTCGAATATTTTCTTTTCGCTGCTCCTGAATGATCTACCGGATACGATTACAGCGACGGAAATATTAATTTTTACTTTATTTTGCTGGAATTCCTTTAGAGACAACCAAACATCTGTTGTCTTCTCCTTCTCTTGCTGACGCAATGTTGAAAAATAATGTAAATAATCCCTCTTCTTCATTCGCATTTCATCATGTTACTGCCACAAAAATACTAAAAACTTTTAAAGACATCACAATAAAAAATAGTGCGGATTTATGGGGCATGTCAGTAAAAGTATTAGAGGGTATAGTGGTGAAAATTGCACCTTATCTTGCTGAATTATTTAACGCTAGCATTAGTAATGGTATGTTGTCAAACTTGACGAAGCATTGTAAAGTCGTGCCTTTATTTAAATCCAGCGACAATGATAAACCTGGAAATTATAGACCTGTCTCAGTGTTACCCTGCATTAGTAAAATATTTGAACAACACAGTCCTAAGGGTGGGTCTATTGAGGTACTATTAAGTAAAACACTTTGTATAGTCCTCTGAATTTTTGTTTATTTGGTAATTCATGTAAATAACCTGCGGTACGTGTAGCACTTCGATACCGCGATGTAGCTTTGCGTCTGAAGCGACACTAGTAACATCTAATTTGATTACTGCACATTATTAATACTGAACTACCGTTCATAGATGGCGGTTAAAGTTTTATACATATTTGAGAAATTAATACTAAGCCAGCTCATTTCTTACTTTAATGTCAACAATTTACTACATGACCATCAATTTGGTTTTACTAAAGGACGCTCAACCACTGATGCGGGTGTTATGCTCACCAAATATTTAACGAGTGCATGGGAAGATCGGCACGACGTTATTGGTGTATTTTGCGATTTATCTAAGGCATTTGATTGCGTTCATCACACTCTATACTCTTAAAAATTAGAATTCTATGGGATTTCAAAACTAGCTTTAGACCTTATCACGTCATATCTTAAAGACCGTGTGCAGATTGTTGAAGTTGACGGAAATAAATCAAAGGGATCTCACATGACAATGGGTGGACCGCAAGGGTCTAGCCTTGGACCATTTCTGTTTTTAGTTTACGTAAATGATTTGCCCTTCATGTTACAAAGACAAGCAAACACAGAAATAATTATGTTTGCCGACGACACGTCTCTGAGGAATAGATGATTGCAATGAAATTAACAGAATATTGGACATTGCTTGCAGATGGGTTGACGCAAATTATTTGGCACTGAATCCAAACAAAACAAAATGTCTCAAAAACAAAATTTACATTATCTAATGTCTCAATGAAAAAAGGTTCAAAAATATTGTAAAGACCTATTTAATGGATAAAGCTATTATATAATGTTGATGATTTCATTTAGGACAAAAATGTACGGCAAAAAAGTGTGTCACAAATGTAACAACCAATTAATTAAGAGTATTTAAAATAATAAATAAAATATTAAAATTTTAGATTACTTACAATATTTTTTTGCTCTTTTACAAAGCTTTTGACAATAGATTTAGCTATAAATAGCTGAATCCGTTGGACAAGGCCTCTTTACAGCCGCTTCCTGTTAAATATTGTCACTAGTTTATGTATTTAAAATGTTTTATTATTATTTTGTAATTGACGTTACCAAGTTTTCTTTGTTAAATAATGGTTCGAAGAAATAAATTGAATTGAATTGAATGTACGCCGACGACGTGGCCGCCGTAGTCACCGCTCCTACGCTGGACGAACTGGACGCGCTGTTGAATGTCACGTGCTCACAATTGGACTTCTGGTTTCGATGTAATGGTCTCGCACTGAATCTGAGGAAGACTCATTACTCTCATTTTAACCTATCAGGTAGGCGATATAGACGACTAAAGGTGTTTGTGAATGATGTCCGAATCGAACAAACAGATGTTACGACGTTTCTTGGGTTTGATATTGACACCGTTCTTACATGGGAAAAACACATAGATAGGTTATGTGGTGGCCAGAGCGTGTTTTGCGCTAGGTCGCGCGGCGCGGGTGGTGCCGGCGCGGGTGGTGCCGGCGCGGGTGGTGCCGGCGCGGGTGGTGCCGGCGCGGGTGGTGCCGGCGCGGGTGGTGCCGGCGCGGGTGGTGCCGGCGCGGGTGGTGCCGGCGCGGGTGGTGCCGGCGCGGGTGGTGCCGGCGCGGGTGGTGCCGGCGCGGGTGGTGCCGGCGCGGGTGGTGCCGGCGCGGGTGGTGCCGGCGCGGGTGGTGCCGGCGCGGGTGGTGCCGGCGCGGGTGGTGCCGGCGCGGGTGGTGCCGTGGTGCCGCCGCGCGGGTGGTGCCGGCGCGGGTGGTGCCGGCGCGGGTGGTGCCGGCGCGGGTGGTGCCGGCGCGGGTGGTGCCGCGGGGTGGTGCCGGCGGGTGGTGCCGGCCGGCGCGGGTGGTGCCGGCGCGGGTGGTGCCGGCGCGGGTGGTGCCGGCCGGCGCGGGTGGTGCGGGTGGTGCGGCGGGTGGTGCCGGCGCGGGTGGTGCCGGCGCCCGGCGCGGGTGGTGCCGGCGCGGGTGGTGCCGGCGCGGGTGGTGCCGGCGCGGGTGGTGCCGGCGCGGGTGGTGCCGGCGCGGCGTGGTGCCGCCGGCGCGGGTGGTGCCGGCGCGGGTGAAATGCCGGCGCGGGTGGTGCCGGCGCGGGTGGTGCCGGCGCGGGTGGTGCCGGCGCGGGTGGTGCCGGCGCGGGTGGTGCCGGCGCGGGTGGTGCCGGCGCGGGTGGTGCCGGCGCGGGTGCCGGCGCGGGTGGTGCCGGCGCGGTGGTGCCGGCGCGGGTGGTGCCGGCGCGGGTGGTGCCGGCGCGGGTGGTGCCGGCGCGGGTGGTGCCGGCGCGGTGGTGCCGGCGCGGGTGGTGCCGGCGCGGGTGGTGCCGGCCGGCGCGGGTGGTGCCGGCGCGGGTGGTGCCGGCGCGGGTGGTGCCGGCGCGGGTGGTGCCGGCGCGGGTGGTGCCGGCGCGGGTGGTGCCGGCGCGGGTGGTGCCGGCGCGGGTGGTGCCGGCGCGGGTGGTGCCGGCGCGGTGGTGCCGGCGCGGGTGGTGCCGGCGCGGGGTGGTGCGCGGCGCGGCGCGGGTGGTGCCGGCGCGGGTGTGGTGCCGCGGTGCCGCGCGGGTGGTGCCGGCGCGGGTGGTGCCGGCGCGGGTGGTGCCGGCGCGGGTGGTGCGCGGCGCGGGTGGTGCCGGCGCGGGTGGTGCCGGCGCGGGTGGTGCCGGCGGTGGGGCCGGCGCGGGTGGTGCCGGGGGTGGTGCCGGCGCGGTGGTGCCGGCGCGTGGTGCCGGCGCGGGTGGTGCCGGCGCGGGTGGTGCCGGCGCGGGTGGTGCCGGCGCGGGCGGCTCGAACGTGCTACTTCGCGACGGTGCACTCGCAGCTGCAGTCCGGCGCCGAGCTGCACGGGAGCGCAGCTTACAAGTCGCGGTGTATGTAAGGAGCAATCTGCACTTATACCCTGCTCATGGTGACCTCAATACACGCCCACACGACGTGCAGGGCTGCTGAAACAGATTCCAAGGTCCATGGCTAAGTCCGACAAACTGACCCATGTGATGGGACCGACGGTGTATAACAAATTACCAAAATGCATCACCACTGCGCCAACTCTGGCTTGTTTCAAGTCTCGCCTGAGGCGTTGGCTGCTCGATCATACGTTGTATAGCTTGACAGAATTCTTTAACTGCAAAGTTGAAGACTGTGTTGTACTGTGGTACAATGTACAATAATTTTAATTATTGAAATAAATTATTTGGGCTGTATTGTCTAATTTGTTAATGTTGTGGGTTGTTAATTTGAATAATTTAATTTGGTTTGTAATTTAATTGATTATTTAGTTTAGTTGATGCTTTAATTTAATTGATTATTGTCTAATTTGATTAATAATTTAATTTTTTGTACGAGTATCCAGAATTGTATGCTAGATTGTGTTTTTAAGCTATTGCATAGCTTTTATCGCGGGCCTAGTGACCGAATTTTAGTGATCGTGCATCTCTTTCTTATGTTCACAAGAAAAAGGGATGGAAGACCGTAACGCCGTCCTCCCCACTCGGTCATTCGGCTTTGAATCTTATTTGTATTAGCTTTACAGACTAAATGCTTTTAGCAGTGTTGCCAACTTAACGGATTTCCCATGATATTTTTTATGGTAAACAAATGTCACTCTTCAAAATTGTTAACATCCCTATTGCTTATGTTGATAAAAATGCATGCAACATGCAATAGCTTTACCGCGGCAGCCCTCGAGTGCCACACTTCTTTTTTACTTAGATAACTTGACATGTAAATAATATTTATGAATAAAGGAATATGAATATTAAAACATCGATGAAAATTACAACGAACTACAAAACTTATGTATTATGTTACTTGCTGATACGGAACCCTTCATGGGAAGTCCGACTCACACTTAGCCGCTTTTATTTATATTTGAATAGCGCTCCAGAATTGAGGGCCTCAAGTATTTGAAATACTAATTACTAAATACATCTGCGTCAGGTGATTGACATACGAATTACGAATAACATTTTAAGTATTTTTGTAATTACGGTCGTATTAATTACAAGTTATAAAATACAGCGAGTATTAGGTAACCCTGATTGTAAGGATAACTAGGTCATTCATAGAGAAAACATTTTGCAACGTTGAATTTCAAGTTCGACATAACGAAATAAGACAAGACGACAGGACAGCAGACCAGCAGACCTCGTTCCACCATTCATAAAAGAACCAAAACATTAACAGGGGCATAGACAGGGGCACGAATCATTTTTTTATTTAAAGTGCCATCAAAAGGCTACTCAATAACTAAAACATAGGTGAAATAATTACTTTATTATCTTAAAAACTTCCCGTGATATTACGATTTTAAAATCACAATTTTGGACTTTCCTAAAAACGTTTCATTCAAAAACACTACTAAAGAGTGACGTCACTGTCTGGTATTTTGTTTGAGGCGCGCGTAAAGTTTGTATGTTAACTATATTAAATATTGCGTTTAAGAAACTGGTTTCATAACAAAAAACACTTCAAGTTGGATGGGTTATCGAATGGTTAATACATTTTATAATAATTTCGTACTTTTAAAATGGACTAGCCCATCTAGCTTTGAATGATCTTAGAGTAAGTTAAACAAAAAGATATCAAAATTAAAGTTAATACATATTTTATTGTATTTAAATGCTGTCATTACATAAAAAATATCGTAATTCCAAAAACAGACGTTATGCCTAATCAACGTGGAAGGTTTGAAGTGACGCCGTGAACAGAAGAAATATCTCTAGAATATGAATAGATTTGTGAAAATAATTAAGGACTGGATGATCTTTATGATTAATCGTAATAACGAGTTTCTACGTCGCGTCGCCGAAAATGAATAATGAGTAGTATTTTCTCTAAATTATATTTATCCTAGATATATGGTGTGAACAATAAAGAATTTCAATAATACTTATGTGTAGGCGAGCCGGAAACAAACAGTATGAATAAAAAACTTGAGAGGTGTCAAGGGACACCCGGATGGAACGAAGTTCCTTTCGATTAATTAGTGAAGGAATTATTATTATTATTATTTTTTTATTATTTATTATTTACAAAAAACCTGTATACACTCAACAAAAATAATCGTCGCGACACCACACTGTTCAATGCGAAATAGAAATGAAAATATCTGGCTTGCTTTCTATAAGAGAGAGAGAGAGACAGACAGAGAAACATGCGACGCCGCACAGCTTACAATAGCAAAAAGTGTCGTGACAACTTTTCGTAAGATTTTTTTCCGTCTAGCCCCCTTTCACAACGCGCGATAAGGAACTTCGTTCCAAAAATATTTCCAGTCCAGACGGACTTCTATTCATTGATAGAAGTCCATCTGTACGTCTATTTTATGTTAGAAAGGTGGTCGAATTGCCGCTCCAAAAAAAATAGACTAAAAGTCAGCATTCGATACTGAACGCAGGTGATGCTGTTGAATGCATGCACGTGTTGTTGTTGATGAACAACAGCCTAATATGAGACACGATCCCGCCTAACCAACGTAAGTAGTTACAACAGACACAACATAACGTGTACACAAAATTGACTTGTATCCACTAACGGACTAACGTATAAAGAATGTTCAACGGCCAAGTATTTATTTATTTAATTATACAAAATATTATAATATATAATAATTTATACAAAAAACACAACATTAACTATAATAATAAAGAAATAAATAACCTTAGACTTGGCTAGTTTTTTACAGAATCTTTTTGATGGGATTTCACTTCTTTTTGTAGAAACGTGGACGTATTGATTTGTAGGTGTTACTGATACTGGAGATGGAAATGAAACCACGTCACTGTATAAACTGCTGATTATATTGATCTTAACTGTACAAGTGACGCGGGGCGAGAGACTAGCTCGCTCTCCGCTGCCATCCACTTATATACTACATCTGGCACGTACACATACGTGCTCCTACAGATTTATTATATTAGATGTACATCAAACACAAATAAACTCTACGATGACAGCGACTGACAAAGTAACTGCCAGCGTCATAACATGAAATGATAAGTTTTCCTTTAATTTTATTTATATGCGTATTAAAAGCAGAAGGGAAGGCATTCGCCCAGTAGTGGGAAGCAATAGGCTAGATTAAATTAGAAGATGCTGGATTTTTGCAATGACAGTCGATTTTTTTTATGTACCAATAGTAGAATGGGGCATTACTATATCTCTAATACAGCTGAGACAAGCTGAGGGTTCTTCATCAGATACTTCAGACCTTCGATTTTTGACATCAAATTAAGAAGCAAACAATGTTGAATATTTTTTGTAAAGCCGGTATGTCGATCTTTAATAGTTTGGTTGGGCTCTTGTGTTTTCAAATAAGGGGCACCACGTACTCCAGATTTTCGATATTCCTAGTTTTTATAGTTTTCCCTTTATGTGGCCATTAAGCCCTAAGTCTGTACCAAATTTCAGCTCTCTGAGTTTATGGAAAGTACTAGTTCTACTTTGATGATCATGAGTGAGTGTCGTAAATGCGAAACTTTGCTTTCGCTTAACTTCGGAACTGAATGACGTACAGACTTGAAATTTTGGATTTTAAGTATGTGCTTATAGCTTACTAGATGACGAAAATTTCGCGTTCTGGCCTTATCCAGCGGTTCTCAAATAGGGGCCTGAAAATGCAGCGAAATGGTTCCAGAAAAGGATGGTACGGCAGTGTTTGCTTTGCGCTCGACTTGGCGGGGGCACTGCCGTGCCCGCAGATTTATGACAATTAGTAAACGAGTTACCTGTTATCTATTAATTTCTCGAGAAAAAAATGGGCACAAAAGTTAACTAAGTATGAGCTCCCTCACCAGACTCTGGTTACTATCTAGCACTAAAGTACTCGTCAAGACAAATCATACTCGATGGGACCATGTCGTTTACTGAGTTCCTTTAATTACCCAGTTCCTTCATCAGACCCTGGTTAACATTTATCGCCAAAGTACTCGTCGAGACAAATCAGACGAGCCCAAACTTGATGTGGCAATGTCGTTTAATTATCGAATTCCTTTGACTACCTTCCAATTCCATCATCAGACCCTGGGTACCATCTAGCTCTAAACTACATAATATTGATTAGTATTGACGAGTCCATACTTGATTATGTTAAATATTTGAAGTTAGCGCTAGACGATACGATGCGATACATAGACGTATGGACTACGATGGTTTGATGTATGTTGCTCGCCGGTCCAACTCCGGTCATATTACCGTCAGAAATAGCACATACATTAGCAGCCCACTTAATGTACTCAGTACTGGGACTGGGGGCCCTCTCTCGCAATGAGAGTGTCCAGGGCCTCATCCAACACGCTACACGCTGGCCCCCAATGCGGGCTGGTATATGCACGGAGCGAATACAAAGAGGAGGTGTAGTAATTAAATTTCCATATGAAATGACGCGTGATAGTTTGCGGGATGAGGGGGCACTGACGGGGTATTAAGCCCCGCCCACTTCTCAATATTCCATCTATCGGCTAATAGCAAAACTACTAGCGTAGGTTGATGTTGATGTTACTACATAGTTCAGCTCCCTTACACTAGATGTCAAAAGTTTTAATGAGATAGGACGTACTTATAAAGGCCGTCGCAGACGTAGCTATAATATATATTTTCATATTTCATAGCTGGTATGTCCAGCTATGAAATATGAAAATATATATTTATTATATTTTCATACGCTACGTCTGCGACGGCCTTAATGCGAGTCTCCTCACATGTGCACCTGACGAACGCTGATAGCATACTAACTTAGGCCCCGCCCTCCATGATGACGTCAGGACCTAGTTGAAAATCACAGTGCACAGTTGCTTAGGGCAGCTCCTCTTTGTATTAGCTCCGTGGGTGTATGTCACATGATCTTGAAAGATGATAGGTACACGTCGGTGTCCTCGCGACGTTTTCCTTCCCCGTTATAAAGTTAGCGGAATTCCTGCGAAAATAAAGTGGTGCGCGCGTAGGACTCGAAGCAGAGGTCCGGACCGCCAGCCGCGGGTGCTCCCACTGGATCCGCCGGGGTCTGGCTCTGCTGGAGAACAACACACGGGCTTCTTATTGTTGCGGGGAATGACGGGACCAGGAACTACGCAGGTAAAACCACAGAGTGCCGCTAGGAAATGATTTGATCTTACACTATTGAAATTTTACGGCTTACCTAGATAGATACTGCTGGTGTAGCCCGGCGAGCGGCCACTGCCGGTCCGGAGCCCCGGGTTCAATTCCCACGCACACCGCTGTCTTTTCAAAGTCATCTGCGTAATGCCGCTAGCTTAAAAACGGTGAAGAAAAACATCGTGAAGAAACCGACATGTAAGTACCTATAATCTTTCGGGATCATGGTGTCTTCCACCAACCTGCACTGGACCAGCATGGTGGATTATCACCATGAAGATCTCCTTACGAGAGAAGGCTTCGAGTCCCAACTGTGGGAACATTTAGTGGGCTTCTCTTTATATGCATACCTACACTATTGCAGTACGACAAATATTGAAATAATAAAAAGTAATCGCAGTTAACAACGTAACAATAAATATTAACGAAAGCAAACTATCCTCTTATTTTACTAGTTACAAGAACAAAATTAAACATTTTGATTAACCCCCGACTACCTCAGATTTGCTATCTGTACAACATTCTACTAGTCAAGCCCTTTCATTTGATACCCATTTTAAGGGAATTGTGAAAAAAGAAATGTAATTCGCCATTTTGTGGTAGCGGCCATCTTGGATTTGAAATTTGTCATAGTGCAAAGTATTCTACTAATCAAGCCCTTTCGTTTGATACCCATATTGAGGTAGTAATAAAAATATTATATAATTCGCCATCTTGTGGTGGCGGCCATCTTGGATTTGAAATTTGTTATAGCGTATAGTACTTTACTAGTTAAGCATTTTCATTTGATACCTATATTGAGGTAGGTTGTGAAGAAATATATTGTCCGCCATTTTGTGGAGGCGGCCATTTTGAATCGATATTAACCAAACATATTCAATTCAATTCAATTCATTTATTCAGACCTTAGGATACAGTTATCACTTGGTAGCGTCACAATCATAATGCAAAATTTATAATGCGATTACAATACTTATTACGAAGTAATTAAAGGTTAAAAAATAACAATAGTACATACCTAATTAAAGCGGCTGTAAAAATGCCTTGTCAAGTATTTAAGCTAAGCTGTAGAGGGGCTTTGTCAAAAAATGTACTAAATTAAATGATATTAGATTATGTAGGCGTATTATGTAGGTACTTAATGTAACAATTATTTATGAAGTTAATTGCTCAAACTTGACGCCATTACATCTTGTCTCCATTGTCGTCCGTCTCGAATAAAGTCTTCCGAACTGTAATAGGCTTTACTTAATAGTCGACTCTTTATGGCATTTTTAAACTTTTTCCCTTTGAGACCTATCAACTGTTTTGGAATTATGTTGAAGAAACGTACACAATTTCCAATAAAAGAAGCATTTGTTTTTTGTAATCTACATCTCGGAAAAACCAATTATAGCTAGCATAGCTAAGAACACCCGCACGGATATTAACTTTTAAATAAAAAACCGCATTGAAATCGGCCCATCTGTTTGAGCTCTACGGTGCCACAGACAGACACACACATAGACAGACAGACAGACAGACAGACAGACAGACATCGACGTCAAACTTATAACACCCCTTTTTTTGGTCGGGGGTTAAAAATAGAAAAGATTAAAAGGTAAAGAAGTGACTCATTAAGGGCGTGTGGGCCGTAATTTTGATTTTTTAAAACAACTTTAAGACCTTTAAAATAGTTTATTAAGCTCTGAAAAAAATATATGTAATAGTTAAGGAAAGTTACCCCTTTTCAAAAAGTTATTTCAAGTTTATGACTAAACTAATGATTTTTTTTACTAAATTTTTGTACTCAACGAAAGCCACTAAAAGTTATAGATGCATTCGCAGAGTTTGACTTGATAAAAGTATCAGTTATTCACTATGTTTTAATATCTACCATATATATAGCGCGCCGTTCGGCAGGCCTGATCAGTCGCGTTTCGGCGCTCACGGACGACGGGCCTGTGCTTGATTTTGCAATTTTGACAACCGATAAATTTTAAATATTACGATCATAGTGCCACAGTATAACAATATCAGTAGGTATTACTAGTGAAGCACGCTATGATCTTGATTTTTGATACCGTTTTCATTGAATTGCAAATAGACGCTGATACTAATTAGTACGCTGTTTATTTTATGTTGTAGACCAGAAGGAGTCTCAAAAACTGACGTCGATACCACATCAGTAAAAATTCAATGCGGATGCAATGGAAAATAGATAAGTATCGGTAAAATATTCGTCCGTTAAATCAGAGATCGGGATAAGGAAATAATGAGAGGGAGAAATCCCTGCGTAAATCCCAAGTTAGGTATCATTTATGATACCTAACTTGCATTTATATGCCATTTAGGTAAATTCTTTGGTAGTAAGGTACTTAGTACTTAGAAGAAAAGTCCTCACATACAGATTTTACAACTTTGGAAGAGACTTTCGCGCAAACTATTCAGTTTAGAAAAAAATGTTAGGAACTTCAATACAATTGTTGACGACTGGCTGGAACATTTCTTTTCTATTTTTAAATTGTATTTTATATTCGATTTTTCCTGTTATGTTGTTTTTAGTTACCTTGGTTACGGAGCGTTTTGGTTTGATTTTGTAAATATTTTAAATAATTATAATATTTTTACCATCATTGTGTGCCTTTCTCATTTCCTATATTCACCAGTTAGTTACAGTCCACCGCTCGCCAACATTTTTTGGTCCTTCGTCGCCAGTTTTTGGACCATTTCATCTCATGTGATTTTCATTCCATTTCTTTTTGCGCACAATGGTGGTCACTCGTAACCGCTAAGCCTGTTACTGCTCCGACCGCGGAGCCAGTTCCGCCACGCGTAGTGCATTCCCTCCGCCCATGCCGTGCAGCAGCACCCAGGCGCCAGGGCCATCGAGAGGCGAAGATAATGTGATGTGCAAGATTGACGACCGGGGAGATAGCAGGACCGTTGCATCTCAGCAAGAACCGTGCGCCCTCCGGACCATTCAGAGTCTACATGCCCCAACATCGCGTAAGTCAAAAATGCACTCGCACACAACTTCAAGTTCAGCCACGCTGGCCAAGAAATTGGCAGTTAAAGCTGAGTACCAGCGGCGAAAATTAGAACAAGAGCGTACGCTCTTAGAACATGAACGTCGCCTGATTTTGTTACAGCAACAGGCAGAGGAAATGGAACTTAAGGCAAAACTCGCCGCATTAGACGCACGAACCGTGTCCAATTCATCGCGCAGTTTTAGTTCTAATTCTCCTCAACGTGCTCAAGAACGTGTCGTGACCTGGGTAGATCACCAAACCGTGCCCGACTCTCTTTGCCCATGTCCGCCAGTATCGACACATCATAAAGTAGTTACACAAGATCCAGTAACTCAACTTACGGCCGCTATTGTTGCGTTACCCGACCGCATTAAACGGTCCGAGTTGGTTTTATTTTCGGGAGATCTAAACGAATGGCTTGCCTTTAAATGTAGTTACGAGAGAACTAAAACATTTTTTCACCTGCAGATAATTTAGCTCGCTTAACTGCTGCGGTTCGTGGAGCCGCCAAAGTGGCAATCTCATCCATATTATGGGCAGCGACAGATCCCGAAGAGATAATGACAGCTCTAGAACAGAACTACGCACGACCGGAGTTGCTGGTCGCACACGAAATCGCCGCTCTAAAAATCTAAAAGTAAGTAGCGGCCCAGAACAATTAAATAATTTAGCTAATAAATTGAGAAACTGTGTCACTACCATAAAACTACTCAATCAACACGAATATTTGTCTTCAATTGAGCTTTTCCGCACAGTGCTTCTCAAACTAAGCGAGAATACAAGAGATCGCTTTACGGATTTCGCTGCTACGCACAAACCTTTCGAGCCGTCGGTTACCAAGCTCGAATTACTTTCTAGATTTTAGTTATCGAAGCTCAGCGACAACTTACGTACAACTTCGTGGCAGACGTAGCTCCGGGTTCTACTAGACAAGTCTCATCTTATAAATCTTTGTAGCTAAGGATCAGGTGCACGCGACTTCAAGCGACGAAATGGCTCATGCAGTGACGTCTACCAGCAAAGCTGTAGTGTGTTCCTATTGCAAACAGAAACGTGTTCAGGGACCGCACTCGGTGCTAACATGCAAGTCGTTTTTGTTACTCTCTGTTGACGACAGATGGCGCTGGATTAAGGAATCACAAACTTGTTACCGATGTCTTAAGTCAAATCCGCACAAATGGAACGACTGCAGAGCGAAGCGTTGCGGTTTAAATGGCTGTGATAGGCGACATCACAAACTTCTTCATGGCGGTAATGATAGCGTGTCTTTGTCACAGAACTCGAGTCATCACACTACTACCTCTATTTCTCAACAAAATAGCGATACCGTAACCGCTACGGCTACCAATGAGTCAAACAATATTTCTGAATCTTTGAATGTTACTAACCTCTCTGACATTTTATTAGGCACAGGTTTAAAATCGTCTGCTGTATTTAAACGAGGCTTATTAAAGGTGTTACCGGTCGTGTTGGAAGGCCCGAGTGGAACAATTGAAACGTTCGCACTTTTGGATGAAGGTAGTACCGCCACCCTAATCGACGGCAACACAGCCACGCAAATTGGCGCAGAAGTTACTGGACAACAGCGACTACGTGTTAACGGCATAGGTGGTATGTTTTAGACACGGAAGTGTGTTATGTAAATTTTCATATTAGGGGCGCAACTCATCTGATCGACATTTTGTTCAAGGCGCACGCAGCATCACACCACTTCACCTTGCACCGCAGAGCACAAACATGATTAACCTCGCTAGGTACGATCATTTAGCGGATATTTCTAATTTGCTGACGTACGAAAACGCAACTCCAACCGTTCTCATTGGAGCCGCGGATTGGTACCTGTCTGTAAGTCGTGAGATGCGCGTAGGGAGGAAAGACGAGCCTGTAGCGACAAGAACTTTATTAGGTTGGGTGCTTCACGGTGCCGTGTCTACGTCATCCAAGCCCGTGGATTTTACTCATCATGTGTCCGAAAACGACTACGCATCACGAACAATTGATAGTCTTGAAAAACTTGTCAAACAACAGTATGAGATTGACTCGTTAGGTATTCAAAATCATACTCCACGACATAATAAAGACGACTTACGAGCTATTAATTTAATTGAATCTTCAGCCCGTAGACTTGATTCTGGACGTTTTGAGGTTTGTTTGCCCTGGAAGGAAAACGCATCTAATAACCTTCCCGATAGTTATCCACAAGCATTGTCGCGCCTTAATGCAATCGAAAAGCAAATGTCAAAGGATGAATCCTTTGCTTCCGCTTACAACAAACAATTTATAAATGGCATTATTCAAAAAGGTTATGCGGAAGAATGCGATCCATCCTCTTACCACAAAAATCATCCAAGAAGTTTATCTGCGGATTCCTCGTTTCCAAAGTGGTACTTACCACATTTCGGTGTGTACCATCCGCAGAAAAGTAAGCTCAGAGTAGTTCACGATGCTGCAGCTGTTACTAAAGGTGTGAGTTTGAACAGCATGTTGCTACAAGGCCCTGACCTATTACAATCTTTGTTAGGTATATTGTTTCGTTTTAGAGAGGGACCAATAGCGTTTAGCGCAGATATTAAGGAGATGTTTCCACAGATTAAGATAAGGGAACAAGATCGAGACGCGCTTCGTTTTTTATGGCGCGATGGTGGTAATACACAGAGCGCGGTAAAAGAATTTAGAATGTCATCGGTAATTTTTGGTGCTGTCTCTAGCCCTTTTATAGCTTTGTATATAAAGAATAAGAACGCGAAAGAGTTTGAACATCAGTATCCCGCAGCTGTGCACTCGATCATACACGACCACTACATGGACGATTACATTGGTAGTGAATTCAAGCTTCCTAATGCCGCACGTCTAGCTTCCGATATAGTCACGGTCCACAAGTCGTGCTGTTTTGAGATGCGTTCTTGGGTTTCAAACGTACCCGAGGCGCTCAATTTAGTGCCTGATGAACTGCGTAGTATTTCAAACGCTGATATTAGTTTACCTCCTAATAGCGACATAGGGGCATTAGGAGTAAAGTGGAACCCTTATGACGATAGTTTAGGTTTCCGCACAGGCCAGAAGGACACGCCACAACTAACCAAACGCGGTTTACTTTCTAGCGTTATGAGCGTTTATGATCCTTTAGGTTTACTTTTACCTCTAACCATCCAAGGCCGTATTTTAATCCAAAAGTTGTGGAGAGGGATTAGCTGGGACTCTCCCATATCTCCTAAGTATGAGACCGAGTGTAAGAACTGGTTTAATCAACTTGCATCAGCAGCTACTCTTCGCATCCCACGCTGCTACAATGTTAGACCAGACCCTTGTGATACACAACTTCATATCATAGCGGATGGGGGAGAACAAGCCTATGCCTGCGTCGCGTATTGGCGTTATACATTCTTGGACGGTTCCGTTAGTCTTGCATTGATAGGAGGCAAAGCGCGTGTTGCCCCCCTGAAGCCACTCTCTGTTCCGCGTTTAGAATTACAAGCGGCTATTATTGCTACGCGTTTCGCTCAATCTATATTGAACGCCCATCGAATTCGACCGTCCACTGTTTATTACTGGACTGATTCTACCACGGTCCTTAAGTGTATTCGTAGTGATGCGCGAATGTTCAAAGCTTTTGTAGCTCATAGAATAGGTGAAATATTAGAATTTTCAAATCCATCTGATTGGAAATGGCTTCCTAGCATACTCAATATTGCAGACGATGCTACGAAGCCAAAAATTTGCAACTTTTCAGCATCTCACAGATGGTTTGCTGGCCCTTCCTTCCTCATTAATTCACCTTCGGAATGGCCATGCGAGGTAGATAGCATCACTGACGAAGCTTCACGAACTTCTGAATTGAAGCCAGAGTTCGTGGGGTTTCTAGTAGAAATTTCATTGCTAGATCCGCCGGTTCCTGATGCAAACCGTTTTAGTAGCTGGTTACGATTAGTAAGAGCTACGGCTCGTGTTTATCAGGCCGTTAAAACTTTTGCGCACGATCTCATTCACCGCGATTAATTACCAAATATGTTGAAAACTCTACGTCCCTGTCACAAATTTCTACTGCCGACATGATTCAAGCAGAGAAAATGCTTCTCCAACGCATTCAGACAGATAGCTTTGCCGAAGAACTTAAGTATCTCAAATCTTCACAGCCACTACCTAATAATAGCAGAATAGCAGCGCTCGCCCCTGTTCTCGACACAGATGGCCTGATCAAATTAGATTCGCGCATAAAATCTGCACCAGGAGTACATGACAATGCAAAGTCTCCAATAATCCTTGATGGTCGTCATCGCATCGTTCATTTGATGATTTTACACAAACACGCTACAGCCGGTCATGGCAATCATGAGCTTGTATTAAATGAAATACGACAGAAAGAACAATGGCAAAATAATAGTTGACATCGTTGATAGCGTCTAGAAATACCATCTATACAAAAGTAATTTGTTGTTTTTGCTGAGATTTTTCACATAAATATAAATGGTAATAGAAGCCACAAAAAATACTACAATTTATTGGGGTTTAAATGATTAAAATAACTTCCTACTCAGTTCAAGTGAGACTACTAACTATAATCATACTATTTTGGAAGTAATTTTAAAACAACAATGACGCCAAAACATTATTATTTAGAGTTGGTTACTATTAGTAGATAAAATATCAGTATTTATAAAAACAAACGATAGATAATAATGAAATAAGTTTCACTTAAACTTCTTCCCGCTGTATTACGATTACAATATTAATGCCTACCCTAATAACTATTGGTATTAATTTTATTTTATGTTATGGTAACATCGGAAATACCTTTGTCGCTGTCAAGTAAACACAAAATTGTATTTCCTAAGTGCAGACTTCAGAAAACAAATAACTCTTTCAAATGTAATGGTATTCGCTTCTATAATGCAATCCCTGTACAAGTGGAAGGCCTCAATGAAACCAAGTTTAAAATGAAATAAAAAGCTACCTATTGAGCAAGGCATATTATAATATAGACGACTTTGTTAAAGATAGTAACGTATGGAAGAGAAATGTGTCGAAATTAGAATCTTGTAATAAGGTAAAATAATAGATTTTTAAGACTTTTGATGTTCATTGTTTGTACTAATGTAGTATCTGTATACTGTGTGTATTGATTATTTGTTATATTGTCTTCGACAAAGCCTTTTTACAGCTGCATGTAATTGACTAGGCCCCTTTACAGCTGCTTTATTCTTTTTGACGTTGTTATTTTATCATATTATGTACACAGATTCTTTGCCTTTTTGTAAATGACGTTACCAAGTGTTCTTATGAATTTATGGTATGAATAAATGAATTGAATTGAATTGAATTGAAGTGTCAAGTTCGTTGCTCCTGTGTATTTTCGTGTCGGTAGATTTCGTATTTGAATATCTCATTATAATTATTGGACTTGGATTGTTTACCGGACTGATATTCCCATCGTTTTATGTGACTTGTGCGTGCCTAAAGGCACCTACATATTAATCTGGCAATCTTATTTGCTGTTAGATTAGTTATATTAGTTATGTAACAAAACAAGACCTCAGAAAAAGTAGTTTTCTTGTTGTGAGAACATGACGTCTCGACATACAATGTCAAACCAATGTCAAACCTACATAACCTAAAAAAAGTTTAAACCTAAATATCTTTTTTTCACGGCCTTCTCAAGACAAAAATCTTTCCATATATTACTCAGGGGCTGACGCTCAACATTTTAAGATATTTTTGATGTATAGACGCTATCATTTCGTCTCAACTATTTTAAAGTATGAAAGTCTGCCATTGTTCTTTTGGATTTTACGAGCCAGAACTACAATTCGAAGTGTGGCCAAAGGCTGTTTACAATGCAGAAGACAAAATGGTCGTCTCCCTACGCCACCAATAGGCAATCTACCAATAGAACGCCTCGACCACCACACACGGCCGTTTACGCATGTAGGCTAGACTATTTTGGTGCCATTGAAGTTTCAGTGGGTCGACGAAGAGAAAAGAGATACGTGGCTTTATACACATGCCTCGTTACAAGAGCCATCCATTTGGAGATCGTCTCATCGTTGTCATCTGATGCTGCCATAATGAGCCTTAGACGTTTTATAGCCCGCCGTGGAACGCCGAACACAATACTTTCTGATAATGGTACTAATTTTGTCGGTGCAAGTCGGGAGCTTGCAGCTCTTTATGACGAAGCTATTCATGATTTTGCAACAAACCGCATGTTCACATGGCGCTTTATCCCACCCGCTTCTCCCTTCATGGGTGGGACATGGGAACGTTTGGTACGCTCTGTTAAGACAGCCCTGAGATCCACTCTTAAAGACAGAGCACCACGAGAAGAAGTATTGGCGACTTTACTCGTCGAAGTTGAATCCATATTGAACTCCAGACCTCTTACGTACGTGCCAAGTTCTCCTGATGCACCTGAAGCCATTACACCTTTTCATTTTATCCTTGGTTCGTCATCAGGATCTCCATGGCCTATCACATTATCAGACGCAGATTTGGTACGCAAATGTGACTGGAGGCGCGTGCTAAGGCTTGCTGACCACTTTTGGGAGAGATGGCTTAAGGAGTATCTACCGACGCTAATACCACGAGGACGGAAGAAAAATGATAGATCAAGCATTTGTGAGGGGGACGTAGTTCTGATCGCTGATAAAACTTTGCCCAGGGGTCTTTGGCTTCTTGGCAGAGTAGTCAAAACATTCGTAGGTAATGATGGTTTGGTTCGGGTCGCAGATGTTGCAACCAAGGGTGGAGTTTTGCGCCGTCCACTTAAAAAACTTCTACCACTTATAACTGAACCCCAGCCAGTGGTCACCACGGTTTAGTGTTCCACTAGGGGCCCGGAATGTTGACGACTGGCTGGAACATTTCTTTTTCTATTTTTTAAATTGTATTTTATATTCGATTTTTCCTGTTATGTTGTTTTTAGTTACCTTGGTTACGGAGCGTTTTGGTTTGATTTTGTAAATATTTTAAATAATTATAATATTTTTACCATCATTGTGTGCCTTTCTCATTTCCTATATTCACCAGTTAGTTACAGTCCACCGCTCGCCAACAACAATTTTGAACACCTTTCCATAGATACACGTATGGTTTTGTTAGAATTTTTATTTTTTTATACTTTTCCAAGTTTGTGACACCACCAAAATTTATTGTTTTTTTTTTATGAAAATGTTAATATTGTTCATAGAAATTTAGACATTCGACCAAATTTGATAAGAAGCCTTTTAGGCAGTAAAATTACTCGTAGAATTTAACTCTGCACTAAATTTCCGATTCGTATTTTTTATATAGGTAAGGTTTAGAATCATTTCCTGAGCATAAAATCACAAAATAATAACAAATCCAGGTTGAGCTTCAAGCGCCAGCTCGAAAAAACGTTTTTGGCTAATATTCTGAAAAAGTTATAAAGCCTATTATTATTGTAGAAAATAAAATTTCCCATCTAGTGTTGCCAGTAAACTTTATTTTCGAACTTACCGATTACGATTTATTATGTCAAATTTGATGATAACAATGTAAAAATAATAAGATGTGAATTCTGTTCCCAGTAGCATAAACATGTCCCTTTTTACCGGAATGGAAGAAGGGTTATGTTTTTCGCGCGTATCTTTTATGTTTGTAAATCTTTTATTTCCACATATCTTCCAAACGGCTGGGTGGATTTTGGTAACAAAGATATTCTAAGACTAGTCTGACTCGCCAAAGTGTCCCTAGATAGTAGGTAATATTTTTTTTACGTGTAGATTTTTTTTTGTAGTCGGGGTTTTTAAATTAAAGTTTTCTATCATATTGCTCGTTGCTCCAATAAACAGCACCGTTCATCATCATGACTAAAGAGTTGAACGAAGAGTTTGGTCTCCACTTTTGTAATAAGAACAACTAAGCTGTGAAACGCATTGCCAGAGTGGGTTTTGTAGAAGGTTCGAACCTTGGGGTTACGAGGTACACTGTGCTTGTTTCTATTAGAGAAACAAGTTCCATCGTAGACCACATCATTTACATCCACTATTATCGGCATCATCGCAATCGTATCATTAAATGGGTTATAAATCGTAAACGGTAAGTTTTACAAAAAAAGTTTACTAGCAACAAAAGATGCAAAATTTTATTTTCTACAATTATTGTCAAAATATATAGTTTCCAAAATATCGTCTAAAATAGTTTTTTTCAATTGGCGTTTGAAGCTCTACCTGGATCTGTGAGCATTTTGTAATTTTATGCTCAGTAAGTGATCTTTACCTCATAGAAAAAAATTGGATTAGAAATTTATTGCAAAGTTGACCAAACACCTTATATTTTTACTGGCCTTTCATTACGTTTCAGCACATTTTTTTTAATTTTTGACGAACTTGTGAATTATTAGGAAACATTTTAAAAAGATGAATGAAATTGGAAAAGCCGTTCTCAACTTATAGTGTGACCAAAAAGAAAAGGTTGAGTTTTGTATATCTACGAGTATAGATAAATTTAATATTTCTTCGTTTCACTTCACAATTTACAAAATTGTTATCACTAGTATAAACAGTATAAACAAATCTTGAACAAAAAATGAGTTTAAAATACACAGTCCAATATTTTAATGTTATTTCTGCACTGTGGCACCGATTCAGCGGTCGGTGACGGTCGCGAGAACAAGACAGCGTTAAATCCCTAATTTGACAGAACTACCTAGCCTTAAATAGATAAAGATTCACAGCAGTAGGTACCTACTCGTAAAATATACAATAACGGCCGGTAGACATCCATTCTGATTGCTATTTTCTTTTTAAAAGGCACTTTATTAAGTCCGCGTCCAAATAATGGAATTGTTACTTATTTTATTTTATTTTATTCTAAATGGAAAACAAACAGCATTACATAATCATAAAATTTAGATGAGTGGAAACACTGAAGCCAAATACAGTTTTCACTGAAAAAACAAACAGAAAGAAAAAATAGTTAATACAGATAGAACAAGTAGCAACAAGTAGATACCACATACGGGGAGCGAACAGACACAAATATCACTAGTTAGGAAATTGCAAAATATATATAGAATTTAACAAAAATTAATCAAATTAATGGCTTACATCAATTAAACGTTTAGCTTTAAACCTGCGTTTTTTTGATAACAAATTCTTACTCTTTTCGTATTTGTCCTTGGTTATATCAAAGAACCGCCCACAAATTGCGTTTTTAAAAGAGTTATGCCTCATCGCGAACAAATCGACGCCTTTAGAATAAATAACATTAAAACTTTGAATAGTGCGAATAAGAAATGAATTCTTCCGATAATTCGTGACATGACGCGGGGTGTACAGCTGAAGACTGTGTCTCCGCGGGGCGGCCCTGAGCGGAGTTACGAGACCTATCTGAGACAACAGAGTCGGGCAATCTATCCGACCACACAGGATATTGTGCATGAAGCTGAGATCAGCCACCTCTCTTCTAACCTGAGCAGGCAAAATATGATGATGGAAGCAGACCTCATCATACTCAAACTCCGAACTTAAGATTTGAAATTTGAAATTAACAACACGTAGAAACTTTTTGAGGTCTTTCCAGCATGGAAATGTATTTGCTATAGCTGGGATTCCAAACCTGAGATGCATATTCAAGTTGACTGCGCACTAGAGAACAATAAAGAACTTTAAGGGTTTTTATCATTTTGAAATCTTTAGTTATCCTGAATATGAAGCCCAAAGATTTCATGGCTTTTTATTACAGATCTTCTCGATATGTTTATCAAAAAGTAACTTAGGATCAAGAGTAACTCCCAGATCGACTACAGAATTGGCCCTTGACAAGGACTGATCGTTAATTTTATAATCAAAAGAAATTGTTTGAGCTGATCTACTGAAGGTGATGCAGCAGCATTTCGAAATATTAAGATCAAGTTTGTTCTCCAAGCAGTAAATCACAAGGCTGTCCAAGTCCAGTTGAAGCAATTCCAAATCACGGCAATTTTTAATAACTTTAAAAATCTTCATGTCATCTGCGAAGAGTAAGAAGTTAGAGTGCTTGAAACATTGGTTAATATCATTAATAAAAAAAAAACAGGAGAGGCCCGAGAATTGATCCTTGCGGTACACCGGATGGAATGAATGATGGAGCAGACATGAACCCATTGAGAGCCACAGCTTGAGTGCGACCGTCGACGTAAGAAGCGAACCACCGAAGCAAATCACCTCTTATTCCGGCGGCGCACAGCTTAGCGAGGAGGATAGAGTGATCCAGACGATCGAAAGCTTTCCGATAGTTTGTATAAATACACAGTTATTATAAAATTATAAAATATTACTAGTTTCTGACTTATTCCTTTGTGTTCACCCAATTACCTATCTGGACGCCAGATTTCAATTTTCTATGTCATCTGGAACTAGGTTAAATCGTTTATGTCTATATCTTAATCAGTGATTTTAATGACGATTTTAGGACGTTGATATCTAAAGAACCATTTGCGGTTTGTTTACTTGGAGCACGTATTGGTATCCTGCAAACCTGAGTGTGTGAGCAACTTCACAAGTCAATGGGAAATAGTTTTTAAGTTATGAGGAGGACAAAAGTAGCTCCAATTGGTTCGTATAATACTACACATGGTGCGGCTCGCCAGTTTTCTGGAATGAACTTGGCTGCCACGCTGCCGTGTGCCGTGTGTCTAGATAACGACTTACACTATCTTATAGCTGAAGACGTGTGCACCATTCTAAATAGTGGCAGCAAATATAAAATCAAAACATGCGACAAACGTCAGCCCTGAATCACGCTCCCCAAATACTAACATGTAATGTTGTCAATTTTGGGATCGCACTTCCGCTTCTCACCCCGCAGCACCTCACGATTGCCCTCTCTGGACGGCTGATCGAACGACGGTACGGCTGTATGATCGAATAGACTGTGGTATTATTGAATAGCTGACCCTATGTGAGTCAGCCGATGTTGCCCACAATCTTCCCCAAGCGCAGGGTTTTAAAGGCAAATAGAACCTTTTAAATCAAAAGGAAATAAAATATGTACCTATAGTAGTTTATTTCTATTAGTACACATTAGTTTTGTTATTTAGCTCTTTATTCCCTAGAAAAACTAAACCAAGAAACTTGATGTTGACACCTAAGTATATGAATCACTCCGTGTATCACACATTCCATTCTAAGTCACCCACATTCACGTGTTGCGTTCTCCAGCGCTCCGCAGTGCGTCACACGCGGCCGCCGAGCGGGGAGCGGGGAGCGGTGAGCTGCACCGCACAGACTCATTGCAACACACATCTCACACGTCAGCAAACAATGAAGTACGTTATTCTTCTTCCAACCACAACATAAAACTCGACAGTCACGCGCTTGACGCTCATGACGTAATCATATTTATTCCTAAAACAATATTCTACGTCACAATGTTCAATCTAAAAAAAATACACGACATATAGGTAATTAAATAAAACCATATAAACCCTTGTAGATTATATCAATAAAGAACAATCAAGGAATACTGCTGTGACGTCACCTGTGTAACTGCAGGAATATTGCTGTGACGTCACCTGTGTAACTGCAGGAATACTGCTGTGACGTCACCTGTGTAACTGCAGGAATACTGCTGTGACGTCACCTGTGTAACTGCAGGAATACTGCTGTGACGTCACCTGTGTAACTGCAGGAATACTGCTGTGACGTCACCTGTGTAACTACTGCAGGCAGGAATACTGCTGTGACGTCACCTGTGTAACTGCAGGAATACTGCTGTGACGTCACCTGTGTAACTGCAGGAATACTGCTGTGACGTCACCTGTGTAACTGCAGGAATACTGCTGTGACGTCACCTGTGTAACTGCAGGAATACTGCTGTGACGTCACCTGTGTAACTGCAGGAATACTGCTGTGCTGTCACCTGTCACCTGTGTAACCTGTGCAACTGGAATACTGCTGTGACGTCACCTGTGTAACTGCAGGAATACTGCTGTGACGTCACCTGTGTAACTGCAGGAATACTGCTGTGACGTCACCTGTGTAACTGCAGGAATACTGCTGTGACGTCACCTGTGTAACTGCAGGAATACTGCTGTGACGCATGGCAGGTATGACTACAAACATATAAAGTAATTTACTCATACATTAATGACCAGAGGTAATTTACACAATAATATTCCTAAATGAATATTATAATACAACGTATAAATCAATAGTTAACTAATTACAACGTTTAAAATATAAATAGGTTCCCGTACTAGTCACGAAAAATAGCAATAATTGTAATGAAACGTTACACAATCACCAACAACTGATAATACAAACCAAACCACAGATCAGAAAATAGTTACTTCGTAACAGACGCATCACTGCCATTCAAAAGCGCAAATACCTACACGATAATAACCTAAACTTTTGTAAACTACTTACCTACTGTTACTTGCAAGCAAAAATACACCTTTGCATAAGCACGCAGAGCTGAGAATACCGTGTGCTCCGTGTGACTTGTCGTCTGCTTACGTCACTGACCAAACGTGCTAGGGTTGTACAAAATATGATAAGATGATAAAAAAACTAAACTGCAAATTGTAATTTTTGTGTTTATTTAAATGGAATGAAAATGAAAAAAAAAATATTATCTCAATAACGAAAACCAAATCACAAGAAAAGTTACAAAACCTAGCGTCTACCGCCTTAAAGTTATTAAAAACAGTTTTACGCGCTCCCGGATGTTAAATACAAAGCGACAATATATACAAAGAATACATATATGTGACAATAAATAGGTACAAAGAATGAATACTTAACATGTTTTGCTAGTGTGAACTAGATCCCACACTATGGTGACCTGTTTTGTGGGATCCAGGCTAATTTTATGCAAGTAAAAAATAGACTGAAACGACAAAAAAATAGATATATTTATTTTATTTACAAACAATTAAATTTTCACCGAAAAAACAAACTTTCAGATACTCGAATTCTAGAATTTTATAATTTTGGCTAAGTTTATCATCACGTCATACAGATATAATAGATATATTAAATGAATACATATACTTATGCTTTACATACCATTGCAATTTTTCCAACATACTGTATTGCTATTGCAGCCATCCACAATACAATAACGCCGCGACATTATTTATGCGCGCACTCGGCGTTCGTACGCACGTCAGCTCGGGCAAGCGGCCGGCGCCCCTGTGCCCTGTGATTTTAGTACGCCCGGGTGGACGCGAACGAGTAGGTTAATATCTCGCGCCGTATAGCGAGTGGTGAGGGTGTGACCAAACCACAGCACACGGTGAGATGAAGTACCCATGCCACAGATAGAGATACTCAGCGGCGCCGGCGTGGGGGACACTCGTCCACTCCGTGGAGCGAGTGCCCGTGCCGCGTCACCAGTCCCCACGCGCCACGTCACCAGTCCCCACGCGCCGCGTCACGCGCGTCACCAGTCTTCACGCGCCGCGTCACGCGCGTCACCAGTCCCCACGCGCCGCGTCACGCGCGTCACCAGTCCCCACGCGCCACGTCACCAGTCCCCACGCGCCGCGTCACGCGCGTCACCAGTCCCCACGCGCCGCGTCACGCGCGTCACCAGTCCCCACGCGCCGCGTCACGCGCGTCACCAGTCCCCACGCGCCGCGTCACGCGCGTCACCAGTCCCCACGCGGCGTGTAACGCGCGCGACACCAGCCGCGCCCCTGGCTGCGCCCGCGCAGCTCCCGTTATTCTCCCGGGTATACGATAGCCTGTGCTCTTCCAGACAATAATCTGTGTTCCGAATTTCAGCCCGATCCGTTCAGACGTTACGACGTGATTGAGCAACAAACAAACAAACATTGACATTTATAATATTAGTTGTATAGTAGGATTCATAGGATGTATCGCCCACAGGTCGCTGCGCATGCGTCAGTCTGGTGTCAGCATAGTAGGTACCTGCTTTATGCAATTACTATGAAGTAGTGCGTCGGTGACGCGAACCCTTAAAATCTTAAGGTTTCGCGTCTACTTCTTCTTCCCTTACTAACAAGAGCAAAAACCGATGGAGCCTTTCACTTGGACACGTCACGAGCTCCCGAGCCCGGGCCCGAGCCCGAGCCTCACTCACAACTCACAAGTTCCAACCTACTCGTACGGAAACCACGTGTGCCGTGCGCCGAAACAAGCTTTCATTTCAATTAAAGTAAAAACCCGCAAAACTTCGTGAATTAGAAATATTAGGTTTATACGTTAGTCTAACGTGAATCTAAAAATAACTGAAGCAATATTATTTCTACAAACAAACGTCATTAACTAACAGCGCCATTAACACAAAATCATTTCTTGGAATCGTTCATTTCAATACACAGAGTAAAATACCGAGTTTTTCCTCCGACTCGTGTGTCGACGGCCGATACGAGAGCTGCAGCTACTCCCAGGAACATGTAACTATTACAATACTTCACAGCACTCGCCAACTCTCCGAGCAAAATATCTTCATTCTGCGGACGGCCCAGACCGGAACACTCTTAGAGCAAGATCCCAGGGCCGCCAGACGGCACGTATTTTCTGATGAACGAAATGTGGACGATTGAGTAGAGTCAGTACGTACTAAGAACACAAGCTTACCCGCAAACTTACTTAGACAGCCAATTTTGAGATATAGGGTCCAGAAGATACATTACTTCACGTTTTTTCTAATAACTGATTTTCACGTATGTTATTGGCAGTATCTTTAAAAATAAGGCCCAAATACTCCCAGACACTTTCCGTCGGCCGTTTTGCTTAACAGACGCTTTAAAACTCCCAAAATAATGATTTAACTTCACTTAAATTCTCATAATCCATTTATAGTATATTTATCTAACAGACAACTATTTTAACTTTTCCGAAAAGACAGACCGATCTAAGGGGCCAGTCATCCCCTAAACTCATAATCTCGTACATAAATATTTTTTGTATATTTTCTGGACCTATATCTCAAAATTGGCCGTCTAAGCAAGTTAGCGGGTAAGCTTGTGTTCTTCGTACGTACTAACTCTACTCAATTGTCCACATTTCGTTCATCAGAAAATACGTGACGTCTGGCGACCCTGGGATCTTGAACTATGATTCATTGTCATCTAATTGCTTGATTAATGTGTCAAGAATGTCATAAAATGAGTGTACAATGATTGTACCCGAGGAAATCAGCCTGCAGTCGAGTGCAGAGGACAGCCTCCGGGCGAGCGCCAGTTCTCATCTTCTGTTCCGGACTTGTGAAACTTACGATCTATCACTTACCTATATTATATTAGTAAAAATATGTTTTAATTTACTCATTCATATTGGATTTTAATTTAAATATCATTTTTTAATATGACATGTAACAACTTGTAATTAAGTATTTATTTTATTGCTTGTAATGAATTCTAAGGTCATTTATTAATTGTAATATGATGTGTAACTATTCATTTTGAAATCAATAAAACAGTATGAGTGACATAAAACATTGAGACCATTAATCGAAATAAAAACTACCCTATCTCTGAACTTGGATCAAATGACATATCAGTGCCAGGTTTCGTCAACATTGGCCAAGCAGTGGTTTAGAAGCTTCTAGTTAATGTGACGTAGTTAGCGTACTGCACCGCGCTGCGCTGTGTCGCCAAGCGTGTCGTCGCGCCACTTATCTAACAACAAAACGAGTATCCAATAATACACATACAGACAGACAGCCGTAGTAGCTCTGGTTTTATTATTATATATTACTAGCGGCCCGTTCCGGCATCGCTCGGACATCGTCACATAAATCGAAAACCCCATTAATCGAAATAAAAACTGTTTATAGATAAGAGAGTGAATCAGTAAAGGCAACACCGGCGACCCGCCCTCTGGCGACCGGAAATGTAGGAGATCACTTAGATCCTGATGGCGTCATGTCATAAGCGTAAATGTAACTGCACATGTGCAAGAAATAAAATATGTTCCATACACGTGGGTTTTACTAAATACACCCGTGACCCGTGAACCAAACGATGGCAGCCGAAACGAAGAACATAAACATGGTGTCAGGTATGGTACTGCTCCGCGAAATGTTGTTCGACAATAATAACCTCTCCGAAAATTTTCGCAATTTTCAACAAAGGCTGGAGATTTATCTTTCGGCAACGGGGTTAGATGAAGCTAAAGACAAAAGGAAGATTAACATTCTACTCAATTACATCGGCGAGGAAGGTATTAAGATCTACAATACTTTCAATGTAAAAGGCACAGAAACATTCTCAGAAATCGTTGAAAAGTTCAACAACTACTTTGCTCCAAAAAAGAACTTGACCATATTAAGGAATGACTTCTTTACCATATCACAAAATGGGACAAGACTGGAGGATTATTTTCAACGAGTCATCAATCTCGGCAATGGTTGTGAATTTAAAGACCTAAGGAAAGCCTAACTGTGTCGAAAATAATTGCAGGTCTTGACTCTCGATACAATATGCATAAAACTAAATTAATGGCGGATGAGGACTCGAAACTCACCTTAGAATATGTTATGAAGTATCTATTAACTGCTGAAGCATCAACAAGATATCTGGAAAAGGATGAAGCTTCGGCTAACCTCAATGAAAATACTGTGTTGAATACGAGTATTACTAAAACAGCAAATCAATAAAAACTGTCGTAACTGCGGTTTATCCCACAACATAAATCAATGCCCTGCATATGGGAAAACATGCTTCAAGTGCAATAAAACAATCATTTTGGAAAAGTTTGTCGGAGCAACAAAAAACCAAAGCCAATAAATGTAGTTGAAGAGCAAGAGAACGAAGGCGAAGACCTTTTCATAGGGTTTGTGGGCAATGAGATAGTTCAAGATTTTATTGTTAAGGACATGAAATTTCCGACTAAAATTGATACAGGAGCTGCTTGTAATGTCATAGGATCCGAGGTATGTAAACGTCTAAAATTAAATAAATGTGAAATATTACCCTGTGATAAAAAGTAATACAGCTTGATGGCAAATGTGTGCCAGTAAGAGGAACATGTTGGCTAGAACTATTACACCCTAACAAAAGGACATATAATGTAAAATTCATAATAGTAGAAGGAAATATACCTACACTGCTTGGATGTAAGACATGCTTGACCTATAACTTTGTTTCAGCTAACAGAGATCTTGTAAAGGTACATAGTATAACTTGTAAGCCTAGTAATACGAATAATTTAATTAAAGCTTTAAAAACTAATTACAGTGAGCTGTTCGACAGTGGTCTTGGTTGCATTCCCGGGACAGTGAATATACAGTTGAGCAGGGATGCTGTGCCCACTGCGCAGGCAGCTCGACGAATTCCATTTTCACAACTGCCTGAAATGCGTCTGGAGCTTAAGAGAATGGAGAGTCTAGGGGTTATTGAGAAGGTAACAAAGCCTACGAAATGGGTTAATAATTTAGTTCTGGTTCGTAAACCCAATGGGAAACTGAGAATGTGCATTGATCCAAGAGCTTTGAACAAATTTGTCATACAGCCTAAATATCAATTACCTACTCTTGATGAAATTAAAAGTAAAATGAAAGGGGCCAAGTTTTTGCATTATTAGATGCATCAAATGGGTTTGGATGTTAAATTTAAATGAGGAAAGCTCAGACCTATGCACATTCATAACACCATTTGGTAGATACCGCTTTAAAAGACTGCCTTTTGGAATAAGTTCAGCTCCAGAGGAATTCAGCAGAATAATAACTCAGATGTTTGAGAATGTAGAGGGAGTCACCCCATATATTGATGATATTTTTGTGTATGCTCAATCAATTGAACAATTAAATGACAGATTAAAGCAAGTTATGGAGATAGCTGTAAAAATGGCATTAAATTTAATGAGTCAAAATGCAAATTTTTGAAAAGAACTCATATTTCTAGGACATAAATTTACTGAAAGTGGTGTATCTCCAGACCCTAGCAAAGTACAGGCAGTAGTGAATATGGAACCTCCAAAAATAAAAAGATCTAGAACGGTTCCTAGGTGTGTAATTATCTTTCTCGCTTTATTCCGAATTATTCAAAGTTAATCGAACCATTACGCATTCTAATGAAAAAGATGCTGTATTCACCTGGGATAGCAATCAAGAATATGCTGTAGAAGAACTAAAGAAAGCTTTGTGTAGTAGTCCATGCTTAGGTTTTTTAATACTAATCAGGATATTATTTTATCAGTAGATAGCTCATCAACTGCAATGGGAGCTGTAGTTTTACAAAATGGAAAACCAATTGCATTTGGATCACGATCTCTTAGTACAACTGAACAAAATTACTGTCAATTAGAAAAGAAATGCTGGCTATTGTTTTTGGTTGTTATAAAATGCATCAGTATACCTATGGGCGGAAAGTGTATGTAGAAACTGACCATAAACCTTTAGAAACTTTGTTTAAAAACCATTACATAAAGTGCCAGCGAGGCTGCAGCGCATGATGTTAGCTGTACAAGGTTATCATTTGAGGTAAAATATAAACCAGGCCGATTGCTTTTCATCGCTGACACTCTGTCTCGGAGCTGTAATGTTAAGACAGAAAGTAGAATTAAACAACTTCATGAAAATATAATTTGTCATGTTAAATTTCAAAGAGACTGTTTACCTGTATCAAGTGTTCAAATAAAGCAAATTCAAAAAGAAACTGAATCTGATCCTGTCTTGAAAAAGTAATGACATATGTAAAAATTGGATGGCCACAAAATATAAATGAAATAGATAAAATAGTACGACATTATTGGACTTTTAGAGATGAGTTAAGTGTAATAGATGGAATTGTATTAAAAACAGCTTGATTGTGATACCAGAAGCTCTCAAAATTATTACTTTAAAAATATTCACCATGGTCACGTAGGGTTAAGCACCTGTAAGATCAGAGCTAGGTCCTGCGTCTTTTGGCCAGACATAAATCGAGATTTGGAAATGTTTGTGAAGCAATGTCAATCTTGTTCCAAATACAATCCAAACATTCAAAAAGAACCTTTGATCCATCACACTGTAGAAAAATTCCTTGGCACAAAGTTGGTATTGATATTTGTACTCATGACAATAAATATTATCTGGTGTTTATGGATTACTTTTCAAAGTATATTGAAATATGTAAACTCGATAATTTATATAGTGATTCTATAATTCTGAGTTGCAAATCTATCTTTGCAAGGCATGGCATACCAGCAATTTTAGTGTCTGACGGTGGTACTCAATTTACATCTGAAAATTTAAAACTTTTGCTAATATGTATAAATTTGAACATATAACATCAAGTCCTAAATATGCCCAATCAAATGGACAAAGTGAGAGTGGCGTTAAAATATTTAAGAGTATTGTAAAAAAATGTAAGGAAGACAATTCAGATCTATACTTAGGCTTGTTAAATTATCGAAATACACCTAAGCCATATATGCCTTCACCTGCACAATTATTGTTTTCTAGAAATTTAAATTCAACACTACCTTTTCCTAAGAATTATCTAAAACCAAAAATATTCACCTGTAATGAAAAATATTATAAACATTTAGAGTCAGTTAAGAAAACTTATGACAAAACATCTAAATGCCTTATAGAACTAAAGATTGACCAAGAAGTTTACTTTAAAAAATCACTTGATACTGAATGGCTAAGAGGACAAATTGTTAAAATATGCAAGGAGCCACGTTCATATGTTGTGCGGGATGAAGTAGGGAACCTGTATAGGAGAAATAGAAAATTTATAAAATTAATAGAAAATAACTTTAGTGGCTTTAATAATCCCAATAATGATCTGCTAGAAGATAATGCTACAAATATACCAATGCTAGAAGGTAGTTTTGTAACACCGCTTTGTGAATCTCAGGTAATACCACATAACTCTCCACTGTCTTTGGATAATAACATTGTTGAGTTAGATACAAACCAAAATGTGTCTGAAGAACCAGCACCTAATGAAATAGGTAATGATGAGAGTACATCTCAAACTGGCCTTCCCAATGAGACGAAAGTAACACGCCGTGGACGCCGAGTGGTATTACCTAAGAAATTTAAAGATTATGTACCTTAGTAGTTAAGTACTTACTTATTTCCTTGATTACAATATTAATTAACTTAGATTAAGAAAAGGGGGGATGTTTATAGATAAGAGAGTGAATCAGTAAAGGCAACACCGGCGACCCGCCCTCTGGCGACCGGAAATGTAGGAGATCACTTAGATCCTGATGGCGTCATGTCATAAGCGTAAATGTAACTGCACATGTGCAAGAAATAAAAATATGTTCCATACACGTGGGTTTTACTAAATACACCCGTGACCCGTGAACCAAACGATGGCAGCCGAAACGAAGAACATAAACAAAAACTATGCTATCTCTCAAGTTGGATCGAACTGCACATGGTGTGCGAATTTTATTATAATCGGTTAAGTGGTTTGTGTTGGGGTGTAAGGGGGGCCTCAACATCTAAGTGTCCCAAAAAAATGTCAACCTCACCTGCCCGTGGTGCACCCTGCCGACCAACAAACGAGGCTCTGACGACCGACCGATGGCGGGATAACCATCCAAATAGCCGTGCCGTAAATATAGCTGTGACGGGCAGCAGCGTCACATGCAGAAGACGGCACGGTACTGCGGTCGCCAACCCGCATGCCCAGCGTGGCGACTATCGGCAAAACCTCCTATGATGAGTTCAACCAACAAAAGGCCCCTAGTTCCCGGCCGCCCTGCTATTCCTGGCCAAGGCGGCGGTCATGGTAACGGCAGGGCAGTGGGTGCGAAGAATCCCCGGGCTACAGTAGGTCGCCAAAACCAACTAACCCTGGCTGTGCATAACGGACGTACCATTCGTGGAGACGAGAGGCTCGCTCAGCTAGAAGAAGAACTGACCCACATAAGATGGCACATTCTCGGGTTATGTGAAGTCCGAAGAGAGGGAGAGGACACCGTAACCTTGGAATCGGGCCATCTTATGTACTATCGTGAAGGTCACCAGCTGTCGCAAGGTGGTGTTGGGTTTCTGGTTCACAAAACTCTCCGTAACAACGTTTTAGAAATCGCAAGTGTGTCTCCAAGGGTCGCGTATCTTGTGCTGAAGTTGACCGAGAGGTATACCCTCAAAGTGGTCATGGTGTACGCACCCTGGGAGGCATACCCTGATTCAGAGGTGGAAGCTTTGTATGAGGATATATCGAATGCCTTACATAACACCTCCAAAGCCCACTTCAACGTTGTTATGGGGGATTTTAACGCCAAAGTGGGAGTACGGACTTGCAGTGAATCGGTAGTAGGACCCTATGGTTTGGGACGTAGGAATGACCGGGGCCAAATGCTGGTCGACTTCCTTGAAAAGGAAGGGCTGTTTCTTTTCTGATGAATTCGTTCTACAAGAAACAGCCTCAGAGGAGGTGGACTTGGCGAAGCCCTGACGGACGGACGAAAAATGAGATTGACTTCATCATAACGGACAAACGGCGTATATTCAGGGATGTCTCCGTGATCTCTAGGTTTGTCACCGGAAGTGATCATAGGCTTGTGCGAGGCACCCTGAATATTGACTACAAGCTTGAACGCGTCCGTTTGATGAAGTCAACGCTCCGTCCGAACCTTCTCCAAACCATAGTTGGATCTGAAACGTTCCAGGTAAAACTTTGAGTATTTACATGAATATTATAATTAACGACATTTTTGATTATATACATTTATCACACTTTATACATTCTTTGACATTCCTCACATGGATGAACTGCAAGATCTACTAATGCAAGACCTTAGACCCTGGATGGATATATTGGTCAAACTCAAAAACACAAGACAATATCCTGATGAAACACAAGATGTTGGCGAAATTGTGCTCACCAAACATTTATCTCACACAAATATATATCACAACCAAATAGAAGCCAGAAATTAATCTAAGATGAAGAATCAGATGACATAAATAAAAACCAGAAATTAATAGAAGATGAGGAAGAAGACTTTAATCAGCTGACTATTATTTAATTATTTTTTTATTTATAAATTACTAACAAATTGTCTTGCCAGACATATTGCATGCCTCTCGCAGAGGCCAGTTTGTATGGGGCAACTTTTAAAATGTTTTGTATCATCTTATCTTACCTACAAACAGCAATAAAGATTTTTGTATTTGTATTTGTATTTGTATAAACTGGAGAACCGATTTGCTGCCTTGGAAACTACAAATAGCGTTGACCAGAGGCTTGAAAGAGTGGTGGATGTCCTGCGAGATGAGGGTACAAAATTTTGCGAAATGCGGCGCAAAGGCAGAAAGTCCAAGCTTTCTAGAGAGACCTTGCAGCTCATGGAGGAACGACGCAATCCCGCGTTAACTTCGTCAGAACAAGGGGCTCTTAGCAAGAGAATTACCAAGCTTGTGCGACGTGACCTCCGATTAGCTAACACGTTCTTGATTGAAAAATCAATTGAGCAAAATCGGGGGTCAAAAGTGTTCGTCAAGACACTGGGTAGAAGCCACCTGACGAAGCTAACTACCTCGACGGGGAGAGTCGTTGCATCCAAAGCGGATATTCTCTCTGAAGTGGAAGACTTTTACAGCCAGCTGTACGCATCGCATGCTCCTCATCTCCCACAAAACGAGGACAAAAGAGCCGCTCTGACTCGCCACTATACCGAAGAACTGCCTGAGATAAGTCTCGACGAAATCGTGATGGCTCTTGGGCAACTTAAAAATGGAAAAGCCGCGGGCGAGGACGGAATTACAACAGAGCTCTTAAAGGCTGGTGGGGCCCCACTTATAAAAGAGCTCCAAGAACTGTTTAATGACGTCCTCTTCACCGGGAGAACTCCACAGGCATGGCACAGAAGTGTGGTCATCCTATTCTTCAAAAAGGGAGATAAGACTCTTTTGAAGAATTATCGACCAATATCGCTTCTGAGCCATGTCTATAAGTTGTTTTCGAGAGTTATTACGAATCGTCTCGCCAGAAGACTCGACGAGTTTCAGCCCCCGGAACAGGCCGGGTTTCGAAGTGGGTACAGCACCATAGACCACATTCACACGGTACGGCAGATTGTACAGAAAACAAAGGAGTACAATCGGCCCCTTTGCTTAGTGTTTGTGGACTATGAGAAGGCGTTCGACTCAGTCGAAACCTGGGCTGTTCTGGAGTCCTTACAGCGATGCCAAGTCGATTGGCGATACATCGAGGTGATGAGATGCTTGTACGACGCCGCTACGATGGCAGTCCAAATTCAAGACCAGCAGTCAAGGCATATTCCTCTGCAGCGAGGCGTGAGACAAGGGACCCAATTTCCCGAAATTGTTTTCAAACGCACTAGAGGATATGTTTAAGACTCTGGATTGGGTTGAACATGGCCTAAACATCAATGGCGAGTACATCTCTCACCTACGATTTGCCGACGACATCGTCACTATGGCAGAGTCGCTGGAGGATATGCAGTGGATGCTGGACAGCCTGGCTAACGCTTCTCAACGCATCGGCCTCCGGATGAATTTGGACAAAACCAAAGTCATGTGCAACGAGTTCGTTGCTCCGGGGCTGATTGCCGTAAATGGAACCACTCTCGAAATTGTTCAGAGATACGTTTACCTAGGGCAGACGCTCGAACTAGGTAGATGTAGCTTTGAGAGTGAGGCCATGAGAAGAATCCAGTTGAGCTGGGCAGCATTTGGAAAACTACGTCGAGTCTTCTCGTCACTCATCCCACAAAGTCTCAAAACAAAAGTATACAACCAGTGCGTCCTACCCGTTATGACCTACGGTGCTGAAACGTGGACACTGACAGTCAAAATGGTCCGAAAGCTCAAAGTCGCTCAGCGAGCTATGGAAAGGGCTATGCTTGGAGTTTCTCTGAGGGATTGCATCCGCAATGAAGTAATTCGTCAGATAACTAAAGTCACCGACATAGCTCAGCGTATTAGCAGGCTGAAGTGGCAATGGGCCGGTCACATCTGTCGCAGACCCGATAACCGTTGGGGTAAGCGGGTTCTGGAGTGGAGACCGCGAATCGGTAAACGTAGTGTAGGACGCCCTGAGACTAGATGGAGTGACGATATACGAAAGACAGCTGGTGGCGGTTGGAAGCGTAAGACCGAGGATCGGGCTGAGTGGCGTGTTATAGGAGAGGCCTATGTCCAGCAGTGGACGAACACGGGCTGATGATGATGATGATGATGAAGTGGTTTAGGAGTCCATTGAGGACAAACATTGTGACACGAGATTTATATATATTAAGATTAAGATTTTATTATGAGGTTCTCAATGTCGATGTTAAAAAACTTAAGCATTTTTGATAAATCATTATAAAACCAACGAGGGTGGAAGTTATGACACCGCTTTCTAGCGTTCACTTGCATTCTAATTAAATTTAAATTCGTTGCATAAGTTTTTTTCGAGGTCATATGTCATCCAGGAACCCACCGTGGTGGGTTATGGCACTGACTCTCTGCTTGCGAGAGAAGGCCCCGCGTCCCAGCTTCCCAGCAGTGGGGACATTCAGTGGGGTATGGTTTATCAATCAACTTCATGGATGGGATGCGAGTGTAACACAAACTACTTTAATGGGTTTATTGTGTTAGCGCAGAGGGCAGAGGGCAGAGGGCGCGGGGCCCGGAGTGACCCTCAGCTAGCTGTGAGATCTCGAGACATGGTATTCCCACAGTAAGGGAACCGTAAAACTTACAACTGTATTGAATTATTTTGTTTCCACCCGGACACGCCGGCGCCGTGCACCGGGCCGGCTCACACTGCGCCCGGTGACGTTTCTACAATACATTTGTAAAAATATTTTGAGAATAAAATATTTTTACCGCCGCGCGAGCCTGGCGAGTAATCCCCACACGGCGCCACAGCGTCACGCTGACGTCGCAGTACAACTGCGCCGCCGCCGGTGGCCGGTCGCGCGCGCGGTGCGTCGCCGGCTCACCGGCCGCCGCGCGAGCCTGGCGAGTAATCCCACACGGCGCCACAGCGTCACGCTGACGTCGCAGTACAACTGCGCCGCCGCCGGTGGCCGGTCGCGCGCTCTGTCGCGCGCGCGGTGCGTCGCCGGCTCACCGGCCGCCGCCGCCGCCGGTGGCCGGTCGCGCGCTCTCTGTCGCGCGCGCGGTGCGTCGCCGGCTCACCGGCCGCCGCGCGAGCCTGGCGAGTAATCCCACACGGCGCCACAGCGTCACGCTGACGTCGCAGTACAACTGCGCCGCCGCCGGTGGCCGGTCGCGCGCGCGGTGCGTCGCCGGCTCACCGGCCGCCGCGCGAGCCTGGCGAGTAATCCCCACACGGCGCCACAGCGTCACGCTGACGTCGCAGTACAACTGCGCCGCCGCCGGTGGCCGGTCGCGCGCTCTCTGTCGCGCGCGCGGTGCGTCGCCGGCTCACCGGCCGCCGCCGCCGCCGGTGGCCGGTCGCGCGCTCTCTGTCGCGCGCGCGGTGCGTCGCCGGCTCACCGGCCGCCGCGCGAGCCTGGCGAGTAATCCCCACACGGCGCCACAGCGTCACGCTGACGTCGCAGTACAACTGCGCCGCCGCCGGTGGCCGGTCGCGCGCTCTCTCTGTCGCGCGCGCGGTGCGTCGCCGGCTCACCGGCCGCCGCCGCCGCCGGTGGCCGGTCGCGCGCTCTCTGTCGCGCGCGCGGTGCGTCGCCGGCTCACCGGCCGCCGCGCGAGCCTGGCGAGTAATCCCACACGGCGCCACAGCGTCACGCTGACGTCGCAGTACAACTGCGCCGCCGCCGGTGGCCGGTCGCGCGCGCGGTGCGTCGCCGGCTCACCGGCCGCCGCGCGAGCCTGGCGAGTAATCCCCACACGGCGCCACAGCGTCACGCTGACGTCGCAGTACAACTGCGCCGCCGCCGGTGGCCGGTCGCGCGCTCTCTGTCGCGCGCGCGGTGCGTCGCCGGCTCACCGGCCGCCGCCGCCGCCGGTGGCCGGTCGCGCGCTCTCTGTCGCGCGCGCGGTGCGTCGCCGGCTCACCGGCCGCCGCGCGAGCCTGGCGAGTAATCCCACACGGCGCCACAGCGTCACGCTGACGTCGCAGTACAACTGCGCCGCCGCCGGTGGCCGGTCGCGCGCGCGGTGCGTCGCCGGCTCACCGGCCGCCGCGCGAGCCTGGCGAGTAATCCCCACACGGCGCCACAGCGTCACGCTGACGTCGCAGTACAACTGCGCCGCCGCGCCTGCTAACTGTCTCACTCAATTAAATCATATATTTTATTTTATTTTATTTTATTCTAAATGGAAAACAAACAGCATTACATAATCATAAAATTTAGATGAGTGGAAACACTGAAGCCAAATACAGTTTTCACTGATAAAACAAACAGAAAGAAAAAATAGTTAATACAGATAGAACAAGTAGCAACAAGTAGATACCACATACGGGGAGCCAGCAAACACAAGTATCACTAGGTAGGAAGTTACAAAAAATATATATATCAAATTAATGGCTTACATCAATTAAACGTTTAGCTTTAAACCTGCGTTTTTTTTTGATAACAAATTCTTACTCTTTTCGTATTTGTCCTTAGTTATATCAAAGAACCGCCCACAAATTGCGTTTTTAAAAGAATTATGCCTCATCGCGAACAAATCGACGCCTTTAGAATAAATAACATTAAAACTTTGAATAGTGCGAATAAGAAATGAATTCTTCCGATAATTCGTGACATGACGCGGGGTGTACAGCTGAAGACTGTGTCTCATGGGGCGGCCCTGAGCGGAGTTACGAGACCTATCTGAGACAACAGAGTCGGGCAATCTATCCGACCACACAGGATATTGTGCATGAAGCTGAGATCAGCCACCTCTTCTAACCTGAGCAGGCAAAATATGATGATGGAAGCAGACCTCATCATACTCAAACTCCGAACTTAAGATTTGAAATTTGAAATTAACAACACGTAGAAACTTTTTGAGGTCTTTCCAGCATGGAAATGTACTTGCTATAGCTGGGATTCCAAACCTGAGATGCATATTCAAGTTGACTGCGCACTAGAGAACAATAAAGAACTTTAAGGGTTTTATCATTTTGAAATCTTTAGTTATCCTGAATATGAAGCCCAAAGATTTCATGGCTTTATTACAGATCTTCTCGATATGTTTATCAAAAAGTAACTTAGGATCAAGAGTAACTCCCAGATCGACTACAGAATTGGCCCATGACAAGGACTGATCGTTAATTTTATAATCAAAAGAAATTGTTTGAGCTGATCTGCTGAAGGTGATGCAGCAGCATTTCGAAATATTAAGATCAAGTTTGTTCTCCAAGCAGTAAATCACAAGGCTGTCCAAGTCCAGTTGAAGCAATTCCAAATCACGACAATTTTTAATAACTTTAAAAATCTTCATGTCATCTGCGAAGAGTAAGAAGTTAGAGTGCTTGAAACATTGGTTAATATCATTAATAAACAAAATAAACAGGAGAGGCCCGAGAATTGATCCTTGCGGCACACCGGATGGGATGAATGATGGAGCAGACATGAACCCATTGAGAGCCACAGCTTGAGTGCGACCGTCGACGTAAGAAGCGAACCACCGAAGCAAATCACCTCTTATTCCGGCGGCGCACAGCTTAGCGAGGAGGATAGAGTGATCCAGACGATCGAAAGCTTTCCGATAGTCTGTATAAATAGCGTCTACTTGCCCACCCCCCTCCATACCGGACGTGACCGCATCAATAAATGAAACAAGGTTGGTTGTAGTAGACCTTCCCTTCAGAAAACCATGTTGCTGGGGTAAGAAGGGATGTTTAAGAGCAGAGTAAAGTTGGTCGTGGATAATTTTTTCAAATAATTTAGCTAGTACACAAAGTTTTGAAATTGGTCTGTAGTTCGAAACATCACGCTTGGGACCACTTTTGTGGATAGGAGTTATTGTGGCAGATTTCCAAATACTGGGCATGATACCTTCAGTAATAGATCTCTCGAATAGGACTCGGACAGGAAGCGTCAAACTCGCCGCACATTTAATTAAGAGATGCGGATGAATGTCATCGGGTCCTGCGGATTTTTTAATATCTAAAGTTTGTAACAGTTTTAGAATCTTAAATTCCGTAACTTCGATAGTTTGTATATCGGCGACAGAGTCTGACGGCCCGAGAACGCGCGACACAGGAAGAGGGCGCTGCACAGATCCAGGCAGGTAATTGAATTGAAAAAGTCCGCGAAAGCATTACAAATATCATTTCCGGTTTCAACAGACTCGTCATTATAGGTCATAGAGGATGGATATGAGTTGTGTTGCTTATTCGATTTAATAAATGACCAGAATTTATTTGGATCGTCGCAAATCGAGTCTTCAATCCTCGCTATATAATTAAAATAACATTCGCGCTCAATTTTCTTAACCCGTTCACGCAAGATCACGTAAGAGTTTCTACTGGATACATTTTATATATTTTAAATTTACTGTGGTGTTTGTTCTTCTCTTTAAAATTTTTATTAGGGCTGGTGAGTACCAAACGGGATATTTACCGGGCCTCGTCCATTTAGAGGAACGTATTTATTTCTGAGTTCCAGTAACAATCCGTTAAATAACTCAACCGCTTCATCCATACTACCACACGAGAGTATCGAGCGCCAGTCATGAGTGTCCAGGGAATTGCAAATTGCTACGTAATCACCCTTATCATAAAAATACTTCAGCCGTCGAGTGGAGGCCAGGGATGACATTTGCATAAATTGCGGTTTACAAATGAGTGCCGGATGGAAAATGTCCTCTCTAGACAGCGGATCGAGGGAGCGACTAACCGATACAACATCATTACACAGCACCAAGTCCAGTATATTCCCATCATACATGTTAGAAACGTGGTTGTACTGATTCAGATTGTTTAAGCTCATGAGGTCTAACAACTCACAATGGTCAGCGACCGTAGCGACGATTGCAGGATCCAAATGGCTATGCCCCGGTGACTCAGCCCACGAAATACCACTTAAGTTAAAATCGCCTATAATTAAAAATTTTTCGTATTCGCCTATAATAAAAAATATATTCTTTATACTGTGCTAATATTTACCACTATTTACTATTCGTATTAATTAATTTTGCATAACTTATTTCCTCCAACTTCATTAATTTTATATAAATACTATGACAAAATATTCTAGGTATCGTCCCATTCTGCTAATAGCATATCTCAGGAACTCACAGCTAGGGATGTATCTAATCTGTGCAGCGAGCTGAGGGTCACTCCGGGCCCCGCGCCCTCTGCCCTCTGCCCTCTGGCCTCTGCTCTCTGCCCTCTGCCCTCTCACAATAAACCCATTAAAGTAGTTTGTGTTACACTCGCATCCCATCCATGAAGTTGATTGATAAACCATACCCCACTGAATGTCCCCACTGCTGGGAAGCTGGGACGCGGGGCCTTCTCTCGCAAGCAGAGAGTCAGTGCCATAACCCACCACGGTGGGTTGCTGGATGACATATGATGACATATGACTATCTATACACTGTTTGTACATTTAAGCTACTACTATAAGATCTTTGTAAACACAGTATAGCAATAAATAAATTCTTATTCTTATTATCTAACAAATTAATATGTTCAGGTGTAAAACAAAAATATAAATATTTAAAGACAGATGACGACAAGGGATTATTTATGACCACGGAAATATGTGGAAAAAACCAGATAAGGAAAATAGCACATTATAATATCTCGGCGCTTGATTTGAGAGGTAAACTTTTCCTGCAACGGTTATCCTCCCAGCGCGGCCGGCCCGGGCGGCGGGCGCGGCCGGCCCGGGCGGCGGGCGCGGCCGGCCCGGGCGGCGGGCCGAGCGTCGAGCCGCGCGTGCGCCGGCGTCGGGCTCGGCTGCAGCAGTGTAATGTGTAATGTAACGTGTAATGTAACGTAGGCGGTATTTGTTTATTCAAATCCCGTTTCTTTCTGTACTCACAGTGTTACACCAAAGCGCACTGAAACCTAGAAAAAATAATAAAACATTTTAAACATAAATTATAAATCAAACATCATACCTCGTTATAATAAATACCTCACAGTAGGTTGGTACATGAAATATAGGAGTAATAAATTATATAAATTAATCACTAACATTTACAAATTTACAATAATATGGTATTATGATCATTAATAATTCAAATTCAATTAATTAATAAATCAAAATTATGCAGTAATTACAGAATAAATAACCAGCTCAAAATAACTATTACTGAGTACCTAGTACTTATTAAGTAGGTATGTAAGTTATTAAGTAGGTAACTTCAATTACATAATTATACGGTAATTTGACATAGAAATTGAATAAAGACATTGAATTGGTTCGATGTCTCGTTAAAGCGGAAGCGTAACAGACAGTTACTTTAAATGGTTAAATGGTTTTTGTAGAAACTGGTAACAGACTAAACAGGAGAAAACTAGATGAGTTGAAAGTGGGGCCATATGAAATAATAGATAAGCTATCAAACTCCATATACAAAATCAACACGGGACACAGAAAATCAGAGTCAAATCTTTTCCATATCACCAAACTGCTTCCAGCGCCTAAGCCCGCAGAAGGCTGAAGAAGAGGGTGTTTGTCTGAAAATATATAGGACTATATTTTCTTCCCCAATGTGGGGGGATGTAATGAAAATAAGCTTATTTTCATTCATTTAAAATTTACCCGCGTTCATTCATATACATCAACGTCATATGTCAAAATGACAACATGACAAGTAACAGGAGCATAGCTCTAAAAAAGGTGGCCACGTACATGATAAATTCATGTGTGTTGTATTTAAATTACTTATTTATAGAAGGGACAATATTCGTGTATAATAATAAGCTTTGAATGTTGTTTCTTTGTTTACAGAGAAACGCAGTTTAGTTTTCACGAGTGTCCTGTTCTATTAGAAATACATCTTCTACATTTATAAGTATTACTAGCGGCCAGTTCCGGCTTCGCTCGGGTATCGTCACATAAAGCCCATTCATCGAAACAAATACTAACCTATCTCTCAAGTTGGATCGAACTGCACGTGGTGTGCGAATTTTATTATAATCGGTTAAGTGGTTTAGGAGTCCATTGAGGACAAACATTGGGACACGAGATTTATATTTATATTATTAGATAAGATTAGTAGGGATCAGTGATATTGTATTATTGTTTGCAGAGTCCGCTTGGGGAAGTACTACGCCTTCGCCAGGTATTCTAAAGACAAGCCGTTATGCGTAAACCAATGTTTTCAAATTAATTACAGGACATAGAATGAGAGTCAAATCATCTTATATGTATGGGTGACGACCGTAGTTCCGTGCTAGGTAATAATTTGGATTCTTCACGTTCCAACAGCTGCGTGACACTACGCCGCGGGCGGGCGGCGGGCGCGTACTATCAGACGCGCGTCCCGCTCGTTCTCGTCCGTGGAACATGTTCAGCTCAACTTTTTGTTTCATTAGACCTTCTGACAATAATAATCAACACAACAACAAAAAATGTCAGTCATACAGACAGTCAGGGACTGTCGGTAGAAGTGAACACGTATACCTCACGACCGACCTCACGACTGAGCTCACGACCGAGCTCACGACCGAGCTCACGACCGAGCTCACGACTGAGCTCACGACCGAGCTCACGACCGAGCTCACGACCGAGCTCACTGCGGAAACTACGCGGGTGAAACCGGAAGGCGCTGCTAGAACTCGATCATAGCCCACGAAAAATCTGTGTGGTGCGCCAAACGAAGTGTTTATTTCAAAAAATCGAAATTGTTCCATCCGCTGACGCGTGATGAGATGACCGCGCCAAACGGTAATTCATTTTTAATTCACATTTTATAGATAAGTAATCGAGCGGTTCATAAATATAGAACGCATGGGTACGACCCGAGACACGAGACACGAGTACGGTTAGCGCAGTGAAGGAGGAAGTTAGACGCGCGGTAAATGTAATCATCGGCCGCTGTCTGCGCAGATCTCCGGCGGGCGGGAAAACCGCGCCGATACCGAACAGGTAAACCGACAGCTGCGCGCGGCTCGACCTGCGCGTGCGCGCCCGCCCGCCGGGCTTTGGTCAGGACGGACTTCCTCGACAAACGGGGCCCATTTTTGAAGGAATTGTCTACTTTTGGCGCCCGTCGGTCCTCAGCGAGTATCTTTCGTCTATCCTAGATGGCTACGTCTGGTGACGATCAGGCGCGGGCCGCACGTGTGGCCGGCCCCGGGGCGCGGGCGCGGGCCGCAGGTGTGGCCGGCCCCGGGGCGCGGGCGCGGGCCGCAGGTGTGGCCGGCCCCGGGGCGCGGGCGCGGGCCGCAGGTGTGGCCGGCCCCGGGGCGCTGCCATCTCTCGTAACGCAGGGATCGCCTCAAAAGTGACCTGCAAGGATAGTGTGGTCGATTCCCTCGCCTCACCCCCTCGTGCTCCGAGACTCGGGGCCGGAGCCCCGACTCGGCTGCCGCGTGTCGTCTGGTGGAGAGTCTAAATGGGCCAGGAAATAGTAGGCCTAGTTTACTATTTCGGCCGACGTCAACCTGAAGCGAGGCGCGGGATGGAGACGGAGGGTGCTCGATCATCATCACGCGTTAGACACATTGTATGACATTGTCGAACTGGTTGGTGTCCGCGGGGTGCCGCGGGGTGCCGGGGGAGACCGGCGCCGGCGGCCTGCGACCCGGGGGAATCCAGCAGGGGACGCGGGGCGTGGGTGCGGGCGCGGGCGGGGGTGGACTTTTAAGTGTTTTTCTTGTAATTTAGACATTTTCCGTGTTTCAGGGAATTTGTCGCGCGTCACCGCGGCGGCGGCGGGGCGGCGGGCGGCGGGCGGCGGGTGTATCTCGCGCGCGCGCCGCGGCCGGCCAGTCTCACGCCGCGCGCGCGCCGACGACGACGCGCTCTCCGACAGCTGCGCACGCGCACTCCGCGCTCCGACCACACGCGCCCGAGCTCAGTGTCCCGCGCCGGAGCCCCGAGCCCGCCGAGATGAAGGGGCAAGCGAAGAGGTTCATGAACCACGCCGGGAAGGCTTACGACATCGGCATAAAAAAGAAAAAACAAGAAGACGATCACATCGGGTTCTTTGATCTGGTACGTACGAGTCCCGCGCCGGAGCCCGAGCGCCCCCGCCGGCACGCCACCGAGCTCGTCACGCGGGTCGTGACACAATGCCGTGTTACACAGCGCTACATTTTTGAGTTTGAGTGCGGCACATCACCCACTCATGACCCTATTTTGGCGAATTTAGAGTCTTACAAATCTGTAGTTTCAATAATCTTACTTTATGAAAAACCAAAAACCGACTTCACTTTCAAATTGAAGTCACTCGACTTCATTTCATAATGTTTGTGAGATCTGCGACTGCGTGGCTTCGTCCAGGTAGCCAGGTGCAGGATCCGTCGCGGCTCGCGGCGTTCAGGAAAAAGTAAGCAAATTTTAGTTTTTGTTGATATTAAAAACCCCGTCACATCGATTCGATACATCGATAATATGAATGCAGGACCACCGCTACCAACAACAACATCAAAATCCATCACAAGTATCGCGTAACATATACACACGACTTCATATTATAATTATGTCCGTAATAATCGATCTTCGGCTATCCGTTTCCGACTGTCCCACCCTGGAGCCGTCCAGTGCAGGATCCGGTAGTTGTACAGTTGGTTACTATCGAACTAATTTTGCGTGAATAGCTTCATTTTGATGAGTTGCTCTACAATTTCCTGTGTGAAACTCACGTTTGTGGTAGCTAATAGAGATAGGATAAAATATTAGTGAGCCTAGGACCGAGATAATGTGCCCCGCAATGTGTAGGACAATTTGACTAAATTATATTAATATTATGCTTCCATCATGTATCGATAACGAGCTCATAAATGATTACTAACCAGCTCATATTAATGTTTTGACTTAGGTAATTTAACAGTCATAATATATTGTCCTACAAATTGCGGGGCACGTTACTACGTTATCCCGTTCACCGCTCACGAGTGTTTTATCCTAGCTGTCTCTGTTAGCTGCCACAATCGAGAGTGTCTCACAGGAAATTGTTGGGCGTCTCATCAAAAGGAAGCTAGACACGCAAAACTAGCTTGATATTGATTAACGGGGAAACTCGCGCGCCGCAGCCGGAGTCTCGGCCGCGCCGGCGCCGGCGCCGCTCTCACTGGTGTTCTGTTCCGACCCGGACAAAACTCAGAATAGTCGCGAACGCTCCTCATCGATCTTGTTTCATTTGGTACTGTAGAGTTTATAAGGAAAGTGCTCCGACTCGACAGTGGAGCGGAGTAGAATGGAACACTGAGGTGATAGGAGCGCAGATGATTTGACTTTCTTAGGGGAAAGACAGACACAGGTGGCAGAGTCAGCTAAGAACCTCAGAAGCGGAAAACGATCACCTTTCAATTAATTGGGACAAAGCGGAATATCTACATACCTATTGTGCCACGTTACAAGAATACGCGAATCCAGAGCAACCCTTCCCGTGGGACACACCCCGTCCACGTGGACCGGCGCCGGCCCCGGGCTGCTATGACAGACACCAACGTTACACAAGAGGAAGAAAGTCGAGCGCAAAAAGCACAGATTAGGTACATTTATGTAGAGCCGCACTACATTAGAGATGATGTAGTGCGGCTCTACATAAGATCGTGGTGTCCAAACTTCTTAGTAAACGTAACGAACCCCATACTGATCTATAGAATGATTTTCAATCCTATCCCAATATGTACGGGTGTGAGGTATGGACACTGATGTAAAAAGAGGAAAAAAGGCTGTTTGTTACGGAGCCAAATATAATCCGATACATTTTTCGCCCAACAAAATGTTGGAGGGTGAGGAAGAAAGCCGAAGTTGAAAACCTGCTGAACTTACACATTTTTCCTCCTTTTTTCTGACTGCCCATAATTTAATAAACATAGTGTACGACGACGCCGATTGAAATCCAGGCAAACTAACCAGCACACCTGAAGTATGTCCTCAGTAAACGCACGTGGGAATGAAGCTACCGAGAACAGCTTTTTGTCTCGTCTCGATCTCGAGTACATCTCGCGACATTATCGAGTCGCCAAAACTGTCGAGCGCGAGACTTCAACGCGCGCCACGCGCCGGCCGCGTGCTCGCCGGCGCCGGTGCCGGCCCCGGCCACCGGCGCCGGCAGCCGGCGGCCGGGGCCGCGCACACTTGCTGGCTCAACATTCATTGATGAAATTATAAAACTGTATTGAATATTACCAACGCGATGAAAACCCGCAGAGGACAAGTTCAAGTTCCCGTCTGGCCTCCCGCGGGGCGCGGGGCGCGGGGCGGGCTGGGAACTCTAGAATTACACATCCAGCTTGAGGCAGCCGCCTCCCGGGTCAAACCCGGTTACATACACACATGGACGTGCGATTAGTAATGCAGTAATGTCGGCCGGCGGGTTGACATTTACTAATTATTCATTTCTTGATACAATTAATTCTAGTAGAAAAATTACTCTGTTCTCTTTTGAATCGTAATTATTTGAATATTATAACAACCCGTTTCGAGTGCGGGGGCGCAGCAGGAGGGGGGGGGCGCCCTGAGCTGCGGTTCGATGGCACTTCCTTTAACATTTTGTGGAAAATAAGGAAGAAACTATTTTTGAATATGTAAGAGTAGGCGCTAGCCGGGGAGGGGGGGGGGCTGCGTTCTCTCGGCCGGACGGAGCCGGGGCGAGGAGCGGGGGCGAGGAGCGGGCGGGTCTGTCGTTTGTTTGTAAACAATACAAATATAGGAAGGGCGGGGACCGGGCGCGGGGCGCGGGGCGAGGTGGCCGCGCAGTTTCCGTATTCTTTGTTGTTTCTCCTAATCTCCAAATAAAATCTCGTTTATTAGCGCGGCCTCGCCTGTTCGCGCGGTCTCGCCTTTCACTAATTCCGCGGAATTGTCATTGTCGCGTTTGGGAACGTTTTTCAATATCAACTGCCGTTTCCTGCGAGTGAGTCACGAACGCGCGGCCCGGCGTGGTGGCGGGCACGCACCGGGATCTACATGATGCAGAATACCTCCGTAAGTCATTGCGCGCCCAGCGCCGGCCGGCGACCGGCGGCGGCGGCCGGTGACCGGACAAGTTCAAGGCGGCGGCCGGCGGCCGGCGGCCGGCGGCGCGCGGTCCGCAGATGCTCCGATTAATTCACCGGACCGGTTCTGCGCTTGCGAATTCGAAATCATGTCGCGGGGCTACCCCGCGCCCCGCGCCCCGCGCCCCGCCCGCGCTGACCTCTCGCTCGAGCGGTCAGGTGGTCGCCACACGACACACGACTACTGATCTAATTTCAAATTAAGAATTAGGTTTCTAGTTGGAATCTTGGAATGTTCCCGGGCGTCGCGTGTGAGCGCCGGCGCGCAGTTCCCTGGCTGTGTGAGTGTGGGGTCGATGCGCAGTGTACTGGAGGTAGAGCTAGCGGGGGCGCGGGCGCGCTCACATGCGGGTGCTGCGGTGTAATGACATTCAGCAGGCAACATGTGCATTTTCCTGCTGAGCAGGAAAATGCACATGTTGTTGTAACTGACTGCGCCGGTCTCAAAACCGGTCCGGCCGGTGCCACCGGGCCTACATCAAGCGCGGCCGGCGCCGGCGGCCGGGATGTGGGCCGCGCGTGACGTCACGGTCGCTCCGCGGGTTTCCCCCGGCGCTCGTCAGCTGACGGCGACACCGTTATGCAATTTTTTATCAAACAATCTCTCTCCAAAGTGCGGTTTCTATTAGAGTTTATTTCCGTATGAAGGCTCGAGGCTGCATGCCTGATAGCTGGCTCCGGCTCCGCGAGCTCCGAACGCCGGCCTCGGACCAGGAGCAAGGGAATATATTCTATACTGGTTACTCGCGGGAGACAAGATATTCTTTACTGTTTACGCCAAAACAAAAATATATATACAGCCACATATTTGTTTGTCCTCTTGAGCCAACGCTTTTTCCAATCCTCAAAACATTAGTTCACTGTCCGCTGCAGCCTGCCGCTGGTCCGGCGCGCCGTCTCGTCCTCCGTCGTTGCCAAACGCCGTGCTTTTTCAGTCTCTTGACTCTCGTCACGTGTTATGACGCTTTCGAGTAAATCTGGGTCGACGTTGACGTCAGGCAGCAGCTCTTGAACTGTGGTCGTGTTACGATTGTTTTGGTAAACATTTTGCAATTTGGGATCAAGCTTTGCTGCCCGAAACATCCGTTACAAAAGCTTGGCACGAACCAAATGAGACGCCGCTACCATCAATGAGTTCGGTTTTAGTGACAGGCGGTAAAAAGTTAAGAGAACCTGATGCAAACAACTCACAAACAACTGTCTAAAACGAAACAACCGACTTCAATTTAAAAATTAAACTCACGCAGCTTACTGTGTTTCATAGAATTAACAATAGTGAAGTATATACATATTTAATCATCGACGCATTATATTTTTGCAACATGACAAAAGCTTTTTCGATTTCGATAAATATGATGTATGTAGGTATATCGTATATCGAAGCATTTGCAAAGTCTACCCTTCAAACAATCACCAAAACAGCTCATCCAGTCGAGAGGCATGAGGAAACAGACAAACAAAAATACAATCTGAAAAATCAAAAATAGTGAATTACTATTCCTGCCCCGCTCCGCGTCAGTGCAAACAACCTGAAGCGGCCCGCCATCCGCCGCGTCCCGCAGCGGACGGCGCCGGCGGCTGAGCCCAGAGCACACGCGGTCCGTGCCGTGGGTGGAGGGAAATGGATCGGAGAGAGCATGTTTATTACAACACTAGATGCCCGCCCCGGCTTCGCCCGTGGTATATATTATATAGCACTCATCGGGATCCCGTACAAATCCAACGGTGAAAGAATGACTGAAATCAGTTAACTCATTCCTGAGAATATCGATTTCAAACAAAAACCTCTTCAGCTACCTGGTACACCACCTGTCGGAAATTGGTCATACCAACTCAGATTTAAAAATAAATAATTAGCAAAGGTTTATATTCAATGCACAGATTACTGAAATTCAATGACGCAATCTTTGACACATGCTGTCATGTGTCATGTCAAAGCACGAAACGTACGAAAACTCTCAAAAGGGGAATATTTTTGCCCGATTTTGTTACATTCTTGTTTCATGCTCCGCTTCAATTAATAGTAGAGTTATTTTCTATAGCCTAAAGCCTTCCTCGATAAAAGGACTATCCAATAGAAAAAGAATCTTTCAATTCGGACCAGCACTTCCCGAGATCCTAGCGTTCAAACAAACAAACAAACTCTTCAGCTTTATAATATTAGTATAGATTATTTAAGCTGGTTGTGGACAATATGCTCTTAAGATTTTCGAAAGGAAAGAAAGGATTAAAATGGGACGGAATCCTCAAAGGAATACTTAGGATTGGATTTTTTGCCAGAGGTAAAATATACGCGTCTTTCATAACAAAAGGGAAAATGATAAGAAATACCTTTTTAATTTCGAAAGCGTATGTCTTATCTTAACAGTCACTCCCGAGCGCGGTGGAGGATACTGAAATCAACCTTTTCTCAAGATTACACTCGAGGGACACTCGAGAGTATTTTTTTTTTGGAACGAAGTTCCTTATCGCGCGTTGTGAAGGGGGCTAGACGGAAAAAAATATTACGTAAAGTTGTCACGATACTTTTTGCTATTGTAAGCTGTGCGGCGTCGCATGTTTCTCTGTCTGTCTCTCTCTCTCTCTTATAGAAAGCAAGCCAGATATTTTCATTTCTATTTCGCATTGAACAGTGTGGTGTCGCGACGATTATTTTTGTTGAGTGTATACAGGTTTTTTGTAAATAATAATAATAATAATTCCTTCACTAATTAATCGAAAGGAACTTCGTTCCATTCGGGTGTCCCTTGACACCTCTCAAGTTTTTTTTTTAACTTTTATAGGTTTACACTTGACCGCCATCTCGCCTGATGTTAAGCGACGATGCGGTCTACGATGGAGCGTGTTTACCTAGAAGATACCGATTCACTCTCGATTTGAAGACACAAAGATTGTAACCATCGGGGAAAACCCACTCAGGCAACGTAACAGCCTAGATGTTCTTATCACAAAAGTAGAGTCAAATCTCTTCGTTCGTGTCTTTGGAACATCAACCATGAAACGATGTCGCTTTTTCGAGCTACGAGCATTCCGATAGAAAAAAGGGCAAGGTGGTATCAGATCATGCAAATCAGTCGCACACTCTCCAAAGTGTATCCGATAAAAAACCGATAAGCTGGCAATTTTTCGGCGATGATCAAGACTTTGTAGTCTTTTTCGCAGAAGAGTATCATTGCCTATGAGCCTTTTGGCACGTCTCTCGATCGATTCCAGTGCCTCCAGCTGATACTGAGCCGATCCATCCCAAAGGTGCGAACAGTACTCCATACAGGAGCGAATCTGTGCTTGATATAATGTGAGCAACTGTTCAGAGTTGAAGTACCTTCGCACCTTTGAGAGGACACCTAGTTTTTTGGCAGCTAATTGTCCGGGCAGGAAGATAACTAAGATTTGAATGTATGCCTGCATCTCGCGTAGCAGCACCAGAAGAACGGGCTGGTTGGGTGCAGCGGAGTTGATGTTTATTGGATGCGAAATTAGAACGGTTTGATAAATTGCCAGATTCCAGCTGCAGAAGTATGACACGGCGGCGGCCGGCGGCCTCCCCGCACCGGGCCCTGCCGCGGCCGGGGCGGCGGGCCCGGACAGCGAACATTTGGGAAACGTCACTCAAACTTTAATTATTCGGTTACATACATTTTGGACGTTATATTGTTGTAAAATATCATTAGTTATTAAGTCTGAATCGTTCTGTGCCACGCATGTCGCCGAGCTACCGAAGCGGAACGCGCGCCCGGCGCCGGCGCCGCGATGTTCGGCAAACGGGAGCGGAACAGCAAAACAAATACAAATGTAGAACGTAAACTTGTGATTGATACAGTCACACAAATACCGGGTCATTGCGGCGGCCGACGATAACGGATGCAGGCCAGGTGTGGGGACCGGGGTGCAGGTAACGAGCCTGCGCGCGGGCCCGCGACCAGCGGGGCGGCGCTGTGACCCGCGGCAACCGGCGCCGCCGCCCGGCCCGGCCGGCGCGGTCGGCCCGGTCGGCTGCGGCTCACAGTTGAGGTTTTTCAAGCGGAAATTAAAATGTCATGATATTTGGAGGTAAATAGCAATAGTAGTATAATCGCACGAGATGCTATCGCGCCGCGCGGGCGGCCGGGCTTGGCATTGTTCACCGCGGTGGTCGGCGGCGACGCGGCGCGAGCGAAGGCAAGCGAGGTAGGCCAAACGGGGCACCGCCGAACCCCGGGCTTTGCGGGGCAATACCGACCCGGGGCCGTGCGGGGCCCTTCCGACTCCAGGCACGCGAGCGGTCGGCGGCGCGCGCTCTCCGTAGAGAGAGGTCGCTGCTGTGACCAGGGAATGCTAAACAAAATATGTTTTTATCTGTAGTGTTGAACGTCGACATGAACCACAGTATCCGTGGCCAGGGACCGCCGCCGGGCTCACGACCTGCTCTGCTCACAGCTTCCCATTATACGATGAGTTAACAGCTTTCCGTGAATCAAAAAACGGTCGAAGTATAAACTGGTTTCCGTATATGTAATTCATATTAGTATTCGTTTTTACTTTCGATTTCGCTAATCCTATAGAATAGTTAATACTCGTACCTATAAACAACTACAACGATTTAGTGGAACTATTTTCAAATCCGAAATCCCGAAGTCGAACAAAGCACAAAAACTTGTTCTGCGGGTTGACCGGACACCGCCCTGCTCCGCCCTGCTCCGCCCTGGTCCACCGATGGACCCTGTCGAGGTAACGCGTCTTCAGAACGCAAACTTGCTTGTTAAACATTCAAATAGAAGTTCCTAATTTCGCCAACGGTACTAGACCTCTACCTTGCTAAGCTAACTCGAGTTCAAATTCACGAAGGTAACTCTAGTTTGCATGCGGGTTACACAGCTCGAGCTAGCAGGAACAAACTGAATGCATGATCTGCTACCAACTATATTTTTTATTCCATAAAAAGAAGAGCTTGTTTTCAATCAATTAGGTTGTTTTTTTGTATGTTACGCGATAATGTCTCCAATTGTAAATCGATTTTGATGTTTTTTTTTTTGTTTGGTAGATAACAGGTCAGAGGTGGTTCAGTATACATTTTGTTACCAGTGTAGCGGCGTTGGAGATATGAACAAACAATCCAGTAGCACTTACTTGCGTTAGCTGGATGACTCGGTGCTTGCTTCCTGTTGAATTTGGATGACTCGGTGCTTGCTTCCTATTGAATTTGGATGACTCGGTGCTTGCTTCTTGTAGAATTTGGATGACTCGGTGCTTGCTTCCTGTTGAATTTGGATGACTCGGTGCTCGCTTCCTGTTGAATTTGGATGACTCGGTGCTTGCTTCCTGTTGAATTTGGATGACTCGGTGCTTGCTTCCTGTTGAATTTGGATGACTCGGTGCTTGCTTCCTGTTGAATTTGGATGACTCGGTGCTTGCTTCTTGTTGAATTTGGATGACTCGGTGCTTGCTTCCTGTTGAATTTGGATGACTCGGTGCTCGCTTCCTGTTGAATTTGGATGACTCGGTGCTTGCTTCCTGTTGAATTTGGATGACTCGGTGCTTGCTTCCTGTTGAATTTGGATGACTCGGTGCTCGCTTCCTGTTGAATTTGGATGACTCGGTGCTTGCTTCCTGTTGAATTTGGATGACTCGGTGCTTGCTTCCTGTTGAATTTGGATGACTCGGCTGCTTCCTTCCTGTTGAATTTGGATGACTCGGTGCTTGCTTCCTGTTGAATTTGCTGAATGCCTGAATTTAATTTGAAATTGAAGTCTGTTTTTGTTTTTTCGGAGAAAATGTTCTTCAACCTAAATTTCTGTTAGACCTATTATTATTAGAGATGGGCCGAGTACTCGGTTGATACTCGGTACTCGGCGTACTCGGCGAGTTTTTTGATACTCGTACTCGGCCGAATAACTCGGTTTGAATGCCGAGTCGAGTATACTCGGTTTAAGAAAAGCAATATATTTAAGTAGAAATAATTAAGAATAAGAATAATTTTATTTCCAGAACATGGTTAAACACTTCAACAGAATTAAAAATCAGAATTGACAAAACAATACATTTGTTGATTAGCAGTGAGCTCAAACTATAGTCCGTTCCACGAAGAGGTGTAGAAAATGTAAACAAATCAATGTCACTCTCAATATGACAGACCAGCATTTCTCAACCTTTGTTTTAGAAGATAGTTCGTTGTAAGCGTCTCTGTTTGCCCTTTTAAATTTTCGTCACATAACAAGATTAAATATATTCCAATAAGTCCGTTTCCAACCTTTTCTTATTTCTGTTATTTTATAATTATACGTTTATTAAATATGTGGTGCACATAAGTTTAAAACATTAATACAAAAATAACTTGGGTGGTTGGTTCATGGAACACAATAGTAACATATAAACAGTTTTTATTAATATTAATTATTAAGTACAGCTTTGTTTTGTTATGTACCACTTAAATTCCTTTTTCATTGTGTATGTGAAATGACTGACTTTTTAGTAAACTTAAATTTAATGAGCTATATATATATATATGAGACGATCTTCTTAGCATTCCATGGATTCACCGTGCGGTTGCCGAGTCCATCGTGTGGCAGAGAGAGAAATCCCGAGTAGATCCTGAGACTTTGTGACTCGGGCGTAGGTTTAAGGGGCCCCTTTCTGACGTACATTGCCAAGAAGATCGTCTCATATATATAGCTAATTAAATTTAAGTTTACTAAAAAGTCAGTCATTTCACATACGCAATAGAAAAGGAATTTACTCACCTTCACTACTCGTTTTTCTTTCCCTGCCCAGCCAAATCTGATATGAGCCTACTAGCGCAGCTTTAAATACTCGTATATATATCCACATTCAGATCCGTATCCGTGGATGTACTTTTTTCACAATCCAGCACATCACTAGTGTAGTTCTTACTACCTGTGTAGCTGCCATTGCTATTATTTTGTCTTAATAAAAAGTGGTGTACCTATATAAATGGTAACCTATATAATATTCCTTGCTATAATTATTGATCTACGTTTTATATTTGAACTACAAAATGCAATCCAGTCTGAGTATATAGCTAACGTGGCCCTTATACTTGATTCCGTAACAAACTCTGTCGTATCTCTAATTTAATATTATTATCAAACCACTGTATTTAAACAAATGTTGTTTCTAGGCCCACATAGTTTGAAATATAATATAGTTCTGTACAGTATTATTATACTAAATACGTTAGCTGCAGACGGAGGACTCAAAAAAAAACCAAATGTTCTTATAAATATTTTAATTAATTAATTTAAATTACAATTAAAACTTATTACTGGACTATAGTTAAATTATAATAAGTGAGCCTAGCTGAAGTGAAGCGAGAACTGACTATCTAAACTAGGAGACGTCCGTAGGTCACCTCGGACGGGCGTCACGAAGAGCTGACGCTGCAACCCGTGGCTCGGTGCAAACCCGTGTGAATGTGGGTCAGCGATGCAGCAGTTTCAGTGGTTGAGCAATATGTAATTTACTCTTATGTTATAGTTTGTGTTTACATTCTGTTTTGTGTGCTCATTGAATAAATAAATATAAATTATTTGGTGGTATATCAATTTATGATGATTATTAAAAGCAGTCTGACTTGGCTGGTTTTAATATCATAATATTGAATTTGTCTTTTATTTCAAAATTATGTTTTGATGGGATTCGCAGTTTGAGAAACACAGATTAAATTGCCACTGTTTAAAACCGTATCTACCACATTCTACTATCTATTACTATTTATAACTTTCAAGATAAGTTAATAAATCATTATTTGATCAATACAAATCCAAGTATGTTGTATTTAAGATCACAGTAAAGTCGAATCATATTTGTGAAAAATATTTTAAGACAGTTTTAGAAAAATACTAAGGTTAAACGATTTTTATGTTATGGTAGCACCTTTGTTTACATTTTCTACACCTCTCCGTGGAACGGACTATAAGTGCAAGACTTGAGATCTTGGAGCTCGAGTGCGAATTTCGAACAATAAATTCGTTACAGTTACAAAAGATTTAAAAAAAACCCAATGAAAAATGAAACTGAGACAAGAATATTATCTAATTGTGTCTGACAAACTATTAATTTATCGACTATATATGAACTATTCATTATATAAACAACCTATGAGTTCCTCAGTGCCATCATACGTAAGAGTTTGTCAAACAACAGTGTTAATCAAAAGTATGTTTTACTAATTTATGAAATCTTTGACAATATGAAAATAAAAATAATAAAATCAAAATTATGCTAATGAATGAGTAAGTAATGTAACCTGTTTGTACTTGATTAGGCGCGCGAAATGGGAATTTGAATGAACCGAGTTGCTCGGCCGAGTACTCGGTTGAAAAAAAATTTAACCGCGTAAAACTCGGTACTCTTTACTCGGCAAAAGTGTTACTCGGCGCATCTCTAATTATTATCATTACTAAACTTCTTACGTAAGAATGATATAAAAAAGTTTAATATTATGAATTAGATAATACTTTATATCTTGTGTATTAGAATTTGTATGTTGTACTCATTTATTTTTGGTTTTCGTCATATTATACGTACAGGTATAGGTGTCGCCTAGCCTCTAGAGACGACGTCACGTGTCGGCTGTCGGCTGAGATCATAACGAGTGATGTTTACGTTTGTACGACGACATTATTCTCTTTAATGTGATTGAATAACGCGTTGGTATTTCCTGCATGTTTGCATTAATATGAACACTGTTTACACTTCTAACGCGCCTGCGCACTGGCGGTTCAGATACCATGTCTCGAACGAGACTGCCTCCAAGATCCCGGCATTTATAACAATATCGATGGTACGTACTCGTACCAACAGGAGAGAAACAATCCCAACAGGAACTGGCCGCATTCAAACGCCGCCGTCGCCGCCGTCAAACCTATCATTTAGATAGACAGCCCCGGGCGCGCGTCCCGCGCAGCTGCCGCCCGCACGCAGCGCCGGCGCAGCAGGAAGCCGGCCGCCGCGCGCCGCCGCCGCGCCGCTGTGTCGCGGGTTTTCCTCGAGCTCTCATAAACCGAGCGCTTCACGATCGTTAATTAATAAAACAATGCGTTTTGGAATTGTTATAAAACTGTATTGTCCATATCGCCTGCGGTCGGCGGTCGGCGGTCGGCGGCCGGGCGCGCTCCTTCCTCCTCCGTGGCCTCGAACACGAAGCGCATCGTTGCCGTCCCGTCACGACCACGGTTCGCTCGGGAATCGCGATAAAATCTAAATAGTTGCGCGGCCACGTCGGCCGCGCCGGCGCCGGCGTCGCGTACTGGCCTAAAGAAAAAACCTAACAATATATTCCATTACTCTAACAGTAATTAATAGATGAATAAAAACTCTTTGTTGGCCACGATACAAAACAAAATAAAGAAAAATGAAGAAGTCAGAGGAGAAACAAATGGCGACCTTATCGCTAAAAGCGATCGCTACCGCTACCTGGCAACCGAACGATGGAAATAAACATACATTAGATATACTTGATGGAGTCAAGGAACAGTGTGAACTAAGGTAGGTATTCTATAAAAAAACATAAAAAACATAAAGTAGGTATCTAAACAAGACATTATAAAGAAGGGATACGAGCATTCCAGCGAGAACAAAGGGGAGCCACTTGAACTGACATTCGAAACCATGGACGTATTATACGTAGAGTTGGGTAGGACATGCGTTTACTTTGAGTTTGTATGAGTAACTCATTTCAAATTTTGAGGTGTGACATTGTCCCACCTCATTGTACCACCTCATAAATGAGGAGAATGTCTATCATCACTAGACTGTGACTTGATGCATACTGTGACATTATAACTACAAAAACAAGTTGAGCTGTGATTGTGACATTCTACAAATTGAGTTACTACTTTACTGCGACATTGTATTACAAGCAACACGTCATGAGTTACTATGATGTATGAAAACTAATCGATATTTTTGAAAGTAAAATAAAATAAAAAGTACAATAAAACAGTTTAAGTACTAAGCTTTACTGATTTTTTTATTTTTACTTATTGTAGTGTTACGTTGTTTGAAATTTTGTTGTTATGCCATTACTTAAATAACAGGTAGGTATACTATTTTTTTTACGTCTTACGCATATTGATGCGACGCAAACAATTCAGAATTCAAATTAAAACAATAACCGAACTTTCTTTTGGTTGTCCCGCTCACTCATTTGAAATGCTTAGCACGTTACTGTTTCTCGCTCGCTCACAAATAATGTAAGCGGGACAACAACGCGCATACCCATGAGTGAGATTCGCGACAATTCGTGCCTCATTTGAAGTGGGACAAAATGTATTTTTGAGGTGATGGGACATTCTGTCATTTTGTATGGGACATTTGAGGTGACTCTTGTATGAGGTGCACACCTCTAGCTCAGTGAGTAGGATAAAAATGACACCAATTTTGTTTACTGATTTACTGTAAGTAAGTAAATTTCGCTTCTATCAGAGTTCACCGCATCAACCGTTACGTTCAAATCGGAGAGTGACGCTTGGGAATACATTTGGAGATCGTCTGCATGAAGATGGCAGGAAGAAGCAAGATGTAAAGATATAGATACTCGTAGGTAGAATTAATAATATAAATTGCAAAAAGAAGAGAAGACACCACATTGCCTTGAGGGACATCAGTGAGTGAGTGATCCTCCATGTCAATTAAGGAAGTGATTGAGTTGTTTCCGTACAAGATGCTTCAAGAGATCGGATAGAAATGGGAGGATGGAAATAGGGTGTACTAATATTAAAAACTTTAATTTCTGACTCTTTTCTCGTTTATCCTACTTCCTACATGATAATGCTATTGATTATTTTGTTTATTAACGATATTAACCAATGTTTCGAGCACTCCAACTTCTTACTCTTCGCAGATGACAAACATGAAGATTTTTATAGTTATTAAAAAATACTGTGATTTGGATTTGCTTCAACTAGACTTGGACAGCCTTGTGATTTACTGCTTGGAGAACAAACTTGATCTTAATATTTCGAAATGCTGCTGCATCACCTTCAGTAGATCAGCTCAAACCATTTCATTTGATTATAAAATTAACGATCAGTCCTTGTCAAGGGCCAATTCTGTAGTCGATCTGGGAGTTACTCTTGATCCTAAGTTACTTTTTGATAAACATATCGAGAAAATCTGTAATAAATCCATGAAATCTTTGGGCTTCATATTCAGAATAACTGAATATTTCAAAGTTATAAAAACCCTTAAAGTTCTTTATTGTTCTCTAGTGCGCAGTCAACTTGAATATGCATCTCAGGTTTAGAAATAAAATAAAATAATGAATATGGTATTATTTACTTTTACCATATAAATTACGATTGTCGATTAAGTTTGAAGTTTGTTTGTCGCAGTGGCGGTACGCGTCGCGCGGCGAGGCGGCCATGGCGGCGGGCGGCGCGCTGCTGGGCGCGCTGGCGGCGTGCGGGCTGGTGGCCGCCGTGCTCATCTACGGGGAGCTCACGGCGCTGTTCGTGGCGCGCCACGCCGCCGCGCCCGCGCCGCGCGCCGCGCGCCTGCTGGCGCTGTTCGGCGGCGGCCGGCTGCTGTGAGTACCGCCCGGCCCCGCCCCGCGCCCGCCGCCCGCCCGCACCCACTGACCGCTCTCCGCCCGCAGGCCCGCCGGGAACCGCAGCGTGCACATGGACGCGCTGGTGGCGGACTCGGCCGCGTTCGCGCTGGCCTCGCTGGCCGTCATGGCGCTGCAGCTGACCGCCGCCGCCGCCGCCGTCTCGCTCGCCAACCACTCCGCCGCCAAGATGGTGAGTAGGCCGCCGCCCGCGCCCGCCGGCGCCGGCCCGGCCCGCCCGGCGGGCGCCCGGCGGGCGGCGGGCCCGCCGGCGCCGGCCCGGCCCGCGCTGACCGGCCGCGTGTTGCAGGTGTCGCGCCTGCGGCTGCAGCTGCTGCAGGCGGTGCTCACGCAGGAGGTCGCGTTCTTCGACACCGACACCAGCTTCAACTTCGCCAGCACGGTCACAGAGTGAGTGTGCGGGCGCGCGCGGGGCGGGGCGGGGCGGGCGGGGAGAGGCGGGAGTGACGTGGGCCGTGTGTGGGGACATGGAGCTGCTGCGCGCGGGCGTGGGCGAGCACGTGGCGATGACGGCGTACCTGGGCGGGTCCGTGCTGGCGGGCGGCGCGCTGGCGCTGGCGCAGGGCTGGCAGCTGACGCTGGCGGCGCTGAGCGTGGTGCCGGCGTCGCTGGCGCTGGCGGCGCTGGTGGCGCGCCGGCAGACGGCGGGGCAGGCGCGGGAGGCGGCGGCGTACGGCCGCGCCGGCCGCGCCGCCGAGGACGCGCTGGCCGCCGTGCGCACCGTGCGCGCCTACGCCGGCGAGGAGGTCGAGGTGCAGAGGTGGGTCTAATTCTAATTCAGGGTGGGGGTGATAGGCCTGCACTGACGTCCCGCTAGGGGTGCATTGTGCACTTCCCCCCGGCCAGCCTACGCAACCCAGCCTAGCTCTTTAAAATAGCGGAGCTCGGCCTTGGGGCGCTGGCATACTAGTTCCACTCCCATTTCGTCAGATCTTGTTTCACTACATACTTTATTTTGAGGTTCTTCAAAGAATTCTAATCTTATACTTTCAGTGGCCTCCCAGCGTAGCAGCACGTGCTCCACAGGTTCATTCTCCCGCAAACAGCCCCTGCACAGGGGACTGTCAGTGGATCCTATTTTGTGAAGATGGTAGTTTAACTCACAGTGAACTGTGATCAAACCTATCATAAGGAGATCTGATCTTGATAGATTTAGGAGTTTATTAGTAACTTTTCTATCTATCAGTGGGAAAAGTCATAAGACCCAAAAGACACTACTTCTCCCTGTGGGCATCTCCTTGTGAGAATCAAAGAAAACCTTGTCGTCGACTTTGTATCGCTTTAGTCCTTCCTCTATGCTCGGAAAAGTCGTTTTGTCAAAAGCCCCTTCAATATCAATGAAAGTTACCAAGCATGACTCGTCTATTTTCCATCGCGCTTTCGATGTTATGTACTACCTGTTGTAGAGCGTTTTCAGTTGATTTGCCCGATTGGTAGGCATGTTGTTGTCTTATGAATTGGACTGTCCACTAGTGGACCATTTCGAATATATTTGTCACAAAGTCTTTCCAGTGTTTTTAGCAGGAAGGAACTCAGGTTGATGGGCCTAAATGACTTTGGGTTTGTGTTGTCTGATTTTCCTGGTTTAGGCAAGAACACTACTTTCACTTCTCTCCAAGGTTTAGGTATATACTTCCACGTTAGAAGCATGAGGTTAAAAAAGTGTGTTTTGATCTTTCTCATACTCCAATGCAGAAGCACCGGGAAGATTTCATCGGGTCCTGATGCCTGGAAAGGTTAGAATGTGCTGATTGCCCAGGATAGTGCCTCATCAGTAACTATTGATGACGGAAAGTCCCAGTCGGCTTTACAAGGTTTCTGGTGTGTTTGGTTTTCCCAACCTTCGTCTGATTCTAGTCGGCAGTCTGGAAAATGGGTTTGTAGAAGTAATTCGAACTGTTCTTTTTCAGAGATGGTGAATGATCCGTCAGGTTTCTCTAAAGTTCCCAGTTCGGTCTGAGAACCTCTTGATAGTATTTCTCTAAGCCTAGCAGACTCGCTCTCTGACTGATTTGAACTGCTGTATAATATTTACGCCACATAGGTAGTCTTCTTGCTTTTGATTATTTCTATTTTCAACGTATGTCGAGAGTTTTTATATTCCTGCCAATCCTCCTCTCGATTGGTGTTTATGGTTCTGTTAAATTTGTGTCTTGCATTCTTTCTCAGTTTAGTGAGCTCTTTGTTCCCCCATCTGTCAAAATGTTGATGTTCTCTGTTCTTAAAGGACATGAGGATTCAAAACTTTTAATTAAAGCTTTCGTTAGAAGACTATCTTATTTATTGTGAGCTCTGTTTCTACTCATACATCAGGACTTTTGAGCAAGATTTTTTCAAGTGATTCTGAGAAAAGCGTGCTGACTTGTGTGTCGCCGCAGGTACTCGGCGCTGCTGGCGGGCGCCTCGCAGGCGGCGCGCGCGCGCGGGCTGTGGGCGGGCGCCGGCACCGGCTTCGGCTGGCTGCTCACCTACAGCCTCAACGCTATCGTGTTCGCGTACGGCGCCGAGCTGGTCGTGCGCGACATGGCGCTGCCGCCGGACCAGCAGCAGTACCACCCCGGCGTCATGGTGACGGTGAGTGCCGCCTGCCTTCCCCCGGCCCGCCCCGCCCCGCGCCCCGCCTGACCGCCGCTCGCCCGCAGGTGCTGTTCTGCACGTTCATCGCGGCGCAGAACATCACGATGTGCGCGCCGCACCTGGAGGTGTTCTCGAGCGCGCGCGGCGCGGCGCGCGGCGTGTTCCGGCTGCTGGCGCGGCGCTCGGCGCTGGACCCGCTGGCGGCGGCCGGCGCGCGGCCGGCGCTGCGCGGCGCCGTGGACGTGCAGCTCAGCGACGTGCACTTCTCGTACCCGGCGCGGGCCGGCGCGCGCGTGCTGCGCGGGCTCAGCCTGCGCCTGCGCGCCGGCGAGCGCGTGGCGCTGGTGGGCGCGTCCGGCGGCGGCAAGTCCACCGTGCTGCAGCTGCTGCAGCGGCTGTACGCGCCCGACGCCGGCGGCATCACCGTGGACGGGCACCGCCTGGCCGACCTCAACCTGCGCCACTACCGCGCCGCCGTCGGCGTCGTCGGCCAGGAGCCCGTGCTGTTCAGCGGCACCGTGCGCGACAACATCACGCTCGGCGCCGGCGACGTCACCGAGGAGGAGATCGTCGCGGCCGCCAAGACGGCGCACGCGCATCGATTCATCATGAAGCTGGCGGACGTGAGTATCGTCCTGGCCCCCGGCCCCCGGTCCCCGGTCCCCGGGCCCGCCGACGCTAACGCTGTGCGGTGCCGCAGGGTTACGACGCGCTGGTGGGCGAGCGCGGCGCGGCGCTGTCGGGCGGGCAGAAGCAGCGGCTGGCCATCGCGCGCGCCGTGCTGCGGCGCCCGGCGCTGCTGCTGCTGGACGAGCCCACGTCGGCGCTGGACCCGGCGGCCGAGCGGCGCGTGCAGGCGGCGCTGGACGCGGCGGGCGCGGGCCGCACCACGCTGCTGGTGTCGCACCGCCTGGCCGCCGTGCGCCGCGCCGACCGCATCGTGTACCTGGAGGCGGGCGCCGTGCGCGAGCAGGGCACGCACGCCGAGCTCATGGCGGCGCGCGGCGCCTACTGGCGGCTCGTGCAGGACGACATGTCGGCTAGGTGAGCCCCGCCGCCCGGCGCCCCGGCGCCCGGCGCCCCGCCGCCCGGCGGGCCGGCTCGCGCGCCACACTCACTCACTCCGTGTCTGTCCGCAGGGGAGACGCAGAAGAGGCGGAGATGGAAGCGGACGACGCCGATGACGAGCCGCCGCCGCCGGAGCCCGAAGCCGTCGACCACTTCCGGCGCGCGAACGTCCGCGCGTCGTTCGTCTCGCAGAGAGGTACCGTATACCCCCGGGGGGTGTCCGACCGCCGCCGCCGACGTGCGCTGAGCTCGCGTTCCGTCCGCAGAGTCGATGCGGCGCAGCGTGCGGCTGGGCTCGGTGCAGGCGGCGCACGTGCCGGCCGCGCCCGCCGCGCCGGCCGCGCCGGCCGCCGACGACGAGGACGAGGAGCCGGCGCCGCCGGTGTCGAGCTGGCGCCTGCTGCGGCTGCACGCGCCGGAGTGGCCGCTGGTAGCGGGCGGCGCGCTGGCCTCGCTGCTGGTGGGCGCCACCATGCCCGCCTTCGCCTACCTGTTCTCCAAGCTGTACGGGGTGAGTGTCGCCGCGCCGTCTCCGACCTCCCGCACTCCTATAGGCTTCTTAAAGGCTAAACTCCAGGAAGCCGAAGCAATTCTTTACAATAATGTCACTTCCTTCTTCGCTTAGTTATCAGTGACAGGACAATATATGGCGGCCTAAAGTGGAGAAGATGGTTTCGTGACTCTAAACGAGAGCGAAACAAGGCGCGCGGGAAGACCCGTTTATGTCAAGAAAAGGACGCCATCACATCATCTCAACAACAACTGAGACACCGACAGATTTAAGAGAGAAGCTATGGAACCATAACGGAAACATGGTCAAACCATTGTGCCAACCAGGGCTTCTGCCCTAGTAAATAGTTTCGTAAAATAACAGAACGCAAATGACCTTTGTAGTGGAGTCGCTAAATCGAGAAACGTGTGGGCGCCCGCAGATGTTCGCGTGGAGCGACGGCGCGGCCATCCTGGCCAGCGCGCGCCTGTACGCGGCGCTGTTCGCGGCCGTGGCGGCGCTGTGCGGCGCGCTCACGTGCGCGCAGGCCGTGCTGTTCAACGCGGCCGGCGCGCGGCTCACGGCCCGCCTGCGCGCGCACCTTCCGCGCCTTCCTGGCGCAGGAGCAGGCCTGGTTCGACGCGCCGGCGCGCGCGTGGGCGCGCTGTGCGCGCGGCTGGCCGGCGACTGCGCCGCCGTGCAGGGCGCCACCGGCACGCGGCTCGGCACCTCGCTGCAGGGCGCCAGCACCATGCTGCTCGGCGTCGCGCTCGCCGCCTTCTACTCCTGGAAGATGACGCTCGTCAGCCTGCTCAGCGTGCCCTGCGTGATCGGCGCGATCCAGCTGGAGGCCGCGTCAACAAGCGCGCGGAGGCGGCCGAGCGGCGCGCGCTCGAGCGCGCCTCGCGCCTCGCCACCGAGGCCGTGCTCAACGTGCGCACCGTGCAGAGCCTGGGTGAGTCCGCGCCCGCGCCCGCGCCCGCCGCGGCGGGCGGCGCCGCTGACCGCGCTGTGTCCGCAGGCGTGGAGCGCGAGCTGCTGGCGCGGTACGCGGCGGCGCTGGCGGACGCGCGCGCGCGCTCGGCGCCGGCGCGGCGCGTGCGCGGCCCGGTGTACGGCATGTGCCTGTGCGCGCCCACGCTCGGGTACGCCGTGTCGCTCGCGTACGGCGGGTACCTCATCGCGCGCGAGGGGCTCGAGTACGAGTACGCCATCCTGTGAGTACGGCGCCTCCCGCCCCGCCCCGCCCCGCCCCGCGGCCCCGCTGACGAGCCCCGTGTTGCAGGGTGTCGGAGGCGCTGATCTACGGCGCGTGGATGCTGGCGGAGGCGCTGTCGTTCGCGCCGTCGTTCGCGGCCGCGCGGCGCTCCGGCGCGCGCATCCTGGCCGTGCTGGCGCGCCGGCCGGCGGGCGCCGACGCGCCCGGCGCCGAGGACGTGCCCGAGTGGGTTAGTGCGAGCCCGCCCGTGCCGGGACAGAGAGGAATGCCTGTACGGAGTTAGGCTGCGTTTCCACCAGAGATGTGCGATGGAAATGTGTCGTGCGAGGATGTCTAGCTGTGCTGTGAAAATGTGTGGGTGTTTCCACCAAAGCTGTGCGATGATAATGTGCCTACGAGGATGTGTAGCGGAGCTGTGAAAATGCGCATTAATGTGTGGCGCGAGGATGCGTTGCGAAGCTGTTGCGAAGCTTCTACTTCCAACAAACTCCGTCTATGGACTGGCTGGTACAGTATGCGCAAACCTCGCAACACATCTTTCTCAACACACATTCCTCGCACACTTTGTAACGTGAAAAGTGGGAAGGTTCGGCCTCCAACTGGTTTGAGTTGAAAACCTAACCCTCAAAAAAAAGTTTGAAGATGTGTTAAAAATAAAAAAATATAACGGACAGTTTTCAAACATTTATTGTAATCGAAAAGTAAAGCCTGGGTATAATATAGTTAAAGGTCAGGGTTCAGATCGTTGTGGTTCCGCTACTTAGAACTAATCGACATATTACAACTTATCCAAAGAATTTGTATTTAGACTCCAACGGTGAGTCCAAATACCAACAATACCACCAGATCACTTGGCTAAAAGGGGTATTGGGAGAATTAAAAGCAATATTAATATTAAATAGCAGTAGTGCTTCCGCTGAGTGAACTCAGGAAGTAAGTTCCTCAAATATTCCTTAAAGGGAAATTATAGTGAACACTAGAATACTGAAACCAAGATTTTGGGGTTGGAAAGAAAATAATGAAATATCCCCTTTAGCAAGTAATTAGCAGGCTCAATCATTATGAATAACAAGGTACCGCATTCACAACATTTCAAACCTTCAAAACAGAATATTAACTAAATTATTGCTAGTGGTGGGTAATATTCCACCCTAGAACCTTGTAAACAACCACAAATTACAGGAGCTATATAAATTAAAGGTCATTAGCTCACCGAGCAACCTTAGACTACTCTAGTACACAGTAATAACATTCCCTAAAATTAAAGTCCTTACTCACTATAGGTAGCCGGAGAATTTACCATGACTCACGGTTACATAAGTACTACTGTTCACATAAGTACTATAAAGCGATAATACATACACCCTTCCACCTGGTAGGATGTGAAATAATTAAGTTATGTATTAGGTTAGGTAAGATAGTTGTAGTACATTAGGTTTAGTAGGAACAATACTGATTGTTCATTACATTCCTCTATGTAGAAGAATACAAGAATTACAATAGATAGCCATATATTAATTACAGCTCCAGGTATGGGATATGAAATAAATGCAATAGTATTACAGTAAGTAAGTAATATGTAGTGAGGCTAGCAACCAGTAAGGTTGGTCTCCATCCTTTAAGTAGAAATTAGAAGTACATTAGATAGCCCTCGGCTACTAGTTTCATATTAATGAAAGTAATATGATCTAAGGTTCAGTATAGGGTAATGAGGTTAGTGACCTATAATGTCAGCCTCATTCCTTTCAGAAAAGAAATTATAAATGTAACTGTAGACAGCCCAAAGCTACTAGTTCCATATTAATTAAAAGTAATAATATGATATAAAGTTATGTATAGGGTAATGAGGTTAGTGACCTATAATGTCAGCCTCATTCCTTTAAGCAGAAATTATAAATGTAACTGTAGACAGCTCAACTACAGCAGTATCACATTCATCGGGTAAATGACAGGGGTCCGGTAAGGAATAGTACAAATATTAGGTGAAGGGTGAAACCTGTGGGAGGTTTACCACATCACGCTAGTAGAAAATACAGGAATTATCAGAGTTAGCCAGTAATACAGCCCTAGGTGGGTGACCTAAGTCTTAAGACCCTTGAAAAAGTACAAGGTAAATATAGTAATAAATTGCCAAGCTATTCGGTTAATACAGTAGAAAAGAAATCGTACCACGGAAATACATCAGACTACGGTATAGAGGTTACTATATATGACACCTTAACACATATTTAAATCACCACCGCAGTCCTTTAGAGACTGAGACTCACTAGACTAGATGAGTCTTAGGTCAGTAAAATACCATGGGTACGAGCTCAGGTGACTCCCACCGGTTATGTAGGTTAAGAAAAGGAAAACAAAGGAAAGCATCGCGAGTGAAACGCAGAACCTACCTAGGTACCTAGGGCTGCCGCCACATGGCCTCACATTACTCCTTCAACTTCCCGTAAAGTTGCGCATTCTCCCAACGCACAACGTGGCCAAGTAAGACGCGTCCATCCGCCTCAGTCGCCGCCGCACGGGGAAAAACGCTCCGGAAACGGACGCCTCCCGAAGGCCCCGGAACTTCGGCTACCTCACCGCTCCTCAACGCACCTCTCCACTCCCTCAACGCACCTCTCCACTCCCTCAACGCACCTCTCCACTCCCTCAACGCACCTCTCCACTCCCTCAACGCACCTCTCCGTCCCCTCAACGCACCTCTCTGACAAAGAACAACTAAGTCAGCCTCTAATTTATCAAACATTCCTATCTCGTGGAACAACGGGTCACGCCCTTGCCGACTGAAAAACACGCGGCAGGTAATTTATCCTACAAACCTACCCGAAGAGAGGCGATTCGCGCTTACAACGCGGCCATGGTGTCCCTCCTCTCGTTAGGATCCCAGGGAATCGGGGAAATGCACAATGACGCTCCGGAACACAGCTCCAAGGTACTACGGAGAAAAACAACGAAATTTAACACTACACTCGCAATCAGAGTGCCACAACACCTTTCTCGAGATTTCAGTACATACCGATCCTTTAAAACTTCGCTCCTATTAACAAAAAACTTTATTACAACGAAACTCCCGCTCAGACCCGTGCGCTGAGCGCCGGCCGAGAGCGAAAGACCAAAATGGCGGCAATCAGTTTCACTTCGAGACGATCTAGTTCCCTCCGAAATCGCTGAGGGCGCTGCTCACCAACGTTCCGATTTACGCAGGACAGCTAAGCTAAAAAAAACGGTGTTACAACTTCCCTCGTACACATCCCTCGCACACATCCCTCGCGTTTATTTCCCTTGACACTACCGCTTAGCACTACTGGTGGTGCCAAGGGAAATTTTACTTTCCGTGGCACTACCAGTAGAGCCACGGGTAAAAGCACATTTCCCGTGACACTACACAGTCGCTAGTAGTGTCACGGGAAATATTATTTCCTGTGACACTACTAGCGTGACACGTGTCTATTCCCGTGACACGTGTCTATTTTTCATGGACATTTAAAAATGGCCTTTCCATTAATTTCCATTGAAAAATCAAAAACGGGTGCATCCCAGTTACCCCATATCTGTAGTTAATTAGCATTCAGCAGTTCGATAACTGCGGAGGCCTCATATTAGTGTTTAGTTTCCCACTAGTGCTATTATTATATTACTACTGGGATGGATCCATAAAACCTTTTTTTTCACAGACACAATTTTTTCCAGACGTTCAACTAAAAGGGTGCTTTTACCATTGGTCAAGAGCAGTGTGGAAAAAAGCTAAAGTTCTAGGCCATGTTAAAAGGAAAGCTCACAAACGCATCACTGGACTTACAGCAGCGCTGCCGTTGTTGCCGTGTGAAAACATAGCGGAGGGTTGGAAATATATAAAAGCAGAATTTCTGGCTTAAAAAAAAATCTAAAGATGTTGAGTGTGTATGGTTTACGCCATAGAACCAATAACGTTTTGGAAGGTTGGCACTCTAAAACTAATAAAAGGGTGACGAAGGGTTCAATAACTTTATCACGGTTGTTGAAACTCCTCACAGAGTTCCAAAAAAGAAGAAGAAGAGAAGCTGCGCTAATGTTTTTACCCGAATACGGTGAATCCAAATGGAGGGCTAATGACTTTGTCCGTCTAAGTAGGTATGAATTGCACGGTACAAAAAATATAGGCCAATAGGGGCATTTTTATTTCTTTTTTAAACAATTTTTTTCAGCAAGATGCTGGTATTTTTTTGGGTCTCATAGTTTTACAGTCTCATTATTTTGGCATTTTCGAAATGATCAAATAGTCTAATCTGAGTTTTGTGTCCAGTGCGTTATCAGTTGCTCAAAATATGCGTATTTTATATTGTACCTGTTTGTCTGTTCATTGAAAACGATTGAAAACAGCATTTGAAAATATGCTAAATACCTTATTGACAGTTTAATTTAAAATGCTATAGAGTAGTAAGTATTTTATCAGAACATAAAACTAAATATTCTAATATTCTGTGAATACAACCTGTAACAGTGAAAACGGTAAAAACAAGTTTGTTGTATGGGAGCCCCTTAAATATTTATTTTATTTTTAGTATTTGTTGTTATAGCGGCAATAGAAATACATCATCTGTGAAAATGTTAACTATTTAGCTATCACCGTTGTTGAGATACAGCCTAGTGACAGACGGACAGCGAAGTCTCAGTAATAGGGTCCCGTTTTTAGACTTTGGGTAAGGAACTCTAAAAAGGACTGTTTAAATTTGGGTGTAAAAATTATCATATTATGATGTTTTTTTTTACTACTGAACCAATACTTGTTTTGAATACAGTTTTGATATAAATATTTTAAAAATTGTTTGTTTCAGTTTAAGAGTAGTTTTGTTCCCTAACAGTCTTTCTACGATGTCTGAATGGGCCTTTTTATTTTTTGAAAACTTTAGTAGTGCCACGGGTAATGAGGTAATCCACGGGAAATTTTACAGTAGGCGTTTAATCAGCCAATAAGAGCAGTAGTGCCACGGGAAAGTAAAATTTCCCGTGGCACTACCAATAGTGCCAAGCGGTAGTGTCAAGGAAATAAACGATCCCTCGCACACATCCCGCGCTTGTTTTGTATGCACAAAAATCTAGCTCCGCTGAGCCGTTTCCACCAGAGCTGTGCTGACCGAGGCAAGGTAAATGAAGCGATCCTATTGGTTCTTTACAAACACATCCCTCGCTATGCATCCTCGCACATCTCTGGTGGAAACGCAGCCTAAAGCTCGAGAGCAGTCCTGCATGCGAGTGTGTCCCTGACCGACCTCAGCCTGTCTGGCACGTGCCCGTCGATTCTCGCCGATTCATGTCTATCTGGTATTCGAGATCATGTCTTGCCATGATCGACAGGAGATCGGTCTTCTCAGATCTCCACAATCACCATCCACAGCCAACAAAGCCCATAGATTATCAAAGATGTATCAGGTTCCGTCCCTCCCTTCGTGACTGCCTTCGACGATGCGGCACGTAGTATACTTCGAACCCCACCCTATCCCTCACTCCCCTCTACGACTTCAAGATACAATGGCACAATTCTTTAATGGCGTGTGAAGACTAGGTTAGATACAGATATTTGGTTTTGGGCTCAGTTAGGATCTCTAGCTTCTGCCTTACTTGGTATACAGACATAGTTATACAAAATGAGATTAGTTAGTTACCTTTTGCTCATATATCATCACGTCAACATTCATATCATTTGTAAACAAACACAATCACGTATGTAGTTATTAAAAATACAAACATTAGAACTCGACTAGAAAAGACTCCCAAAGTAGCTCCACACTCCACAGCATCAAAGCGACGCACGAAACGCCATCATCGAATTCATAATCAATCAAAGACTAAGTAGAGAGGAGGAACGAGACAAGTCAATCTCAAGAATTGCGAAAATGCGGTCCCATAGGTTAGCAAGTGAAAGTAGGTAGTGTCACGGTAGTGAACATAAGAGGTTTGTAGGGAGGTAAAGGTACGATGAAATAATAAAAGGTTAAGGAAACAAGTATAATGTAAGTAAATGTAGTATAAAAGTTTAAAGGGATGTAAAAAAGGGGTAAAATAAATTAAAAAAGAAAGGGACAACATTTGGAAACCAGAAAAACAGGAACTGAGAGGGTTTCTTGATCAGCAGCGGTAGTAGCCCACAGCAGGATCAGTAGCCCACGGTAGAGTTCAGTGGCTCGCAGCAGGGATCAACAGCGCACAGCAGGATCAGTATTTCACATCAGCAGCTCATCAGCGGTACACAATGAGGGTTTAGTAGCCCTATTTTCACGTTGCACCTTTCAGGGTATCTTGTAATGCTTCTTGTTTGAAATCCAAATGTTGACTGCCCATCTCAGTTCCTTGTCCTTACAAGAAAACTATTCCAAGTTTAAATCTAGAATGAGAGACAGTTTATTTTATAATTAGCGGCCAGAGAGAATTAGACCTAAAAAACTATACAACCTTATGAAAATGGTAGAGGTTGCTTAGCAATAATGAATGTTTGAAATATTATGACATGAAGTAAATAAATAAAATTTTCAGAAAAACGTAGTTTTCTACAGTTTAAAATAGAAATAATACATGAAGAATACTAATATTATGATCAGAAAAATATGCTTTATCGTGAGGACACGATAGAACAGATATTAATTGTATGAAAATTCACTATGTAAGTACCTAGGTTTCCACATAGTCTCTAATGAATGGTGATTTTAGGAGGAAATGTACGCTTACATATTGTTTAAAGCCAATATGTAACGTTACAGTAGGTAGTAGTAGGTCTGTTGACCTGGTCGGTCAACAGACCAAATCGGACTAGCACTAGAGTTAGATTGAAAATGTTCCTATTCTCCCCTATTTCCTCTTCTAATCCAAGACACATGTCGGAAGGAGTCCCCGGCGCAGCCAGTGCAGCTCGGTTCGTTGCAGGACGTGGCGGGCGCGGTGGCGCTCCGCGACGTGGAGTTCACGTACCCGGCGCGGGCGGCGCCCGTGCTGCGCGGGCTGTCGCTGGCGCTGGCGCCGGGCCGCACCGTGGCGCTGGTGGGCGCGTCCGGCTGCGGCAAGTCCACCGTGCTGCAGCTGCTGCAGCGGAACTACGAGCCCAGCGCCGGCTGCATCGTGAGTACCGACCGCCGGCCGCCCTCGTGACGATGGGGGGTGCCGAGGATGCGCTGACGCTCGCCGCGCCCGCAGGAGCTGGACGGGCGGGACACGCGCGCGCTGCCGGCGCGGCGGCTGCGCGCGGCGATGGCGCTGGTGCCGCAGGAGCCGGCGCTGTTCGAGCGCTCGCTGCGGGAGAACATCGCGTACGGAGACAACGCGCGCGACGTGCCCATGGACGAGGTGGTGGCGGCCGCCGTGCAGGCCAACGCGCACGGGTTCATCACCGCGCTGCCGCGGGTGAGCACTGACAGACACTTTGCAACCATCGGTAAAGGCCAACCGAAATATACCAATACGACCTCGACAAAATATGGTGTCCAACCAGTATTTCTCATTTTAGTATTCAGTATTTTTCAGCCTCTCACCGATCATGAAATTACTGAACATATCTAAGACTCTACAAAACAAAAATAGTTCCTAGATCTGTGGTATAAAATAATGTAATAAACAATTATCCACACTGTTAACAGAGTCAATTAATCAGTAGATGAAAAACGATTTCCTGATAAATATTATAAAAACGCCAATAACATCTAAATAATAACTAAAGAGAAGATACATATCATTAATTACTACTCCCCGCGAGATCTAAACTCTGTGAACGGGTAATGGTAAACCAGATTTACGTTTTCCTTGAAAACTAATTTCCAGGTTTTATAGACATCACAACAAACTCATCCACGACTCTAGCAATAAATATACCAACACACAGAACATAAATTAGCTAATTTTTTTTTATAAATATTGCGCAATAGGTCAACTAGTAGACTCGACAAAAGCATATGACAAAATACCACATAGCATAAATAGAAAAAAAAACATGAAATCAGTATAAAAGATAAACCATAACATATTGCGGGTTGAAATCATGTGTCAAAGCAAATGTAGAAATAATTAATAAAATTTAATGATAAGCAATAGATAGTGCCCAATTACAAACAGTAAACTCAAACGCCCATATAACTTAATCAATACTTCAGGTAAGTATTTTAATAATTAAAAATAACTTCTAAGTTACCATAGGCTTTTCATGTACACTGTTTGCTGATTATAATTATATCACTGCTGAGTAACAGTCCGTCGAACACGGCAAACGGTATTTCCGACCCGCGTAAAAATTTGTTTTTCATTTATTCTTGACCATGGATACACTAGTCATTCAGCCGCATGTTATTCTCGAGTTGCTATGCTTACTACGTATATTCTAATTTTATTTTAATTCTATTTAATTTTTATTTTTAATTATTTAATTTATTTATTTGTCTTTATATAGTTAATTATTTCTTATTTTAGTTTTCACTTCTGCCGTGCGGTCTTAAGCGCACATATTTTTTTTAATACTACCTCAATATGTGTATCAAATGAAAGGGCTTGACTAGTGGAATACTATGCACTATGACAAATTTCAAATCCAAGATGGCTGCTACCACAAAATGGCGAAATACATTTCTTTTTTTCACAGCTCCCTGAATATAAGTATCCAAGGTAGACGGGGGTAAATCAAAATTTTTAATTTTGTTCTTGTTCTTTTTTGTAAAGTTTAGGTTAACTGCGCATAATAGAGCTTAGATATATAACATCTAAGATCACGGGGTGATGAGCCCAGTGCAGTGCTAGGTAATGATTTGGACTCTTCATGTTCCAATAGCTGCGTGTCACTGTGTTGTTATGTGGCAGGCATGTTGCTTACCATCAGGTACATGTCCTGCACGTCTCGTCACTCTTTATTTAATAAAAAAATCACAAAATGCTGGCAGATCCATGTGGAGCTTCAAACGCCAGCGCCATCTTGTAAAACGTTTTTAGTAAATTTCTCGCAAACTACCTATGTACTTTACGGGAAAATTCATGGAGACCATTGTTGTAGAAAATAAAGTTTCGCTTCGTTTGTTTTCAGCAAACTTTTTTTTATTAAACTTACCGTTTCTTAACTTACCGTAACTTTTTTATTAAATTTCCGATTTATGGTCCATTTAATGGTACACTCCGCGAGGTATAAGCTGAGCTTTGCATTTGTGTGAGCGTGCATGGATAGTGTAGGTGTGACAACCGGCCTTAGGCGCGGCGCCATTTTCGCCCGGTAAAAACCGGTTTAAACTGATTTTGGGTAACCGGCCTGAGGCGCGGCGCCATTCTGTCTCGCCGCGCTCCTGCCGCACTTCACCTCTTGTACAGACTGCAGCGTGACGTGTTTAATATTATTTTGTTTTTGTTTGATATAAGTGTTAGTAAAATGGATGCCAACACAAATAAGCGCAAAATACGGAAACCATTAAATAGCCAAGTAAAAGAAATTTTGTGTAATTTAAATAGCTATTTTAAAGACATGAACGATAAAGACATGTCAAGTGTGACTACATCAGCCCAATTGGTATCGACATCGACAGGAATTCCACTGTCAACTGTTAAAAGAGTCTTATTGGAAGGTAAACGTGTTTTGAAAGATGGAACCAAATTCAAATCTCCGAAAAGACCAGATGCAGGAAAAATAGAATAATCATTGATGATTTTGATAAAGCAGTAATCCGTAGAACAATTCATAATTTTCACATTACTGACAAAGAGGTGCCAACAATGATAAGAATTCATGAAAAATTAAAGGCTGACATTAACTATCCCGGATCAATATGGCCATTGCGAAAAGAAGTATCTATTTTAGGATTCAAATGGTCAAGGACAGAGAATAACAGAAAAAATTTAATGGAAAAGCATGAGATCCGTCACCTACGTATAACTTATTTACTTAAAATTTCCGAATACCGTATTCAGGGCAGGCCTATCGTTTATACCGATGAAACATATATTGACACCACTCACACTTCATCAAAATCATATTCAGATGGCAGCACTTCTGGTTTGAAGAAACCTACTTCTAAAGGAAATCGATTGATAATCGTTCATGCCGGCGGCGAGGACGGTTTCATACCAAATGCGCTGCTGATGTTTAAAGCTAAATCAAAAAAGTGGTGATTATCATAACAATATGAATACAGAAAACTATACAAAATGGTTACAAACGCAATTAATTCCCAATTTGAAGCCCAATAGCGTTATTGTAGTTGACAACGCATCTTACCACAATTCGTTAAAAAATCCCGCTCGCAACTCAAATAGTCGCAAACAAGATATGATTGACTGGCTCAAGTTACGCAATATCGATCACTCAATATCCATGCTTAAACCACAACTTTATCAATTGATACTGCATAATAAACAACGATTTATTGAATATAAAATTGACACCTTATTAAGAGAACATGGTCACAGCGTCCTTCGTCTACCACCCTATCACCCAGATTTCAATCCGATTGAAAATATATGGGCAATGATAAAAGGATACGTCGCGAAAAAAACGTGTCAATGAATATGGATACAATAATGAGGTTAGCAAATGAAAAATTGAAAGTATCACTGTACAGGAATGGAAAATGTTTGTGACCATGCAATAAAAGAAGAAAAAAAAGTTTCATGGATACGACGCCGTTATTGACAATATAACGGAAAGATTCATTATTAAAACAAACGACACATCAGACGAGAGTGAAAATGATAACGAGAGTGATAAAGAAAGTGACTATGGTGCAATGTCTGGTGTAGAAGATGTGTAGTTATTTTTTCTTTCAAATTGAATTTTTAGTAATAATCACACAATAATATGTACTCATCAGTCAAATACACAGCTGGACTTTATTTTCTCAATTTAGTTTTATTTTATTTTAATATCTGACTCTGACTGTACTTTTGGTGATCACTCAAACTAATGCAAAGCTCAGCTTATACCTCGCGGACTGCAGTAACGTAGAATTCATAACATTATAATTGAGTATCATAACTTTTTTCTATCAAAGTGCTCGTTGCTCGAAAAAACCGACATTGTTGTTGAATACTTAAACGAAGAGTTTTGATTCCAATTTTGTAATAAGAACGACTAGTTTGTAAAATACATTAATTGACAGAATGGATATTCCCGATGGTTACAACCTTTCTATTAGATAAGTAAAATCCGTTGTAGACCGCATCATCTTCATCCACCATTCTCCGCGCTGATGCGGATCATTAAAAGAGCCATCAATTGTAAGTTTTAGAAAAAAGATATATTTGTGACAACAAAAGATGATGTACCTAAAATTTTATTCTCTACAATAATGTTCTGTATGAGTGTTGCCCTAAAGTGCATAGTTTCCCAGGTATTGGTCAAAACTATTTTTTTTTAAGATGGAGCTTGTAAGCTCCACCTGGATCTGATTTTGAGATTATGCTCAGTAGGTGAGTGATCCTAAATCTTATAGAAAATTGGATCGGAAATTTAGTGCAAGGTTGATCAAAAATCGTTTATTTTTACTGGCCAGCATCACATTGCTTTGAACTATGCAATAACGAAACAAAACATACCCAGTTTCACCCATTCTTAAAAAAACCTAATTGGCAAGATTACACTAGATAACAAAAAAAAATTTTTTCGAAAGAAAAACTTAGAAATCAAATCCGCCAAAGTGGATCCGCACTATGCGTATTGCGTACGCTCACTCTTGGCTCTATTATGGAATTATTTTTTGGGGAAATAACACGGATGCAGTAGTTATGTTTGTGTTATAGGAGAATGCAAAGTTGGCCGCACACGGTGTTTGGTCACGAACAAGTCGGGAATAAGCTCGATGATGATGTATCGGTATGTAATGAGTCGGCACCCCGCAGGGCTACGACACGGTGGTGGGCGGCGCGGGCGGCGCGGCGCTGTCGGGCGGGCAGAAGCAGCGCGTGGCCATCGCGCGCGCGCTGCTGCGGCGCCCGGCGCTGCTGCTGCTGGACGAGGCCACGTCGGCGCTCGACGCCGCCTCGGAGAAGGTACCTCCCCTCATGCACTGACCCCAGAACGGACACCTTTCATTTTACATACATCAAAATGTTTCGATACTCACATTAGATTAGGTACCTAAATTTGTCACTATAAAATTGCAAAAACCAAACGTGTCCGCGGCCGCAGGTGGTGGCGAGCGCGCTGGAGGCGGCGGCGCGCGGGCGCACCACGCTGGTGGTGGCGCACCGCCTGGCCACGGTGCGGCGCGCGCACGTCATCTGCGTGCTGCAGCGCGGCGTGCTGGCCGAGAGCGGCAGCCACGACGAGCTGGTGGCGCGCCGCGGCCTCTACTGGCGGCTGCTGCGCCAGCAGGGCGGCGCCGACCAGCCCGCCCGACCTGACGACGAGCCCGCCCGACCTGCCGACGAGCCCGACCGACCTGCCGACCAGCCTGACCAATCTGCTGACCAACCCGCCTGATGAGTCTACCCTCCGCCATCAGGCTAGGGAACGCTGGAGCCCCCGGTGACGTCGTGGAAGAGCTAAGAAATGTACCTATAGAAATAAGCGTGGGGACGCTTATTTCTATAGGTACATTAGTAGTACTAGTAGGCTCCTCCGACCGCGAGCGCCGCGGGACGGCCTGGGCGCGGGCTCGGGCTCCGCCCCGGCCGGCGGAGCGCGCCGACCCCGCGCCCCGCGCCCTCGCCCCGCGCCCCGAGCGCTCGGTGGAATGATCTTGCCGCCTTCTCGGAAACACTCTCCTGCCCGTTCCGAGAGAACTTGTGTTCATAACATATTGTGTAATTAGATTACATTCTGTATTTATAAGTAGTTAGCTAGATAATGACCGTGCAGCGATCGACCCCGCGTTGCAAGATGCCGTTTGTAGTACAACAAGTGAACGGGCGCGAGGGCGGCGCGCGCGCACGACGACGCTACAAGTATTATGCTTACAAATAAGACATTTTAGTATATTGTGACCAAATGTGATACTATACTCGATACGTACCTTTATAAGTGCTTAGAATAAGGTTAAAGTGATAATAAAACAAACATTAATTTAACAGATCTCTTGCTTTATTACGATTGAAATATGTATCTCCGAGCAGCCGAGCGCGCGTCCCCGACGCGTTCTCTGCTGTTCAAAGAACGCCTACTTCCTACCTACATGTATCTAAGTACCTACCTAAGTAGATTACAAAAATAGTAAAATTATAATATGGTGTATATAATAACAATTATTCAATATCACTACCCTAGTGAACGTTTGATTGCGCGGCTTCTTTTCCAAGATGTAAACGAACATTCTCCTTAGTTTGGTCCACTCCTCTACCGCGAGTTGCCGCCGCGTCCTGGGTCCCCCCGCCGCGCCCTGCATGCCCCCGCCGCGTCCTGCGTGCCCCCGCCGCGCCCTGCGTGCCCCCGCCGCGTCCTGGGTCCCCCCGCCGCGCCCTGCATGCCCCCGCCGCGTCCTGCGTGCCCCCGCCGCGCCCTGCGTGCCCCCGCCGCGTCCTGGGTCCCCCCGCCGCGCCCTGCATGCCCCCGCCGCGTCCTGCGTGCCCCCGCCGCGCCCTGCGTGCCCCCGCCGCGTCCTGCGTGCCCCCGCCGCGGCCTGCGTGCCCCCGCCGCGTCCTGCGTGCCCCCGCCGCGCCCTGCGTGCCCCCGCCGCGTCCTGCGTGCCCCGCCGCGTCCTGCGTGCCCCGCCGCGTCCTGCGTGCCCCGCCGCGTCCTGCGTGCCCCGCCGCGCCCTGGGTCCCCCGCGCCGCGTCCTGCGTGCCCCGCCGCGGCCTGCGTGCCCCCTGCCGCGTCCTGCGTGCCCCGCCGCGCCCTGCGTGCCCCGCGCGCGTCCCCTGCGTGCCCCCCCGCCGCGTCCTGCGTGCCCCGCCGCGTCCTGCGTGCCCCCCCGCCGCGTCCTGCGTGCCCCGCCGCGCCCTGCGTCCCCCGCCGCGTCCTGCGTGCCCCCGCCGCGTCCTGCGTGCCCCCGCCGCGTCCTGCGTGCCCCCGCCGCGTCCTGCGTGCCCCCGCCGCGTCCTGCGTGCCCCCGCCGCGCCCTGGGTCCCCCCGCCGCGTCCTGCGTGCCCCCGCCGCGACCTGCGCGTGCTGCTAAACATTTATCACTGTGCAAAGACTATTTAAATGTGAGGAAATGAAGCCACAATCAAACAATCAAATGCCTTCCACGAATCGCAGACAATGGCAACAAATTCTGCGATCGCCTATGAGAGAAAATTCATATAATTGTTACTCGAAGGAACTTCACGGGGAGATTCGAACCTGCGAATCTCAAACGTAGTAAGCGGATAATTTGAACAGAGCCCCGGACTCCTACTGGTTCCACGATTACTGTCAAGTGACGCAACGGCCGATTCCCTACATTTATTGAGCATTCAGTTAGACCGTAGGCGCCCGCTACACACAGCGTTCACTGCGCCAGTTCTTCCTAGCGAACGAACTAAACTCTACTTGAGTTCGACTCAAGACAACCTAGTTATCGTTTAGGATATTTTTTTATAAGTGTTTCTATCTAACTACAGAGTCGTGTGACAAATTTGAACATGAAACGTTAGTCGATTCAAAACTTTAAAAACCTACAATTGGACCTCTCCGAGCGGAGTGCTCGTATGCTAAATATGGCGAAGGCTAAATATGAAGGCCTCTAATTTCCCGAACGTAGGAAAGAAAAGTCGCGCGGTGTGTCCGGCGCTAGGCCCCGGCGCGCGGTGTGTCCGGCGCTAGGCCCCGGCGCGCGGTATGTCCGGCGCTAGGCCCCGGCGCGCGGTATGTCCAGCGCCCCGCCCGGCGCGCGGTGTGTCCGGCGCTAGGCCCCGGCGCGCGGTATGCGCTCCCCGGCGCGCGCGCTAGGCCCCGGCGCGCGGTGTGTCCGGCGCGGTAGGGCCCCGGCGCGCGGTATGTCCAGCGCTAGGCCCCGGCGCGCGGTGTGTCCGGCGCTAGGCCCCGGCGCGCGGTGTGTCCGGCGCTAGGCCCCGGCGCGCGGTGTGTCCGGCGCTAGGCCCCGGCGCGCGGTGTGTCCGGCGCTAGGCCCCGGCGCGCGGTATGTCCAGCGCTAGGCCCCGGCGCGCGGTGTGTCCGGCGCTAGGCCCCGGCGCGCGGTATGTCCGGCGCTAGCCCCGGCGCGCGGTGTGTCCAGCGCTAGGCCCCGGCGCGCGGTGTGTCCGGCGCTAGGCCCCGGCGCGCGGTGTGTCCAGCGCTAGGCCCCGGCGCGCGGTGTCAGTCCAGGCCCCGGCGCGCGGTGTGCGCGCGGCCCCGGCGCGCGGTGTGTCCAGCGCTAGGCCCCGGCGCGCGGTGTGTCCGGCGCTAGGCCCCGGCGCGCGGTGTGTCCGGCGCTAGGCCCGCGCGGTGTGTCCGCGCGCTAGGCCCCGGCGCGCGGTGTGTCCAGCGCTAGCCCCGGCGCGCGGTGTGTCCGGCGCTAGGCCCCGGCGCGCGGTATGTCCGGCGCTAGGCCCCGGCGCGCGGAGTGTCCGGCGCTAGGCCCCGGCGCGCGGTATGTCCGGCGCTAGGCCCCGGCGCGCGGTGTGTCCGGCGCTAGGCCCCGGCGCGCGGTGTGTCCGGCGCTAGGCCCCGGCGCGCGGTGTGTCCGGCGCTAGGCCCCGGCGCGGCGCGTATGTCCGGCGCTAGGCCCCGGCGCGCGGTGTGTCCGGCGCTAGGCCCCGGCGCGCGGTGTCCGGCGCTAGGCCCCGGCGCGCGGTGTGTCCGGCGCTAGGCCCCGGCGCGCGGTATGTCCGGCGCTAGGCCCGCGGCGCGGTATGTCCGGCGCTAGGCCCCGGCGCGCGGTGTGTCCGGCGCTAGGCCCCGGCGCGCGGCGCGTCCGGCGCTAGTGTCCGGCGCGCGCGGTGTGTCCGGCGCTAGGCCCCGGCGCGCGGTGTGTCCGGCGCTAGGCCCCGGCGCGCGCTCCGGTAGCAGCACGGCCAGCAGCAGCGCCTGCGCCGGCGCCGCGAACACGTCGGCCGCCCAGCCCGCGCCCGCGCCTGCGCCCCACCCCGCGCCCCGCCCGCCCGCGCACCACCAGCCTGATGGAACCATCATTTACACATAGCATGCGACATCAGTTAACATCAATGATACTATTTTTAGGCAACCTTTATTATACCTAGGCTTAATAACAGCCTTTTTAGGAAAATAACCCTATGCTCATATTATGCGTTATCTAGGTAAGTCAGTCAATGAAGGTAAAATTTTAGCAGCTCATAATGTAAGTATCCTCATCGACTTCGATATGGAGTTGTATTTTGGGGTAACAGTATTGATTGTAGGCGAGTGTTTTAAGTACATTAAAAATAACGATCTTTTATCGATTATAGGTTTCCACCAGACCGCTATCTCGCTCGATAATAAATACCAGGGGTGATTTGCAAGCAGAACGTATTTAAAAACCACTAATTCGTAGGTACTTTCTTCTACTAAGATGAGTGGACCATGGCCAGCAAGGCCACCGTAACGAATAAACAGTTTTTGTTACGAACAAAAACTTTACCGGATAAATGAATGAAAAATATACTAAGTACTTCTTTCCCTTTTTGTTTTATCTTGTAGTACATAAATTACTTTTTCTTATTGTAGGTGTAATGGATATTTAATTAACATTATTATTCAAGTTATTACTGTTCAACTAGTGAATAGATGAATTTGTTGAAAGTGCGGTATTGATATTTTCTTAATAGTTAAGTTCCTAATAGTTACTTTCCCAATAATTAGCTTTATCTTGGCAAGCCATTGTAATCGTGCTGTCATCTGCAAATAGTGACATTGAATGTTCAATTACTTTAGGAAAGTCATTTATGTAGATAATAAATTGAAACGGTCCCCACACACTTCCCTGCGGCACACCAAATTTATCAGTTCTTTCTTTAGAGGTAAATATTACTTCCTGTTTAATTTTAGTTACTTGCTTTCTGTCTGTTAGGTAACATTTTACTAAGTCAAGCACATTACCTCTAAGCCCATATCACATTACCTCCAAGCTTCAATCATGATGGACATAATCAAATACCTGAGACATATCACAATAAGTGGTACGTATAGCATTGTTATTCTCAACATTCTTCATTACATTGTTAAGAAAATCTATACTAATATTATAAAGCTAAAGAGTTTGTTTGTTTGTTTGAACGCTAGGATCTCGGGAAGTACTGGTCCGAATTGAGGGATTCTTTTTCTAGTGGATAGTCCATTTATCGAGTAAGGCTATAAGCTATAGAAAATAACGCTACTATTAATAGAAGCGGAGCATGAATCAAAAATGTTACAAAATCGGGGAAAAATATTCCTTTTTGAGAGTTTTCGTACGTTTCGTGCTTTGACATGACACATGACAGCATGTGTCTAAGATTGCGTCATTGAATATCACAGATTACATACCTCTTGAAAATAAAACCTTTTGCTAATCTTTTTTTTTCTAAATCTGAGTTGGTACGACCAATTTCCGACAGGTGGCGTAGCAGGTAGCCGAAGAGGTGTTTTGTTTGAAAGCGATATTCTCAGAAATGACTGAACCGATTTCAGTCATTCTTTCACCGTTGTATATGTACGGGATCCTGATGAGTACTATATTATATAATGTACCACGGGCAACGCCGGGGCGGACATCTAGTCATATATATGTTTAAAGTTTTATTCTGTCTAAACCCTTTGAAGGGCAGCGGGCTTCAACATGTCCAAACCGGCAGTAATGAAGGCGCTGGGTAGTTGCATGTTTAGGTTCCGGGACGCGCGACCACGCAGCCCGCCGCTGGCGCTGGGGCGCGCGCTGTCCGCCAGGAGGCGGTCCAGCCACCACGCCGGGCACGAGCCGGTTGTCGGGTGACGCACGTCCGCGAAATATATTTTACTTCTATTCTTCTTTTTCTTCTATTATTATTTTTCTTGTTTAAATAAAGATAATAATAGAAGAAAAAAGACCCCTTTTTGAGGTTTCTAACATAAGTGTCCCCCCCCCCCCTGTAACATCTAAAATAAGAGAATGACTAAAATAAAAAAAAGTGTATGATGTACGTTACCATGTAAACTAGCAATGATATCTAGTAAGTAGTTTTATTTTAATACGTTATAGGTAAATGGACTATTGTTAAAACACTGATTAAAGTAACAACGAAGTACAAGAACTTTTGTATTCCGTTACTTGCTGCTAACTAGTACTATGTTGCTGCTTGAACCAAATAAATGTAATTTCATTTCGATGGATCCGCCGATTCACGATGTTTTCTGTAGCAGGGAGTGGTAATTACCATTAACACGCACGGTCACCGCGATTTGTGTGTATACTTCGTTCCAAATAGAGGTGAAGAAAATGTAAACAAATCAATGTCACTCTCAATATGACAGACCAGCATTTCTCAACCTTTGTTTTAGCAGATAGTTTGTTGTAAGCTTCTCTCCTTGCCCTTTTAGATTTTCGTCACATAACAAGGTTAAATATATTCCAGTAAGTCCTTTTCCAACCTTTTGTCTTATTTCTATAATTGTATAATTACTTTATATTTTTAATTTTTTAAACGTTTATTAAATATGTGGTACGGATATGTTTAAACATTAATACAAAAATAACTTAGGTGGCTGGGTCATCGAACACAACAGTGACATATAAACAGTTTTTATTAATAATTAAGTTCAACTTTGTTTTGTTCTGTAGCACTTACCTAAATTCCTTTTTCATTATGTATGTGAAATGACTGACTTTTTGGTAAACTTAAATTTAATTAGCTATATATATCCACATTCAGATCCGTATCCGTAGATGTACTTTTTTAACGATCCAGCACATCACTAGTGTAGTTCTTACTACCTGTGTAGCTGCCATTGCTATTATTTTGGCTTAATAAAAAGTGGTGTACCTACTTATATAAGTGGTAACCTATATAATATTCCTTGCTATAATTATTGATCTACGTTTTATATTTAAACTAAAAAAGCAATCCAGTCTGAGTATATAGCTAACGTGGCCCTTATATTCCGTAACAAACAAAGAAGGTAAGTAAAATGACAAAACACTATATGAATAAGTTTTAAAAATTCGTACGTGTTCTAAAATTGCATTCATCAAAAATAAATACAACGTATGTACCTACGTGTTGGCGATTAGGTATTTCAAGAGCAACACTAAGCCTTTAGTTGGCCTAATAAATAGGTTCATTAACTACACTATTAAATAGAAAAAAAAATGTACTTTTATTTTTAAGAAATTAATTTTCTGCGATTATCCGAAAGATTTGGTAGAATCAGAATCAGTGTATGTTATCCCTATTGCTGACGCAACAAAATGTCGTGTTTTTGAAGTTTCGTAGTCGCTGGCTTGTGTTTATTTTTGGCATGATTTTCAGTTTAGGGATGCCATATTTTAAATTTACCTAGCCATATGCCATATTTTATTTGTCCGTATCAACTTTCGTTAGCCAGACTACCTGTGCTCTTCCAGATCATAATCTAACCGTGTTCCGCGTTCAAACCTGAGCCGGTTATAGTATTAGCAGATTTTCTTGCGAATAAATAGACATTATTAGGTGGTTCATTAGGTAAACAGCATCTGTAAACAACAACATCAACAACTTCAACATCTTATAATTTATGTGCAAAAATTAATGGTATCCCATCAGAAACATGCCTATACTTAAGTGAAGTAAGACCAAAGTTCAGTATTATGATATTATATGCCTTGTATATGTTGACTTCAACGACTAAAGAATAGATATCTAAATGGTATTTAATGGTCAGTTCTAAAATCTATTTATAATAACATAGACTATTTTTAAACAACTAAAATATGATTCGTTTTTATAATTTATGATGATTATTAAATGAAGCAGTCTGACTTGGCTGGTTTTAATATCATAATATTGAACTTGTCTTTCATTTCACATTTATATTTTGATGGGATTGACAGTTTGACAAACACAGACTAAATTGTCACTGTTTAAAACCGTATCTGTCACGTTCTACTATTACTCTATTACTGTTTATAACTTTCAAGATACGTTAATAAATCATTATTTGCTCAATACAAATCCAAGTAAGTTGTATTTAAGATCACAGTAAAGTTGATTCATATTTGTGACAAATATTTTAAGACCGTACGTACCGACTTAGAAAAATACTAAGGTTAAACGATTTTTATGTTATGGTATGTAGGTAGTAGTAGTAGTAGGTCTTTGTTTACATTTTCTACACCTCTCCGTGGAACGCACTATAGAAAGGGATAACTCTCTGCGGGAGGATTGTGCTAGCAGTTTCTTTGACTGGCTTCGGTAATTATGGGTATCCAGCAGAGTTTTCTATTGAAAGCGACTTTTGTTTCACAACCCAATTCAAACACCCAATAGGGACAGAAGATATACGAGGTAGGTAATCTAAAGTGTTTTGTGTATTTATTGTAAGTACCTGGTTGACCGGTTTTTTTTAATGATATTTAGGCAGGTACTGTTATACCCGTCATTTCCTAGTGTTTTCCTTACCTTTTCCCTTATTTCCCTATGTCATCATTTCCCTACTTCCACGCATCCCTCCTCGCACCCGGCAGTCTCGATCCATCATCCGCCGCGACCACTCGCCCCAACAAACTTATACTAGTTCTTCACTAATTACATTTGTACCAATTCTTTACCAATAAAATAGTGAAACAAATATTTTCTTTTTTTAAAACTCGGATCCCGGTTACCCGGATAACATTGGTGGCAGCGGTGGGATTTCTAAAATCCCCGGTACGCCTCATTTCAAGTGAAGTTTTCAAAAGTGAAATTGCGGAAAGTGTCCATTTCAATAATATCTGAACTATCACCGGAATACTACTTTATCAACCACCGTCGCGACGAGAGCACTGTGGTGCCTTGTCCAATCTTCAACTTGAGGATACGGTGGCCCGTGTCCTGAACGTCCTGTAAAGAACTACCAACCCACTGCGCAGTATCCTGCTACTGTACATACGAGTATGTACATCGTAATGTTCCAGCCGCTGATCCTGTAAGTTCTTCATAAATACTCAGACTCCTTACCAAAAGTGCTCCAGTGAAAATAACTAGTGTCGTAAAATTAATCTATTAATTTGGTCATTGCTAAGATACAGCAACTCCGGTGCCTTCCGCCTACGCGTTTTACTCGCAGTATTCCGAGAACAGATAAGAGCGTTTCGCACCTGGGTCTCTGTGCAGCTTTATTTGATAATTTATTTTATAAATCTCTGACTGTTATCTTATGACTAAACCTAAGGACGAAGACACACAGGCCAAGATGGAAGTCGATTTAAACATTCTAATTAAATTCATAGGGACATTCGATGGGTCCCGCGAAAAGTTGACCCCATTCATAAACAACTGTCGCAACGCTATAAATCTTGCTTCTACTTCACAAACAGATCTCCTCCTAAAATACATACTTAGTCGCCTTGAAGGCAAAGCGGAGACCGCATGCGCAGTTAAAGAATTTAGCAAATGGTCACAATTGGAAGATTTCCTAAAATCTCAATTTGGTGACGTCAAGCACTACGCGTATCTCCTCTCTGACCTCCAAGAATGTAAACAGGGCCGCAATGAGTCGGTCAACCAATACTCCCTAAGAGTTGAATCTTGCCTGGCAAAGCTACTTACCGAAATTAATATTTCAATTCCAACCAAGAAAAGGACGAGCTCGCAGGCCGTGTTGCTGCTATGCAAGATCTGGCCCTAAACGTGTTCACGATAGGTCTTAGTCCGCAACTATCTACCGTCGTAAGATGTAGGGACCCTAGTACCCTGAACGAGGCCATTAACCTCGCCACTGCTGAAGAGAAAATTATTGGCATGTCCAACAGAAGATACTCGGCACCCCCGAACAATAATTTTAACAGTAACAATTTTGACCGCAGGCAAGGAAATAACAATAATAATTTTCGTCGTTTCATAATTCTAAGCCGCAATCTCAAGGCCAGTTCAAGTCTAACACTAACGCACCTATTTGCCGGTATTGTAAAAATATTGGCCATACGATAGAGAATTGTCGGAAGCGCGAGTATAATAATAAGATCGCCGCTCAAAATCGCCAAAACGGAAGTCGTCAATTCCCAAACAGCAATTTTCAAAGACAGCCAATACACTACACTTACACCTCTGATGATAGAAATACCGAAACCACCAACGACGGTAATTTAAACGATCTAGCTCCTCCGTCTGGTATCGTACGGGAAGAATAGGAAACAAAATCGATACGACTCCATTAAAGCCGCTGATCCTTACTAAATCGCCTAAACCTGCACTGAATCTCACTGTATCAAGGCCAACTAACAAACAGGGTAACCAGCCCCAAATTCATAGTGGCCCCCTCACTGTATCCTTACCCACTAACAGACAGGGTAACCAGCCCCGAACCTATAGTGGTGTCCTCGCTGCTTCTTTGACTATTAACAAACAGGGTAACCAGCCCCAAACTTAATAAGTCTCCTATCACTGTTACAAACTCAACTAATGATCCAATGCGTATTCGTAGAGCTCCTACCGCTGTTCCTGATCCCTCTACCCAATCGACTAGCATACGACATAACTTACCAAATCGCGACTCTATCCAGATGAAAACTTCATTCATTAATCGTAACTCAAAGTCCACTGCTATTCCATGCCCAACGTGTTCAGGAACAAATAACACAAAACATTTATTAGAAACATATAGCATCGATACTAATCCAATAAAAAGGTATTTACCTTATGTCGAAGTTCGAACATCAGTCTCCAGTAAACCCTTGAAATTTCTTGTAGACAGTGGTGCATCTATTAGCCTTCTCAAAATAAATACAATCGAAGAGCCTCAAGAAATAACAAAACATGTTATTGCCTTTACTGGAATTGGATCACCAAATAAACCGATTCATACTTTTGGTCACATTTTACTGCGTTTTAATTCCTTCGGTCATTCCACTTTTCCATTCCACGTCATACCCGTCATTGACTTCCCATATGATGGAATAATAGGAAATGATCTGCTTTCTACATCTAATTCAAACATTGATTACGTAAAAAAACTCTTACCATCAACAATACAACATTAGCAATGAAATTTATCGACCCTGTCTACACCATCCCTCCTCGGAATGAAGCCGTAATAGAGTGCTCCGTAATGAACCCTGAAATTAAAGAAGGTCTCATAATAGATACTAAAATTATAGAACACCTGTTGATTGCAAACTGTATTGTCAAAGTTAAACCTAATTCCAGAATAAACATTACTGTCGTAAACACCTCTGAATCCCCCATTATGGTTAATTCCAACCTAAAGTTGCAAATAGAACCCCTGATAAGACATAATGAAAACAAAATTTTCCACAATCAATATTTTAATACAAACCAAGAGAATGCAATGAACCGAACCGAGGAAGTCATAAAACTATTACGAGTGTCTCACCTAAATTCCGAAGAAACAGACGCACTCTACGATGTCTGTTCCACCTTCTCAGATATATTTCATCTTCCCGAAGACCGATTATCTACCACTGACGCTTTAGAACATGAAATCACAACTACCTCTGCTATTCCAATTAATACTAAATCCTATAGATTTCCCGAAATACATAAACAGGAAGTTAAATCCCAAATAAATAAGATGCTCGATGAAGGCATTATTAAACCATCAACATCACCATGGTCCTCGCCGATTTGGGTAGTACCAAAAACTTGATGCATCAGGGCAACGGAAATGGCGTGTAGTAATTGACTACCGTAAACTGAACGACATCACAATCGGAGACTCATACCCAATACCCAACATTTCCGAAATTCTAGACCAATTAGGTAAATGTAAATATTTCAGCACTTTAGATCTCGCTTCCGGTTTCCATCAGATTAATATGTCCAAAAAGGACGCTCCAAAACAGCTTTCTCTATTCCTGAGGGCCATTTCGAATTTACTCGAATGCCCTTTGGACTTAAAATGCTCCAGCGACATTCCAAAGACTCATGAACTCTGTGCTCTCTGGATTACAAGGAATCCAATGTTTTGTGTACCTAGATAATGTCGTAATTCACTCCTTCGACCTTGAAACTCACATGAAAAGCTTATCAAATGTATTCGACAGACTCCGGCATTTCAATCTCAAGCTCCAGCCAGACAAATGTGAATTCTTACATAAAGAAGTCTCCTACCTTGGCCATATCATCACTGATAAGGGTGTTAAGCCGAACCCGGACAAAACTGTGGCTGTAGCGGAGTTTCCACGTCCGACATGCCCGAAAGATATAAAATCATTTTTGGGACTAGTGTCGTATTATCGCCGTTTCATCCCAGAATTGTCTAAAACTGCAAAACCTCTAACTAATCTATTAAAGAAAGATGTCCCATTTAACTGGGAAAACGAACATCAATTAGCTTTTGAAAATTTAAAAAGGGCTTTAATCTCAGCTCCTATATTGGCCTACCCCGATTTTTCCAAACCTTTTCTTTTAACATGCGACGCATCAAATTATGCAATCTCAGCCATACTTTCCCAAGGACCCATAGGTAATGACCGTCCCATTGCTTATGCCTCGCGAACCCTTAATAAAGCCGAGTGCAACTATAGCACCACGGAAAAGGAGTGTTTAGCAATTATTTTGGCACCAAAACATTTAGACCATATCTATACGGCAGGCGTTTCACAATAGTCACTGACCACCGACCTCTTAAGTGGCTATTTAACTGCAAGGACCCTGGGTCTAAACTTATTAGATGGAGACTTAAACTAGAGGAGTTTGATTACGACATTGAATACAAAAGGGCAAAATTAATAGCAACGCCGATGCACTATCTCGGTTTCCTGTTCACCCAATTGTAGACAATGATGCCCCAGAAGGCTTCAACCTCGACTTACTCCGACTTAGACACAACTGATGTTCCAGAGGCACCATTGGACATACTCGACGACTTTATTGATCTCGGTGATCTAGGCGTTAGTCCACTTGACTCTAATGCTGACATATCTCCACTGTTCCCACCTTCTCTGTTAGACTCACCTTCAACGCCGCTTCCTATACCTACTCCACCTTCAGCTCCGTCTCCACCGCACTCACCACCCGAAACGTCTAACAATAACAAAGATTACACAGAATTTTTAAAATCCTTTAGTAATAAAAGTGAAACATATAATACTTACATCAAAGAACATAACGATAATCTCTTAAAAAGCAGTGCGAAAACTATACTAATCCCCGTGTCCATCGACTTTGACGAATCCAACCCTTACCTGCATGACATCATCTCTGCAGCAGACGCCTCTATTCATGATGGCGAACGTGAGCTGTACTATTTTAAGAAAATGGAAATAAAGAACAAAACCTACTATTTTCTTTTTACAAAAGTCTACTATTTCGATAAATGTTCTTATCCAGATATTTTCAAAGCATTAAAATTACCAGAGATGACATATTACTTACCGGCGACATTAATGAAATAGCGATATCCGATTTCAAATCACCATTTGACCAAATTTCTTATACAAAAATATACGCCATGCTTGCTTATTTATTTAACAACACTAATGTAACTATAAATATTCACCACAATACAATTATATTTCCGGTCCCAAGTGAAATATCAAAAATCTTAAGAGAAACCACGACATCCCTATTGCCGGTCATTTAGGATCCAATAGAATGTACGACCGAATTAAAGAACGATATTATTGGAAAAATATGAGAACAGATATTGAAAACTATATAAAAACTGTTCGTCTTGCCAAGCAAATAAAGCTTACCGAAAAATAAATAGAGCTCAATGATAATTACATCAACTTCAACATCCCCGTTCCAAAGAGTTTCAATTGACATAGTAGGACCTCTACCCGAATCAGGTACAGCTAAATTAAAGTAAGTACATTTTGACCATGCAAGACGACTTAACAAAATTTTCATTGGCATACCCTATCCGTAGTATTACCGCCGAAGAGACGTGTGAATGCCTCCTCCATTTTATTTCCTTGTTCGAATCCCTAAATTTATACTCACCGACCAGGGTACAAATTTCACGGCCGAACTATTCAAAAGGACATGCGAATTCCTAAAATCAAAAATCTCTGGTCCAGTCCTTATCACCCTCAAACCCAAGGCGCCCTTGAAAGATCACACTCCACTCTTAAAGAATACTTAAGACCTTATATAAACTCAAATCAAGATAATTGGCCCCAGTATGTCTACACAGCTATGCTGGCTTACAATACCGCAGTCCATTCAACCACCCACTTTACCCCATTCGAACTTCTATTCGGCCATAAGCCTCACATTCCTGACTCTGTCTACAACGACGCCTCAATCAATAACACATATCCCGAGTATATAAAAGTGTTGCAACACCGACTAAAGCTGACACGCGAAAAGGCCTTGGAATTCATTGAAAGATCCAAACCAACTCGAAGACGTATTATGATGCGCGAACCCGACCAGCGACATATAAAGTAGGTGAATACGTACTCCTCAAAATCACCTCCGACTTCGTAAAGCCTTATCACCAGTGTGGAAGGGCCTTTACAAAATTATCAAGGTTCATGACAACCACACATTAACGCTGCTTATAAACAGACGTCACATAAGACACCATTTCGATGAGGTGAAACACGTTGAAATCCAAGAAATGCCAAATTCAGCTAAATATTTTACAGACCTACTCTACTATTTCACAGATAATACCTTGAATATACATACCTATTAGTTACGAGTAGTATACATTTCCAGAATCGCCTTCGCCCACTGTGGCGCCGTGCTGACAGCAGATGACCAAATCGTGGAATCAATTAACGCAGGCTCCGGATTATACTCTGACTATGTCGGGAGCATGAAAATAACAGATGGTAATTTAGATGTTCTAATCCCTATTGATATATCCTATATACAACCACATATAGATAATCTCAACGTAATTTTAGGTACTTTCAAATTTCTCTGCAGACAAGCTGACGTCATAGAACTGTCTGAATGCTATAATATGGTAGAACCTCTGTCTATACGATATCTAGACCTAGTGGAACAGTTTAAATCGATTTCCCATCTTATTGAACATAAACAAAAGCGAGCCGCTTGGATAGGTATCGGTGGCTCTATTCTCAAGACTATTTTGGAACCCTTGACGAAAATGATGCGAAAAAATACGATCATGTTTTAAACTCTGTACATCTCAATGAAAACAAAATAGCTTCACTCGTAAAACAAAATATTATTTTAACGACATCTCTTATAACGGATTATAATTCAACAATTCATAAAATAAATACGAATGAAGCCATTTTAAATTCCGCTATCGACGAGCTCTCTGTTGATTTAAAAAATATAACCTTCCTCTCCAACGAGTTGTCGGTTAAAAATAAATTAAATAGCATTCTAATACAACTCGAAGGCTCACTACTTACCTTATCATTCAAGCTAGAAGACATAACAACCGCCGTATTACTCAGTAGTAAGAACATTATACATCCGTCTATCATATCTCCAGTCCAACTATACCGAGAACTCGCCGATAATCACCTACACCTACGAGCAGGCGTTAGCCTACCGATAAGCTTAGAGCTAAGTAATATGTTTACCATTTTGAGTATGTCACGTGTAATCTCCTATTTTACTTACAATAAAATCGTGTTTGTTCTGAAGATACCTCTAGTGGATCCAGAGGAATACTCTATATATAAAATTTACCTCTGCCTATTCCATACGATACAACGAAGCCAAATACATATAGCGTTATTATCCCTAGTACTAAGTTCATAGCAATGACCAAAGACAAATCGCGTTACTGTGTATTGAATGAGTTAGATCAGTGTACAAGTTCTAGCCCCGAAAACTATGTGTGTGATATACCTGTGGTGCTATCGACAAGCGAGAACTCCAATTGTGAGAGTGAACTGATAACGCGTGTTGTGACGTCACTACCTAAACAATGTGAAACTAAGACTATATTCGGATATGTAAATATTTGGACTGCTATCAGCCAAAATCGATGGATTTATGTTCAATCCGAATCGGCAAAGATAACTGTGGAATGAAACCTCTAAAATGTATAACGTGAACATTCTTGGCACTGGCATATTAACATTGCCCGAAAAATGTATAGCATATAGTAAAATGTAAAACTAATTCCTAAATCTAACAATATAAATATTAGCCTAGCAATTTTAATCGTGATTTTAACATTATCAATGAATCTTGTTGTAGCATAGAAAAGATAAACGCGCTGACGCTTAATGCATCCCCATTAAATTAGAAAAATAAATTTAGAAAATTTAAGTTTTGATACAAGATTAACTAACAGTTTGATTAGTAACTCGGATGAAATTATAACTGAACCAACGTTTCTCGAGCAATACGGGACGCATTACGCGCTTAACACGGTTACTTTTATTTTTATTATCATTGTCATATACATAACCTATAAAATATATGTAAAATTTTATGCTAAGCCTGGCCGCAGCCTTCAAATCTATAAGGCCAATTCTCCTAGAGCCTCTACGTCTCAGTCAAATCATAGCAACCCCTCACCGATGGTCGCACCTCGTCTCAGAGTGACGTAACTATAATGACGTCATGAAAACTTCTATTTTAATTTTTAATTAGTATTGTACTTTGTTTCTCATAGTTTCTATTTTTAGTAAATGATTTAATTGTTGCCAAAAGGCTATCTTTAAAATAAGTAAAACATAGTAATTAATCATTTTCAATTTTTTATTGTACTCATATCTTATCTTATCGTAGATCTAAACATTTTACCAATTTTATTAGTAAACTAAAATTTTGTACCTTTAGTTTACTCTTGTTGGGGGAGATGTTATACCCGTCATTTCCTAGTGTTTTCCTTACCTTTCCCTTATTTCCCTATGTCATCATTTCCCTACTTCCACGCATCCCTCCTCGCACCCGGCAGTCTCGATCCATCATCCGCCGCGACCACTCGCCCCAACAAACTTATACTAGTTCTTCACTAATTACATTTGTACCAATTCTTTACCAATAAAATAGTGAAACAAATATTTTCTTTTTTTAAAACTCGGATCCCGGTTACCCGGATAACAGTACGAATTACGTAGTGATGACTTACTTAGACCTACTTAGATACGAATTAAATGCGTTTATAAAAGGCTCTAAGTATAAGATTTTCTCAGAAAAAAAAGAACAAAAAGATAAGTCCCGAGTGTAACCATCAGGATTCGAACCGGGACCTGTTGACTCCGAGGGCGAGCATATTCCGTCTGAGCTATTTAGACTTAAAGAATAATGGCGTAATAAATTATCGTATTCTAATGACATTGTAGGAGTTTTTCATTGCCTAAAAACGCGCATAAAATGATGTTTTTAAAAAATAAAACCTTATATATAAAGTTAGATCGATTTATCGTCCCCGAAACCCCCCTGTACACATTATTTCATGAAAATCGTTCGACCCGTTTCCGATATTCAGATTATATATTTATACCTACAAGAATTGCTCGTTTAAAGGTATAAGATGTATGCAATAATTAGAAAAACAAAACATCATCAATCTACAAAACTAAAACGAACATTAAAAGAAAACCGAAATGGGAACCGGTCGACGTATGTCTTCGCATCCTCCTCTGTCGTCTCTGTTTGCATAACTCCATCTCGTTTAGTTGGACCATCGGTGGAAAGTAGAGCGCGTCCAACGGATATTAGCGCGGCTTTTTACCTCGTCATGCGCCCCTTCCGGTGAGTTTGAACGTAGGTGAGATTCGTTTCATCGCCGATCAAAAGGGTATCTAATCTGCGGGCCGAGTGGTGTGACTGACCGTGTGCGGCGCGCGGCACGGCGCACGCGGCCAGCAGGCGCGCCTCGCGCGGCGCCAGCAGGCCGGCGCGCGCGCTCAGCCAGCACGCCGCCGCGCCGGCCGCCGCCCACGCCAGCTCCGCCAGCAGCGCGGCCAGCAGGCGCGCCGGCGGCAGCGACCCGCCGCCGCGCGCCGCCAGCGCCGCGCAGCTCTGCAGGTACAGCAGCGCGCACGCCGCCAGCCGGCGCCAGCCCGCGCCGCGCGCCGCCGCGCCGCGCGCCGCGCCCGCCGCGAACGCCGGCAGCCCGGCGGCCGCCGCGCGCGCCAGCTCCGCCAGCGGCGGCACCGCCCAGCGCCCGCACTGCAACACGCGCGCGGTGAGCGGGGCGCGGCCGGGCCGGCCGGGCGGGGCGGGGCGGCACGCACCAGCAGCAGCGCGGCGGCGGGCGCGGCCAGCTGCGCGGCCAGCGCGCCGGCCGCCAGCAGCGCGGGCGCGGCGCCGGCGCCGGGCGCGCTCACCGCCAGCGCCAACCACGCGCCGCCCCCGCCCGCCGCCCTGCGCACACGCACACGATCAGACCCTCGCACCGCCCCTGCCACACTCTAATAAATCCTGCAGTCGATGTAGACGTCTAGACGGAGCGCTCGCGCGGGGCGAGGCGCAACCATGATGATCCACATCTAAACGACCACGTAGCGATAGCTTCCTATGAAATTTAACCGAGTGTATTAATTTAATTTTAAACTGAGTCGGTTTTTGTTTCTTCGGATTCCATTGAGATAATACCCAGTAGTGATCGTCGCGATTATTAAGAAACACATAATCTAATCGTTCAGTAGATCTCGGAATCAAACCTCTCTGTCTTTGTCTTCTCCGTTTAGAGTGGGCAGACTAAAATTGTTCTTCCGTGCAGGAATCGTTCCGACTGCTACGTTGTAAATCAGGATTCAGATTGTCTTTTTCTTCAAGATATCTCGAATCAATCGCAGTCACGATCCAGATATTTGGTGGTCAGTTAATTTGAATTAGTGCCAACAGTGTGTTGTCGAGGTTTGCTAGAATGTATCTTTCAGCACCTGGCAGTAGCGTTTACAGCAAAAGGATACTTCAGAAGCTGGTCTGGTACCCGAAGCCACGCTTGTATATTTTCCTCGTCAAATTTGCCCTTATTGACATCGCCGCAACCCCCATACAGAAACTAGACCAAGGGCCTAGTTCTGACGTTCGATCATACTCTCTTTAGATGTGTTGTCCATTGGCTCACGCGGTCACGAGAAGATGTACTCTCTACTACGGCGATGATATCACCGTAGTAGCGCTCAGCAACACTCTGCGAGCTCAAAAACACAGACCTTCCACACATCGTTGGAATGGAGGACAAAGAGCGTCGCAGTGAGCACCGACCTTTGAGAGAGTTTGACCTTTGAGATTGTTAGCCATTTGATCAGATGAGCAGCCATGTATGATCACTCGTGTGGATCGAACCCTCAAAAATTTCTCTATCTACTATCATCATCATCAGCCCGTGTTCGTCCACTGCTGGACATAGGCCTCTCCTATAACACGCCACTCAGCCCGATCCTCGGTCTTACGCTTCCAACCGCCACCAGCTGTCTTTCGTATATCGTCACTCCATCTAGTCTCAGGGCGTCCTACACTACGTTTACCGATTCGCGGTCTCCACTCCAGAACCCGCTTACCCCAACGGTTATCGAGTCTGCGACAGAAGTGACCGGCCCATTGCCACTTCAGCCTGCTAATACGCTGAGCTATGTCGGTGACTTTAGTTCTCTGACGAATTACTTCATTGCGGATGCAATCCCTCAGATAAACTCCAAGCATAGCCCTTTCCATAGCTCGCTGAGCGACTTTGAGCTTTCGGACCATTTTGACTGTCAGTGTCCACGTTTCAGCACCGTAGGTCATAACGGGTAGGTCGCACTGGTTGTCTTCTAGCTGAGCGAGCCTCTCGTCTCCACGAATGGTACGTCCGTTATACACAGCCAGGGTTAGTTGGGTTTGGCGGCCTACTGTAGCCCGGGGATTCTTCGCACCCCCTGCCCTGCCGTTACGCTTGAACTCATCATAGGAAGTTTTGCCGATAGTCGCCACGCTAGGTTTGCGGGTTGGTGACCGCAGAACCGGGCCGTCTTCTGCATGTGACGCTATATTTACGGCACGGCTATTTGGATGGTTATCCCGCCATCGGTCGGTCGTCAGAGCCTCGTTTGTTGGTCGGCAGGGTGCACCACGGGCAGGTGAGGTTGACATTTTTGGGGACACTTAGACGTTGAGGCCCCCTTACCACCCCCATCTACTGCTATCTACACCAGATCACAAACCATGCACAGCTGCTAAGGTAGCCACGTCAGACCCAGTCTAATATTTGTGTTCTAGATGACTTCCATCCAGATATGACCGACATATTTGTATTATGCACACAGAACACACTGGAATGTTTAGATCAACTAACTGCTTACTGTGTCATTCGCGGGTTAAACAATTATTAAGGATTTAGGTAAGGTTAAAAACTTAGAGGTAATTTTTATTTAGGTAGGTACGAGTAGGTACCTACATGTTATCAAAAGCTTAAAGTTACGGCTGGTCTAATAGGGAGAACGGCGGTCCGGAATCCCCGAGTTCAAATCAAATCCCACTGTATCGAAGATAACTGTGTAATGCCGTTAACTTAAAACGACGAAGGAAAACATCGTGAGGAAACCGACATGTAGGTATCTTGAATCTTTCGAGGTGATGTACCACCAACTCGCACAGGGTCAGCGTAGTGGATTATGGCCTTGACTCTCTCCCTGCGAGAAAAGGCCCCGAGTCCCAGCTGTGCGAACATTAGTGGTCTGTTTATGCTAAAAGTCTTAAAAATAAAGTCCATGCTATAGCATGAAAAACTTTTCGCGCTGACTTGAAACTTGAAAGTTATTTTCGGATTTATAATATCACAGCAGAATTATAGAGTAGGTAAGTACTATACGTAGGTACTATTATCTAGAGTTGATAGAAAATGTCTCATTCTCGTTCTAGGGTACTTAATTCATATTTGGTTATAAGTAGGCATTTCGTGGAGGAAACCCGCCGTGCGCCGTGGGTGGGAATTGTCGGGCTCGACACAAGAGTTCTTTTTAACCCCCGACCAAAAAAAGGGGTGTTATAAGTTTGACGTCGAAGTCTGTCTGTCTGTCTGTCTGTCTGTCTGTGTGTGTGTCTGTCTGTGGCACCGTAGAACTCAAACGGACGGGCCGATTTCGATGCGGTTTTTTTATTTGAAGGTTACCATCCGTGCGGATGTTCTTAGCTATGTTTGGTTAATATCGATTCAAAATGGCCGCCTCCACAAAATGGCGGACAAAATATTTCTTTACAACCTACCTCAATATGGATATCAAATGAAAGGGCTTGACTAGTAGAATACTATAAACTATAACAAATTTCAAATACAAGATGGCGGCCACCACAAAATGCCAAATTGTATTTTTTTTCACTATTACCTCAATATGGGTATCAAATGAAAGGGCTTGACTAGTAGAGTACTTTGCACTATGACAAATTTCAAATCCAAGATGGCTACCGCAAAATGGCGAAATACATTTCTTTTTTCACATCTCCCTTAATATGGGTATCAAATGAAAGGGCTTGACTAGTAGAACGTTATACAGATAATCCGAGATCCGAGATAGTCGGGGGTTAATCAAAATTTTTAATTTTGTTCTTGTTAATGTATTGCGTATACCTACTCTAATCATTTATAGCTTCATTGTGTAACACAATATAAGTAACTAACAGCCCGCCCCGGCTTCGCACGGGTATTATGGAAAATAAGTATAAAACAAAATTATTAGACTTATAAATTTTCACACACTCTTGGCAGACTTGCCATGCTTAGGACATACGACCAAAATAAAACAAACAATCCCAATCATCTGTTTATCATTCAAAACGCATATATTTTACCTACTGTACCTACTTTATGAAAAAAATGCGGGAGCCAGAATCTCAAGGGAGGTCCTGAGAGGAGCGAGCCAAGCGAGGCCAAGCGTAGACGCCGGCGACCTCCGTAGCGGAGCGTATGTCGAGTATGGAGAAGTGACACGCATGGCCATAGAGCTTCTGGCTCCGGGAGCCCACCCGGAGTCGAATCTCAGTGATAAGCCCTAATACTTCGATCAGGAATGTACGTTCGTGATCGAAGCCCTAATAGGACCAATTCTTCTTTGATCATTATGTTTTGGTATTGCTATGCTTCTCTCAGTGTATGCCTTTAACATTATGCTAATTTATGAAATCAGTTATGCGTTAGTTGTTATGGTATATTATCATTAGCCCTAAAAACGTTATGCCTACATGCACACGTTTTAGTTTTAGGCGTGTCTAGCGTCGTTTTTATTCCACTTTTACTTGTACGCATCAAATCAAATCAGTAAATATTTCATGATTGTAATTTAGTGTTAAAACTCCGCTAATGCCACCTACATAAAAAATGTGGTTTCTATTAGTTCTACATACGTACTGAATAGACGTCTAGAATACTGGTCTAGTCGGGAGAACGGCGGCAGCCGATCCGGAGCCCCGGGTTTAAATCCCACGTGCACCACTGTCTTTTCGGAGTCATGTGAGTAATGGTGCTAACTTAGATGAAGGAAAACATCGTGAGGAAACCGCCATGTACTTAGAATCTTTTGAGGTCATGTGTCATCCACCAACCCACACTGGGCCAGCGTGGTGGATTATGGACTTGACTCTCTCCTTGCGAGAGAGGTCCTCGAGTCCCAGTAGTGGGAATATTTAGTGGGCTGCTTATTGTATCTATTGACACAGCTAGATGTCTGATCGTCACATCAACGTAGTCCTTAATGATCCGTTTTATTCTACTTTGATGAGCTATATCCCTCATAAGTTTCGGCTGGTCTAGTCGGCAGAACGGCGACTGCCGATGCAGAGCCTCTTCCCAGCTCAAATTACACGCGCATCACTGTTTTTCGAAGTCATGTGCGTAATGCCTCTAATTTAAAACGGTGAAAGAAAACATCGTGAGGAAACAGAAATGGAATAAATTTAACGTAATACTATGTAGAAAGTGCGAGAAAACTTGAACAATAACAGTAAAAGTAGAATAAATTTATTTATAAGCAATCCGGAAAAACCTTTTTGATTGGAACATAAAAAAGTGTTACGAAAAAATGTTTAATATTTGATATCATTTCCGTCCACTACATAGCGAGCCGACCGCGCGAAGTAAATTCATAGCTGCAAACACTTCTCTCCCGTGCCTCGGTGTCCAACGTACCGTATTTTTTTGATAGGATTGATATTTTTAACTTCGTATCTTTTGAATGGAATGTCCGACTTCAATAATTCAAAAAGTAATCAATAGGTATTAAATGAGTCTTGAATAAGAAATCATTTATTTGGATAAGAATTCATACAAATGTGTGGATAACATGGTCTGAATTTGATAGACATTTTTATCTACTTTTAAAATGTAAAAAAGTAGTTGTAGCGACATAACTACTGTAGTTAGACATATGACATCGCGAGGTTTTTTGTAGATTTTAATACGTTCTATAATATTGTAGAACATTGCTTTGGTCTATCATTAGTACTTTCCGCAGCGTATGCGATGAAAGCCATTTTATGACTGTTTTTTTTATACCTTGCGTTGGTTTTAGTAAAAATTTACGTAGATATCTCATTTTTTTTCGTGATAAACATAGCCTATGTTACTCAGTGATAATGTGGCTTTCTATTGGCAAAAGAATTTTTGAAATCGGTCCAGTAGTTTTTGAGTTTATTCGTGCCATACAAAAATACAAATCTTTCCTCTTTATAATATTATTATTAGTATATTAGTATTAGTATAGAGTATAGATAGTATAGATTACCTACATAGTTAGATTTGGTACAAAACTAAGCCGTAGCACAACGTACATTATTGTTGTTTAAATCGATCGGATATTTTACTTAAATTGAAATTTACATTATTTTGATTGACTGGATTGTTAGATAAAGTGGTTACTGTTAATACCAGCATACAATGTATGATTATTATTAACTAGCTGAACCCGCTACTTCGTTCGCGTAAGCAGATGTTACGGACTTATACATTAGTTGAAAGTACGTCAAAATTAACTAAATTTAGATAAGTAGCCATTGAAAACCCAAGTGAATTTGTATTTTCACAAAAAAAAATTGATTATGTCATCTTTACTATTCTTCTTTTAAACAAAATCAAACATACTTAATAAGTAGGTTTTGTAGTAACGAACACAGCCGCAATTGTTAAGTTTGTAGGATTTTTATAGGATACATTATGAAAAGCTGTTGTGCGTGATCTTATACCCACTTATCTCTTTTTCTCTAGCTGTTGCCCGCGACTTCGCCCGCGTAAAATTTTTAATGAAGCCTTCAAAATGATTAATTTATTTGAGTTTTAATGTTACGCAAGCAAGTTGATCCTATAAATCAAAGCAAAATCTAAGTGAAATGTTAATGTATAAATTTAATTGTAACACAGAAAAAGAATCAAAGAACGAAAGAATCCAAATTCGGCATAAAAATCATTTTAGCAGCAAAAAAACTCATTCGTACAATTTAAGAATACCAGTAACGCCACCTAGTGATGAAAGAAAAAATACATACCACAATAGCAAAACATTGATTTAAATGGGGTTTAGTGTTTGAGAATTAAACTGACATTAGCGCCATCTAATGAGAATTTAACGTTGCTTGTTATTTTGATTGTGCATCCAAAGCACCTGTATCACCTACGCCAAAACGGGTGCATACATTTTATATAATATGGAGTTAAAAAAATATGACATTGTATGGGAGCCCCTCTTAAATAAATATTTATTTTGTTTTTAGTATTCTTTGTTAAACCGGCAATATAAATACATCATCTGTGAAAATTTCAACTGTCTAGCTAACACCGTTCTTGAGATACATCCTGGTAACAGACGGACGGACGGACGGACAGCGAAGTCTCAGTAATAGGGTCCCGTTTTTACCCTTTGGGTACGGAACCCTAACAACGGTCTGCTTCGGTCACCGAAGCTTGTTAAACACTGTCTTTAAATTTCAAACAGTATTTGGATTTAAATAATACGTTTTCTAATAAGTTACGGCTGGTCTAGTAAGTTACAGCTGACCTAGTCGGGAGAACGGCGACTGTCGATCCGGAGACCCAGGGTTCAAAACCACGCGCACCACTATCTTTTCAGAGTCATGTTCGTAATGCCGGTATTAGAAACGGTGAAGGAAAACATCGCGAGGAAACCGAAATGTACCTAGAATCTAAGTTCTAAGTCATATGTCATCCACCAACCGACACTGGGCCAGCGTGGTGGATTATAGCCTTGTCTCTCTCCTTGCGAAAGAAGGCCCCGACGCCCAGCAGTGGGAACATTTAATGGGTATTAAATGGCTATTTATTATGCTAATATGTTTTCTCGTAAAGAACAAAAATCTACTTCAATGACAGGTAATTTAATTCTGTCATTCGACTAAATTTTATAAGAAGCTCCATAGCTTCTTATAAAATTTAGTACACTTGATTTTGATAATTCCTTTTTTGTTTGGTAGAAAATACTTCAGAGGTGATCTCATACATCGAAAACAGGGAGGTAGTTTTTCAAATATCAACAAAAACTAAAATCAGCTTAGATTTATCTGTACGACATAGCCATCTATGTCGTACAATCAATTCATAATTAGTGGAGTTATCGCGTAAAATCAAACCAAATAAAAAAACATGCAACCCGATTGAGAACATCCTCCTCGTTTGAAGTCGGTTATAACCGAATGATGTTTGTTTTCCACACAAAATATATTTTTGATAATTATTCTTTCATTCAAGACGACGCGACGCGATCACGTGGGCACGTTCTAGAATCTGGAATCTAGATATTCTGTGGATCGTCTGTGAGACACAGAATACTTAGAAGTTAGTATGTACCGAACGCCCCGCGCGTGTCGTTATTATTTAATGTTTGTGTAATTTCCGAACCACCAGACCAATAATGTTAAAATTTTGACGGGACAGTATTAAAAATGTGGTCTTTCTAACAAAAAAAGAATTAATGAAATCAAACAACGCAAACATGAGTTACAACCAAATACACATTCTGACTTTCACCCCCTCCCGCAAGAAAACCGATCAGTTTGGGGATCAAAAGTAGCCTACAGCCATCTCCTTAGTATAAACTAAAGTCACGCCAAGTTTCAGCTGAATTGAATCAGTAGTTTCGGCGTGATGCGTGAATTCTTTACAGAAAGACAGACATGAAAGAAAAAAAATGCAGATTCGCCATCAGTATCGAAAATAGAGTGCTCCAAAAAAATATTTTTCAAAATATCTTCAATGTACAGATTTCGACCCGTTACAGTTTTATTATAAGTATAGATTTTATTATACTGTAACAAGCAATCTGTTACAAGAAAACAAATGTTATAAACAAATTATTATGATTACCTATTATGATTTTGAGTAAGGTTCTCATTGTCGGAGCTATAAGAGTTCCGGTGTTCATGAACTCCACGCTCGTGCCGAGTGACCTTCATGATTAAGGGCGTGTGGGCCGTCATTTTGATTTTTTAAAACAACTTTAAGGCCTTTAAAATAGTGTATTAAACTCTGAAAAAAATATATGTATTAGTTAAGGATCTAATCTAGTGCAATTCAGTCAGCAACACGATTTAATAAATTTTACTTCATAAAAAAAAAATCCAAAAGTTACCCCTTTTCAAAAGATTTTCAAGTTTATGACTAAACTAATTAATTTTTTGTTAAATTTTTAAACTCAACGAAAGCCACTAAAAAGTTATAGATGCATTCGCAGAGTTTGACTTGATAAAAAGTATCAGTTATTCACTATGTTTTAATATCTACCATATATATAGCGCGCCGTTCGGCAAGCCTGATCAGTCGCGTTTCGGCGCTCACGGACGACGGGCCTGTGCTTGATTTTGCAATTTTGACAACCGATAAATTTTAAATATTACGATAATAGTGCCACAGTATAACAATATCAGTAGGTATTACTAGTGAAGCACGCTATGATCTTGATTTTTGATACCGTTTTCATTGGAATTGCAAATAGACGCTGATACTAATTAGTACGCTGTTTATTTTATGTTGTAGACCAAAAAGGGAGTCTCAAAAACCTGACGTCGTCAAAAATTCAATGCGGATGCAATGGAAAATAGATAAGTATCGGTAAAATATTCGTCTGTTAAATCAGAGATCGGGATAAGGAAAAATGAGAGGGAGAAATCCCTGCGTAAATCATCATCATTTATGATACCTAACTTGGGGATGCATTTATATGCCATTTAGGTAAATTCTTTGGTAGTAAGGTACTTAGTACTTGGAAGAAAAGTCCTCACATACAGATTTTACCACTTTGGAAGAGACTTTCGCGCATACTATTCAGTTTAGAAAAAAAATGTTAGGAACTTCAATGCAATTTTGAACACCTTTCCATAGATACACGAATGGTTTTGTTAGAATTTTTATTTTTTTGACTTTTCCAAGTTTGTGACACCACCAAAATGTATTGTTTTTTTTTTTTGTATGAAAATGTTAATATTGTTCATAGAAATTTAGACATACGACCAAATTTGATAAGAAGCCTTTTAGGCAGTAAAATTACTCGTAGAATTTAACTCTGCACTAAATTTCCGATTCGTATTTTTTATATATTTATATATGGGTGTTTCTATGTATAATAAGTATGTATTTAAAACTATATAAGTATTATATCAGCTATCTGGCTGCCATCACACAAGCTTTGCTTAGTTTGGGGTCAGATGGTGTTGTGTGTGAATTGTCCACCACCACCAATATTTTTTATATAAGGTTTAGAATCATTTCCTGAGCATAAAATCACAAAATAATAACAAATCCAGGTGGAACTTCAAGCGCCAGCTCGAAAAAAAATTTTTTGCTGATATTCTGAAAAAGTTATAAAGCCTATTATTATTGTAGAAAATAAAATTTCCCATTTTGTGTTGCCAGTAAACTTTTTTTTCGAACTTACCGATTACGATTTATTATGTCAAATTTGATGATAACAATGTAAAAATAATATGTGAATTCTGTTCCCAGTAGCATAAACATGTCCCTTTTTACCGGAATGGAAGAAGGGTTATGTTTTTCGCGCGTATCTTTTATGTTTGTAAATCTTTTATTTCCACATATATTATCTTCCAAACGGCTGGATGGATTTTGGTAACAAAGATATTCTAAGACTAGTCTGACTCGCCAAAGTGCCCTTAGATAGTAGGTAAAGTTTTTTTACGTGTAGATTTTTGTAGTCGGGGGTTTTTAAATTAAAGTTTTCTGTCATATTGCTCGTTGCTCGAATAAACAGCACCGTTCATCATCATGACTGAAGAGTTAAACGAAGAGTTTGGTCTCCACTTTTGTAATAAGAACAACTAAGCTGTGAAACGCATTGCCAGAGTGGGTTTTTGTCGAAGGTTCGAACCTTGGGGTTACGAGGTACACTGTGCTTGTTTCTATTAGAGAAACAAGTTCCATCGTAGACCACTACATCCACTATTATCGGCATCATCGCAATCGTATCATTAAATTGGGGTATAAATCGTAAACGGTAAGTTTTACAAAAAAAGTTTACTAGCAACAAAAGATTTTTTTTTTTTTTGATTAAGCAAAATTTTATTTTCTACAATTATTGTCAAAATAATTATATAGTTTCCAAAATATCGGCTAAAATAGTTTTTGCAATTGGCGTTTGAAGCTATACCTGGATCTGTGAGCATTTTGTAATTTTATGCTCAGTAAGTGATCTTTACCTCATAGAAAAAAATTGGATTAGAAATTTAGTGCAAAATTGACCAAAAACCTTATATTTTTACTGGCCTTTCATTACGTTTCAGCACATTTTTTTTAATTTTTGACGAACTTATGAATTATTAGGAAACAGTGTAAAAAGATGCATGAAATTGGAAAAGCCTTTCTCAACTTATAGTGTGACCAAAAAGAAAAGGTTGAGTTTTGTATATCTACGAGTATAGATAAATTTAATATTTCTTCGTTTCACTTCACAATTCACAAAATTGTTATCACTAGTATAAACAGTATAAACAAATATTGAACAAAAAATGAGTTTAAATTACACAGTCCAATATTTTAATGTTATTTCTGCACTGTGGCACCGATTCCGCGGTCGGTGACGGTCGCGAGAACAAGACAGCGTTAAATGCCTAATTTGACAGAACTACCTGGCCTTAAGTGGTGTATTTGTTTGTGAACTCCACGGCTCGTGCCGAGTGACCCTCATGATTGAGTGGTGTATTTGTTTGTGAACTCCACGGTTCGTGCCGAGTGACCTTCATGATTGAGTGGTGTATTTGTTTGTGAACTCCACGGCTCGTGCCGAGTGACCTTCATGATTGAGTGGTGTATTTGTATGTGAACTCCACGGCTCGTGCCGAGTGACCCTCATGATTGAGTGGTGTATTTGTTTGTGAACTCCACGGCTCGTGCAGAGTGACCCTCATGATTGAGTGGTGTATTTGTTTGAACCCACAGGCTCGTGCTGAGTGACCCTCATGATTGAGTGGTGTATTTGTTTGTGAACTCCACGGCTCGTACCGAGTGACCTTCATGATTAAGTGGTGTATTTGTTTGTGAACTCCACGGCTCGTGCCGAGTGACCTTCATGATTGAGTGGTGTATTTGTTTGTGAACTCCACGGTTCGTGCCGAGTGACCTTCATGATTGAGTGGTGTATTTGTTTGTGAACTCCACGGCTCGTGCCGAGTGACCTTCATGATTGAGTGGTGTATTTGTTTGTGAACTCCACGGCTCGTGCCGAGTGACCCTCATGATTGAGTGGTGTATTTGTTTGTGAACTCCACGGCTCGTGCAGAGTGACCCTCATGATTGAGTGGTGTATTTGTTTGTGAACTCCACAGGCTCGTGCTGAGTGACCCTCATGATTGAGTGGTGTATTTGTTTGTGAACTCCACGGCTCGTACCGAGTGACCTTCATGATTAAGTGGTGTATTTGTTTGTGAACTCCACAGGCTCGTGCTGAGTGACCCTCATGATTGAGTGGTGTATTTGTTTGTGAACTCCACGGCTCGTGCCGAGTGACCTTCATGATTGAGTGGTGTATTTGTTTGTGAACTCCACGGCTCGTGCCGAGTGACCTTCATGATTGAGTGGTGTATTTGTTTGTGAACTCCACGGCTCGTGCCGAGTGACCTTCATGATTGAGTGGTGTATTTGTTTGTGAACTCCACAGGCTCGTGCCGAGTGACCCTCATGATTGAGTGGTGTATTTGTTTGTGAACTCCACGGCTCGTGCCGAGCGACCTTCATGATTGAGTGGTGTATTTGTTTGTGAACTCCACGGGCTCGTGCCGAGTGACCCTCATGATTGAGTGGTATATTTGTTTGCGAAGAGTCATCATGCAGAAGTTTTCTCACAATTCCGCATGTATTCAGTTTTGCGGCTTTTTGCGTTGTCAAGTATATAGTCCAAGATCCCAAAGCCACCAGACGTCACGTATTTTCTGATGAACGAAATGTGGACGATTGAGTAGACTTAGTACGTACTAAGAACACATGCTTACCCGCTAACTTGCTTAGACGGCCAATTTTGAGATATGGGGTCCAGGAGATACATAAAAACATTACTTACTTCACGTATTTTCTGATAACTGAGTTTCACTTATGTTATAGGCAATATCTTTGAAAATAATGCACCAGTACCTACTCCCAGACACTTTCCGTCGGCAGGAACTTCAGCCGGTTTTGCTTAACAGACGCTTTAAAACTACGAAAATAATTACTTAACTCCACTTAAGTTCTCATACTCCATTTGTATAATATATTTTATATGTTCGTCAAACAACCATTTTAAAGCCTTTTTCTAAGACATACCGATCTAAGGGGCCAATCATCCCCTAAACTCAATTTAAAGACAATATTTCCTAATACATGTCTCACTCAGCCTCGCGCTTTTACCCAGAGAGGCATTAAAATTGAGTTTAAAGTAGTTGTCTGATAAACATATATACACACGGAGTATGAGAATTTAAGTGAAGTTAAGTCATTGTACTTGAAGTTTTAAAGCGTCTGTTAAGGTGTTAAGCAAAACGGCCAACGGAAAGTGTCTTGGAGTATTGGGGCTTTATTTTTAAAGATATTGTCTACAACATACGTGAAACTCATTTATTAGAAAATACAGACAGACAGAAACACTTTATTATGCACACCAGTAAAATTAAAAAGACAAACAGAAAATACTTAGTACTAGTTCCATAAATGGCGGCCTTATCGCTAATAGCGATTTCTTCCAGACAAACATTAGAGGCAGGGAAAACACAAAAGTAAATATAATAAATATAGGGAGTGACGAGAAAAACAAAATAACAAAAATGTTAAGTCGTCACTTAAGTTACTAGAAGATAAGATAACACATGATCAATAACGATGAATAACACAGAAACTAGTAAAAACAAGAAAAAGGAAAAAGTAACATCAAGAAATGAACAAGAGAAAACAAAGAGAAATTAAGAGACCAATTCAGAAAGATAGTGTTTCTTAATCTGAGCCTTGAAAGATTCTAAGTTCTGCGCGCGTCTGATGCGTCTGATGCACAAAATACGTGATGTTTTTATGTACTTTTTGAACCCCATATCTCAAAATTGGCCGTCTAAGCAAGTTAGGATTCAGCATGTGTTCTTAGTACGTACTAACCCTACTCAATCGTCCACATTTCGTTCATCAGAAAATACATGACGTCTGGTGGCACTGGGATCTTACTCTAATATATTTTTAGGTAAGTCTAGTATTGTCATGCCGTGGTGTAAGTGTTTGGGAACCACTCCTGTGCTAGTGTGCCAGTGGTATAATACAACCTTGTTCTCCAAATCCTGATTATTTCTTCTTTTGAAATCTGTATATTTTTGTATTTTTCGGCCACTATGATTTATTTTATGTATGGTACCTGATTTCTCGAGAACCCCCGCACCGATTTTGAAATTTATTTTTGTATTCGGATGGGTATGATTCCCGAATGGTCCCATATAAATCTTATCGAGACCGGTTTGGTGGTTTTTGAAATATGAACAATAAACTAAAATTTGCGTACAATTTTCAGGATGGCATACCTAGTTGTAAATTTCACTAAAGTTATGAAACTCGATCCTGTCTACTTTTTTGCACTAAAAAGAGGAAAATAAACATTTTCGTAGAAAAAATTAAACCAAATTCAAAACCACAAATATGCACTCAAAAGCGAAAAATAAATGAATGTCATTATTATTAGCGCTACTCACTCATCTATTTGAAGTCGGTGCTAGCTGCTAGCCAAGTCTAACAGGTAGTGGATAGATTTTTTTTCATTTTCGGGATTTGTCGTTTTGTATGTCTGTAGAGTCTTTGATAATAAATTTTCTGTAGTGTTTGGTATTAATGACTTGATCCTGTGTAGCCATCATAAAGCCTTCTGTTTCTGGGAACAAAGATCCTAGTTTTAACCATTTATTTGAGGACTCGGCGTCTATATGCGGTTGTTCTAAATCATGGACGTGTCTTCCGTGATGTTCTTTATTTCGCACATTTAATTTTTCTGTCTCTTGATCTTTCACGGTTTTGAAATTAATGTCGGTTTGGTTTAAATTTAAAGGTGTATGTATACTTGTCTTATATATTATATATGTGTATTGTAAGGGCTGACGAAAAGATTGTGGAGCTGGAAGAAGAAGTGGACAAGTTGCGCTGGGATATCATAGGGTTATCAGAAGTCCGTAGACAGGGCGAGGACAGGATAATCCTTGAATCCGGCAACTTGTTCTACTACCGGGAGGAGATCAACAATCCCAGGGGTGTCGGGTTTATCGTCCGCAAGTCTCTCGTCAACAACGTGATAATGATCGAGAGTGTGTCGAATAGGGTTGTATACCTTGTACTTAAAATTAGCGACCGGTATTCATTAAAGGTCATACAAGTATACGCACCGACCTCGACACATCCCGACGAAGAGGTTGAGGCCATGTATGAGGACATCTCCAAAGCCATACATGTCTCGCCAACACATTTCACAGTTGTGATGGGAGACTTCAACGCGAAACTGGGCAAACGTAGCGATGATGAGTTGAGAGTGGGGAATTTCGGATATGGGCAGCGGAACCCAAGAGGGCAACGTCTAGCGGATTTCTTGGAAAGGGAGAGCCTCTTTATGATGAACTCCTTTTTCAAGAAACAACCACAAAGAAAGTGGACCTGGATTAGCCCTGACGGTTCCACAAAAAATGAGATCGACTTCATTATGACGACTAAACGTCAAATATTCAGCGATGTCTCTGTGATCAGCAGGGTTAAGACCGGCAGCGATCACCGTATTGTAAGAGGCACGCTGAATCTAAACATTAAGTTTGAAAGATCACGTCTAATGAAGTCCACGCTCCGACCAAATTATGCTCAGATCGAAGATCCCGATAACTTTCAACTCGAACTTCAAAATCGCTTCGAATCCTTAGATGAGTGCGTAACGGCGGACGAAATAAATGACAGGCTAGTGGAAACTGTACATGCTGTTGGCAGAAAATTTTATAAGAGCCGACGCCAAAATAGAACCCAAAAACTCTCTGATCAAACTCTAGATCTCATGGCAGTCAGACGAGATATGCGGTTACAGTCTTCGGTCGACATGACGGTATACAGACGGCTCAATAGACAGATCTCTACTTGTGTGCGACGCGACATAAGCAATCAAACAGGACAAAGGCTCGAAAGTGTTCGCAAGAAATCTGTCTCTTGGGCAAAGTCAGCTGACCAAACTGAAGACCGATAGTGGTAGCATCGTCTCGTCGAAGCCCGAGATTTTGGAGGAGATTGAGAGGTTCTATGAACAGTTATACACCTCTACGCAAGCACAACCTGTCGTTAGCATGGCAAAAAGACCCCAGAGCCAAGCTGACCCGACACTTTACCGAAGATATCCCGGAAGTCAGCCTGTATGAGATTAGGATGGCCCTCAAACAACTTAAAAACAACAAGGCGACGACGGAATTACGACGGAGCTTCTGAGAGCGCGGGTGGAAAACCGGTACTTAAAGTCCTCCAGAAGCTGTTCGACTCCGTCATACTTAACGGTAATACGCCGGTATTTAGTCTGTTTTAAGCACCGATACCGTCAATATCGGAAAGTGCTTACCTAGAATAAACCGATTCACTCTCGATTTGAAGCCACAACGATTATAACAAACGGGAAAATCCACTTAGGCAAAAATATGAGCAACTGTTCAGACTTGAAGTATCCTCGCACTTGTGAAAGGACTCTCCATTTCAGACAGATAAGTATGCCTTAGATTCGATGAGACCCAAAATTGAGCGTACATGTTAATGTATTGCGCAAAAGTTCGAGATGGTCAGTAATCGGGACAGATCCACTTCGAAAACCAGCACTCAGTTGAAATTAATATATTTTTCATCCCACCACCTCGGAAATAGTACTTTTGGTCCTCGATATCAGGGCGCAAAGGTCGTTTTTACCCTCTAGAGAGTAAAGTAAACTTGAATTGAGAACGTCGTGTGCATGTAACTTATGGAATTCAAAACATAATTAAAATTATTTATTTCTACCTTCTTGGTGCCGAATAATTTTTTTGTAATGTGTTAAAATATCAGACTCGGAACCTCCGTGTTGTAGGTACTTTCTTTTTAAATCCTTTGGGCGCAATTTTCTTTTCACGTACCTATGAAGAATAGAGATAAGGAATTTTATCTCCAATGGTAGAACATTTAAAATGCTACGAATAAATCAACTGTAAACGAATTGATGTACGAGTATGTCGATTTAAATAATTTAATATTATTGATGACTAAAATAGTTACCTACTAAGAGAAAATTTCAACTACGAGCGTAGTACAAAATAATGTAGTATATTATTCAATCAATCAATTATTTACTATTTTGAGGAAATCTTTAGATTTTTTTTCATGAATTGTATATAGTACGTTTATTTATTTCCTTTAAAATATACTCTGATACTCTGATGCTAATATGAGTAATATGGCGCTACCATAATTTAATGCATTTGGGCGGACATTTTTTCATGTACACAGATGACACTCCTTACCTCAACCAGTCAACTCACCATATTTTAGCATAGCCAGAAAGCTTGCTTATAAGGCCTTCATTCTTTGACATTTTACTTACTAGACAGGTAGAGGCGAGGGAGTTCCTCGCAGGTGTACCCTCGGTCTCTGACGGTCTCGTATACAGCGTGCTACCTCACAGGCACCGGGCACGGCAATCCCTTCATTCTTTGACATTTTACTTACTAGACAGGTAGAGGCGAGGGAGTTCCTCGTTGGCGTGCCCTCGGTCTCTGACGGTCGTGCCGCCGCGGGCCGGCGCCGGCGGGAGAGCGAGTACGCACCCGGGGCGCAGCGCGGCGTGCGCGCAGCACAGCGCCAGCAGGCGGCGGCGCGCGCCGGCCGCGCCCGCGCCCGCCGCGCGCCACTCCGCGCCCGCCGCGTAGTAGATGTAGCTGTGCGGCGCCAGCCACAGGTACTGCGCGCACAGCCAGCCTGCACACAGCGCGCGCTGAGCGGCGGAACGAGCGACAGGTTTACATGTGACACGTTCGTCTAGATCGTAGCTACCATGTGTGAGCCGCGCGGCTGCGCCCGACGGAGAGCTACTCTCATTGAATCAAACTAGCTGTGCCCATCTCTTTCAAGCATATTATTTAAATGGCTGCGGAACTATTGGGTTATTTAGTGTAAAAAGATGGAAAAGTATCAAATAATGACGGAATCAAAACATAACCAAATCGAAATAATGATTAAAACTAGAACAGATGTGATGAAAAAAACGCACGCAAACCCGTCACAGCAGCCACCATAAGAACAGGCCACACCGTGGCCAGATTTGTGACCACTTCATCTCCATCTTTTGCTCATTCAGAAAACAACTGTTAATGAAACAGTTAATTTGGAAACGTAACATGTAAGTCTCCGGTCTTAGCCCTGCAACCTGTAACTAGCTCATGTTTGTCCTGACGTTAATTTTACGTCCAATACTTGCTTATGCAAGTAGTGAAGGTGAGTATTGATGTACGTCAGAAAGGGGCCCCTTAAACCTACGCCCGAGTCACAAGTCTCGGGGTCTACTCGGGTTTTCTCTCTCTGCCACACGATGGACCCGGCACCCGCACGGAGAATCCATGGAATGCTAAGAAAATCGTCTCTCTTTGTGGTTATTAAAATTACAGATTTTAGTTTAGTAATGCCTACACATAATCCAATTTTGTTTTCAGTACATTTTCTCTGCAACAACACACAATCACTTACATTTTTAAAATTATAATATTTTAGTAAAATTATTGTAATATATTGATAACTTTTTCATAACAAGATTGTGATGTGAGGAGTGAGACCTGCACCTGATGTCATTCAGTCATTTGAACATAAAGGTCCTAGGCCCTGCCTACACTGCCCTGTGCTTGTCATTCAACAGATGTTAGATGAGTTATCTGCATTCTGCATGCCCTGTTATTTCTCTGGTTTTATACCAAAGCCGCAAAGCCGCTTCAATGCAGTAACAACAGATGCAACTTTATTTAGTTTTCGAGTTTGTTCAAATAAGTAAATTGTTTCTGTAATTTTAGTATTTCTCAAAACAAATAAGAATGTGCAGTCATACTTGCAAAGATATATAAAGTATGTAGATGTGTTTAAATCCGAGTGGCGCAGCTAGTTGAGTGTGGCAACAGTGAATACATTCTCAATGGCTGTCCTCTCCATCTCTTACATGCATATCGAATCTGTGCGTAATAATTACATTTCTAATAAGTTGTGTAATGCGTTCAGAACAACTTCATATGATGGATTTTTTTAAATCTAAGAAGCATTGATAAATCAGACTGATCAAAAGTAGAAGACAAATTTATAACTGGACTGAGAATAAACCTACAACATCAATTCCATCCGAAAGCTCAGTTACCATTAAATAGTTTGAATGCACTATCCGCTCGGTAAGTTGAATTTTATAAAGACATTTTGTTACGACGTAAATTTAGTCAAAGAGAGCTATAATTTGATCCTCTGAAAGTTTACTTGATGATAACTTCAGAAGTGCAATCTATCACCCCACTGTGGGGGCTTACTACAGATCCATATAAAAATATGCTCAATCATGCTACTCACTACCTACTAAAGATACTTCCAAGATTAAAAGTTTACTAAGATGAGAGTAGATAAACGTAAGGCATTAGGATAGATATATGATGTTTACATCAGTAGCATTACATGAGTGCGATGGTATTCATGAGCTAGGCTAGCGGCTGCGGGTGGCGAGTGAGCATGCAGTAGTTGCCTCCGGGAGCGCCGAGCTCGGGCCGCAGCACCGCCGCCGCCAGCGCCAGCAGCACGCCGGCCGCCAGGCGCCGCCGCCGCGCCGCGCGCCACAGCGCCGCGCCGCCGCGCCACCGCCGCGCCCGCGGGCCGTCTGACCGCTCCGCTTCACAACACACTCCCTCACTCGCATTCCTCATTACTTCTAACGCCTCTTATTCAAAATTCAAACTCGTATATCGAGTTCTTCGCCGTCTTAGGCTTTCCTTCGCTTCCTCCGACCCGATATTAAATATTACGAAAAATTATTACAGAGGATCAGAAATATTTCAATTTGGTGTATCTCCAACATCACCTTTTAGCTTTGGCTTCTGTAAGCATTATAAAAATCGCGATTCAGTGCATCAAACCGCAATCTGCACTGCACCATGCACCCATTTTCGACATTTGACATTTTCGTTTTCCAATTCCAATTTCCATTTTTCACTAGGTACCTAGGGATGCCCGTTACGATACGATATATCGGAATATCGATACAGCACTATACGATAAATCGATATTTGATGCGATATTTTGACCATACGATACGCTTCGATATATCGCATTCTTATAAAAATATCGCATTACCATATCGTATCAAACTATGTCGGTGATTAATTTGTAAAATTTTAAAGTACCTATTACATCATCACTAAACGATAATAGACAGTGCCATTGAATATATTGTTATTAGTAATAAGAGAATGATAACGTCGACAAAATTGTTCATGGAACAAGAACAGCCGGCTTTTATTTAGACTTGGAGGTAGATTTAAATAATCTTTGAACTTTGTAGTACCATCAAATATGATTAATAAATGTTTAGTTTATGTTCTCCTTTGTCATTCCGTTCGTAGCTGGGCACACACTTTCCGAAAGCCGTAATAGGTTAAATCCACAGCGCTTATCAAAATTATTATTTTTGCGTTGTTTAAGTGCTGATCAATGGCAATTGTGATTTATTTGTTGAATAAAACTATTCTAAATACATATAATTATTTGTTTCTTTTTAAAAATAAAATAATATAGTAAAACTACTAAAAGATAACCCTTTGCACGATATATATACTTATTATATAGCATATTAAATGAAAGGCATGCGATACGGTTACGATACGATATATCGATCCAAAGGAAATCGATAAAATCGCGTATCGATACAACCAAGTTCGATACAGTTACGATGCGATATATCGATACAATACACTTTTTTGGGCATCCCTATAGGTACCTATCTCTTTTGAGCGGATCAGTGCTGCCAACAAGATTTTTTAAAATTCGCCAAGTTATATAGTTCTGAATTCCGTCAAAAAACCGATAAACGTTAAATTTCGCATTTTTTTGGCGTGGCTACTTATAAATCGATGTTCGCCGGCTGCATGCATGAAAAGTGTCCCGTTATGTCCCATTACGCTCCTTTCACGCGCCCCTCTTTGTACGCTTGCACCGCATCTACCTATCAATGTTTTGTTATGCCGTTGTCACGTTAAACTATTGTTCGTAAACCAACCGATTTTACAGACAACCAATTTTTTTTTACCTTCATCTTACGGGTGCGAACCTAAAGGTGGGAGTTAAAAATCACGTGATCTGGCTTCACCGCTTCACTGCTTAGCAGTTATCAGAGGTAAGTGATGCATAAAACCAAAGAAAAGTTTGTGTCTGGACTGCAAAAGTCTTTGAACGACCTTGTTAATCTTGTTAACATCATATTTATAAAATAATTCGTTCATATTAGGTACTTACGTTATCGGTTGAAAAACACAAAAGCCATATATAGGTGAAAATATGAAGTTTTTATTTCCGTTAAATGTCCTGTTACTCGTTAGAAAGTTATTTTCCCGTTATCAACGTACTCAAATCCGCTAGATATGACGAGAAATCCCTTAAATTGGCAGCACTGGCGCCGATTTGACGTTGATTTACACACAATATTGCTTGATCAGCGCAGTTTTTTTATCTCAGTGTGGTCAACGTAGTGAATTTATCACTAAAACTGGTAATTGTAACACCCCATTTTGTGACGAAATGTACCTTATAGTGGCTGATGGCATTGTTAAGTAGTGGATAGTTATATTTAAATTTAATAAAAAATGTAATGACTCGGCAATACTGGCGGTTTGGTTAATTCAGCATTTCAAATCGTGCAGACAATTTTTTCTACGTTAATTAACTTTAATCTAAATGTGTTTTTTGCCAAAGTGAAAACTGATTCAAGAAAATGCCAATAAACATAAATGTATGGGAAAACCTGTCCAAACAAAATAAGGCAATCATAGGAACTGGCGGATAGAAGTCAAAACTTATAACTCGGAATTTGATAGCTCACTTTGGAAACTACGTGGGTGAAACCGAAGAGCGTGGCTAGTCTGGAATAAATCTTGAAAGCATTTAATATTTACCTTTAAATTCAATCAAATAAAATTGATTCCATTTTATAAATTTAATACCGTTAACACAGCGACACGACACTGACATATGCGCCTGAAGAAGTATAGGTATAAACAATTAAATTTAAATAAATTAGCAGTCATAGTGACTGCCGATAGTGAAAACTTATAACTCAGAATTTAATAGCTTACTTTCGAAATTACGCTAGTAAAACTGGAGGGCGTGGCCATGAGAATGGCCATCTAGAAAGCATTTCTAGATAGCCAATGACGCTAAAATTCAATGGGGCGTTTTCAAGACGAATAGAATAGAATAATAATCTTTATTGACATAAGTACTTAAACATTCCATTAACATGTTTCACATAAATAAATTGTAAAACAATGAATAACAGGGCTTAGAATATGTAGAAATATGCAGTGATACAATTTATCAATCAATATAATATTTTGCTGTAAAGGGCAGTAGGAACATCTAAAATTTTATTGTTTAATATTTATAAACATACATAATTCATTAGATTGTGCAACAATAGTAATCTATAACATCAGGAAGGCACAGCTCAATTAGATTTATAAAACATGATCGTCATATTTTTCACTGGTGTACTCTTGTATGCTGTACAGCGTTCTCTCTCATAGAAGTTGCTTCACTTTATTAGTCAAAGTTGTATCATTAGGGGAAATGTTTAAAGCTTTCGGGCAAATTGTTATATAAGATACGTCCCATCTGTAGTGGTAACTTTTAACCTATCAAATACAGTTCCCAAAAAAAAAGACCTGTCAAATACAGTTCCCAACTTCACCATCGATAGCGCCACTGTTTTATTTTGTTAGAGAAATTTCACAAAACTAACAGTGGTGCCACAATTGACAATCTAATCTATCTTTGACAAGTCTTTTTGCATCTGTAATCCCCTCATTCTCAGCCTACGAAAAATCTGTCTGTGGCGCGCCAAAAGAATTTTTCATTTCAAAAAAAACAAAAGATACGTTTGTATAATCTGTGGTGTGCTAAAAGAAGTTTTCAGTTCAATCAAAAATGTGTGCGCATAACCACTCGATACTCTCACCACGTTTCGCGATTACAATTTTTAAATTTCGATACTTCGGGACCATTTTCCCGCCAAAAAATTTTTTTTTGTTTTTTTATTTTATTTTACGATATTTCTATGTAAATGAACTTTGATTTTAATGTAATTTATGTCAAAATAAAAACCGATTCAATGAGACGCCATTAAACAAAAAATACGGGTATACCTACCCAAATAAAAATACGACAAATAATTTTTCACGCCAAAAAGTCAACCGCAAACATAAGATTGTTTGGTTTGAATAAGTGGTCCCCAAAGGAACCAGGGCGTATCGAGTGAGACCGCACGGCAGAAGTGAAAACTAAAATAAGAAATACTTAACTATTTAAAGATTACTTTATAAAATTCTAATAATCAAAAATGAAAACGATTTCTAAATTGAAATTGAATATATCTAGTAAGCACAGCATCACGAGTATAACATGTGGCTGAATGATTAGTAAGTATGGACAAGAATAAATGAAAATAAATATACGCGGATCGGAAATAGCGCTTGACTAGCATGTATTTGCTATTTATTTATTTTATAAGTGTTTCGCTAAAATGCGTAAATTTGTTGTGTTTAAAGTGTATGTGTAAGTCCTGTGATGAAAATAGGTATCATTTTGTGTGTTTACGTAGAGTAAATGCTGTGATAAAAAAAACATAGGGGTCGAATTGATAACCTCCTCCTTTTTTTGGAAGTCGGTTAATAATAAGTATTATGGGTATATTACAACAAAAACTTTTTTGCATCATGAGCATCTAGCGAAATTTTTAATATTACTAGGGACTTTTAATTTTGTAGAACGGCAACACTGTGATCTACCGATTTCACTATTTTCAATATTTTCATATTTTCATAAATATTATTGAAAATTTGATTTGTTGTGTTCTTAAAATAGAAAAAAACAAGTACCTAGGAAATAGAGCCAGTGTGGACCAGAGTAATCGTTAATTCTAGATCTGTGGTTAATTCGTAAAAGCTATCTAGATCTAGACCGTAATAATATAGTTTAGTAAAAATGTTACTTAATACAATTAGACATGCAGGGCGGCTCTCCAACAACATACTTCTAAAATTAAGGTTTACTAATCATCTTAATCAATGTGTTTATTTGTTTGCGTCGGTTGTGGTGGAAAATGTGACTGTAACAAATAACGTATGTGCAGCGCGGGGCGGAGCCCGGTGCGGCACGCGGCGGCCTACGAGGGCGAGGGGAAGACCACCGTGCGGGTCATCAACCAGGAGCAGGACCTCGGGCTCATGATCGACACCTACGCCACGGTACTCCGCCGCTCGCTCGACCCGTCCGCTGCACTATCCTACTTCTGATATTGAGGGGCATATCAGTACCCTGCATACTGCTCCATACCGCTCTCTTTACATCACAGCCTCCAGCATGATTTTGACATCCTCATTAGCTATGATTTGATAAAAATAATTACAGTAGTCTCATCTTTCCTGGTTTGTTGGGTTAAATATATTTTTATCTGATTTAGTTTTGGACTCCGCACTAAACTACGTTTATTAGTAAATAAAAACTGTAACTTTTATTTATTTTTCAATTACGTTTTTGTTAAGGTTTCGCCTAGTACATAGAATCCTGTGGCCGGAGCTGGCCGAAGAATATGATAACAGATTACACGATAGAATTACATCATATTATTTATATTATTGAAGCTGACATTTTTATGTTGCAGTATGGTTTCCGCCTCAACAATGGTATTACAGTTCTCGGACCAATGGCTATATTTCCCAGGTGATAATGTCAATTGCTTTAAAATTTCTAAATTGTCAAAGAAATGGCTGAACCAATAAAATCTCATATTGATGATGCCCACATACTTCACATACGGTACTTTTGTTAACTTTCGAATTTCGCAAAATTTAACTGAAACAGATACTTCCTTCCAATGATGTTAACTGAAGCCGACCAAACCTGGATACAATGTCAATGTAATGAAACACTGCTATTAATCATTGTTGTGATAACTAATTTTAAAGACACACATTGGAGATGTATGTTCAATAATTTCAGGACTGTGATGTCTTGGCAAGTTCTACAAACTGATGATATCACTGAAGAATCTCTACGATTGTTCAAAGTGTTGGAGCCAAAAATAGATCTACTGGTAAGCCATTCTTTTAAATCCATTTTTCATCAATGTCATGCAATCATCAGCATCTCCAAATATCCACATTGTGGATATTTGTGGCAGTCCATCGCCCTGCCTAGTGCGGTGAGCTGTCCGGTGTTGCAGATCGTGGGGCTGGAGAGCAGCTCGCGCGCGCGGCACGGCCGCGTGCTGGCGACGGCGCGCGCGCTCGGGCTCAACGTGGAGATCCTGCCCACGGAGCACGCCTGCTCCACCTTCAACTTCCTCAACGCCGAGGGCAGGTGCGCCTCCGTCCTGCACGCCGCCGCTATGTACCAGCGGCAGCGGTTTGCGCCGCGACTGCGACAGGGGACCGAAACCGGAGACCGCGACAGGCACTCGACATTATTGCTCTGTATGAGCGCCACTTCACGACGTGTGTCTCGGTCTCCTGTCGCGGGCGCGGCGCGAACCGCTGCATTAACACGCCTGTAGACTGTGTTGTTTGTTCATTGTTTCTAATTAGGTGATCCTTTCTAATTAGCTGTGATGTTAGCTATATCTCCCCGAGAGACGACACCAATTTCAGTGCTTTAACAATTAGGAAGAAGACATGAGAGCTCTGAGCGGGGCCCTGGAAACATTATACTCATCACTACATAGTATAAAACAAAGTCACTACCCGTGTGTCCGTCCCTATATGCTTAGAACTTTAAAACCACCAAAAGAGTAATTCAAGAGGAAGGTTGATATATATGTATATATATTATGTGTATAAAATAGCAGAGAAACACGGATAATCTTAAAGATTTCTTATGTAATGTCGAAAATAAACACATTTTTTGCTTACACTGCAAACGCTGGCTGAACCCTATGAGTTAGATTAAAATAATGTACATCAATATTGTACCCATTTAAAAGGTCTACGAAAAAGTCTGCAATAATATATGACTCATAAATACCATAATAAATAACCCATAATAACCATGCATATTATTAGTACTTATATTTAGTATCAGCATTGTAGTCGGGCTCCGGGGTCGGGGGCAGGGTCGCTAGTATCATTATAATGTGTTTCATACTCACTACAATGTGTTTGGGGGAACAGTATAAAACTTATTGTATTTTCATTATTTAAATATTTTTTTGTGTGACTGTTTTAATGGGGTCAGATTTTTTTCTCGCTGTTTTTACCTAATTATTTATTGACTGTATAATGCATAATACTCATTTTGGGTTGTTTGTTATCAACGTAGATTATTATTACTATGTAAATAATATGACATGTAACCCCTGGTTATTAATAAATGAGTATGTGAGTACCTACATGACGTAAGGAATACAATAAACAATGAGTGAAGTAGAGTGAGAAGGCTGGTGTGTGCAGGGCGGTGGCGGGCGCGCTGCTGCCGCCGCTGAAGCTGCAGATGACCGAGGACGACCTGCTGCAGAGCCGCATGCACTACCAGGACGTGTTCCACTCGCTCAAGTGAGCGGCGCGGCGCGTCTCCGCTAGTTCATACTACGACTACCATTAGTAGAAATATATCTTAATAAATCTGTGATATTTCAACTTCAGTAATTTTATTGCTCAAGAACGATATTCTTTTAACCCATGGGGGTGGTTGTACAGTCTGCTGTGACGGCAAACTGGTTGGATCTTCGTTCTACCATCCGGACACAAATTCTACTAATATTGTAAATGTCAATGTTTAGATGTTTATTGCTCAATCACGTAACGTATGAACGAATCGGGTTGAATTTTTTTATACCTTAGTCTGGAAAAACAGGCTCCTTTATTAAAATAAAAATTACCTTAGAACTTAGATGGGACATGAGCGCCACAGATCACTATAGATGAACGCCGGTCAGCCCTCTAACTATTGTTCATAGAGTAGAGGGAGACATTTTAGAAAAACTAAAAGTCGTCATCAGCTATAGATCCATACTAATCTTAAATATACTTGTAATTTGAATACGAGGGGTGATCCAAAAGTAATGATAATCAATAATAAACAATGAATAAAATCAAAAACTAAATTTATTTCTCAACATAGTCTCCTAGCAAGTCTATACATTTAGTCCATCTCTTTTCTAAACCTAAAATTCCCTTAGAAAAAAAATCTTTATCTTGACTCTCAAAAAGTCCTCAACCGCGGCCATCACGTCGCTATCATCGTCAAATTTCTTGCCCCGGAGGTGTTCCTTGAGTCGTGGAAAGAGATATATAAGTCACTGGGGGCTAGATCTGGTGAATAGGGGGGGTGTTCCACCAGCTCAAAGCCCGCTTCCTGAATGGCAGCCATGGCAATTGCAGCTTTGTGAACCGGTGCGTTGTCTTGATGGAACAGCACTCCAGCCCGCAGTTTGCCTCGCCTTTTCTCCTTAATAGCCTCCCGCAATCTTCTTATTTGTTCTGCATAGTAGGAGCCTGTAATAGTGGCCCCCTTTTCCAAGTAGTCCACCATGATTATTCCTTCAGCGTCCCAAAAAACAGACGCCATAACCTTCCCTACTGAGCTTGACAATTTCTTCGGCGTCGGTTCATCGGATCGTTTCCATGTCATCGATTGTTGTTTTGTTTCAGGATCAAAATGGTGGATCCAGGTTTCGTCCATGGTCACAAAACGTGACAAAAAATTATCCTTGTCTGCCTAGAACTTTTCGAGATTTGCTCTTGACATGTCGACTCGTTTCTTCTTTCTTCTTTTGCTCAGCCTAGCGGAACAACGAACAACGAAGGACGTAAAAATGTATGAAACTTACCAGCAGTGTTGTCAGAAGCTCATCTCAATTTTCCCCCAAAATGTTCTCGAAATCCCCCCAAAAAGCGGATTTTCTGGAAAAAAGCCCCCAAAGTAAATTATATATTTGTTTACTCCTAAAACATAATTTTACGCTGACGACCACCTCAATTTCTCTCCAAAATGTTCTCAAAATCCCCCCAAAAAACCGGGTTTCAAGAAAAAAAAACCCCAAAATTAATACACATTTCCTAACTCTTAAAACACAATATAACGCTATTTCAGAAATAGCTTCTATTACTCCATAAAGTGTTTCGACAAGTTCCCATAAGAAAAGACGGTTAAATTTTTGTACTAAATTCACTTGGGAAAGTGCTGTATTCGCTAAAAAACTGCAAAACGCGACAATGAAAACCCCAATTTCCCCACAAGCAATTTTTCCCCTGTAAATCCCCAAACATTTTGTCCCCCAAATTTCCTCCATGGCTATTAAAACCCCCAAATTTGGGGAAATCCCCTAATCTGGCAACAGTGCTTACCAGACAATTTCCTCGCACAGTTTAGGTTCTTTTCTTATGCTTCATTTATTTCACAACGTAATTTGCAGAATGTAATTTTACGTAGGTACATAAATACTTATTCTTGTCCTTTGACCGTTTTCCGTCAAACCATCAGATACTTCAAATTGCTTGTCATAGCGTAGGGGAGACAGGGGTAGCTCTGAACACTTTTTATTATTTGGGTTTATACTAAATAATAAATAATATTAATTATATATATTATCTGGACCCATGAAACTAACGCACTCTCCATATTTCTCAACCTCTATTTTGTTCATATTAGCTCTAGCCATGCGGGGCACATTTGACACCTTTAGGGACATCTATGAAAAAAAATTGGCAGTCATAGGAACTGCCGATAGAAGTGAAAACTTATAACTCAGAATTTGATAGCTTACCTTGGAAACTACACGAGTGTAACCGGAAGGCGTGACCTCGCCATCTTGGCATGGCCGTCTAGAAATGCGTCAGCACATCCCATTGGCTGACGCATTTCTAGGTGCCCAATCGCCAAGGACCCGAGTTTACCCGAAATTTCTTATCATATCCGAGCGTGATGATCACGTGATCATGAATCCATTTCACAGCCCACGTAAATTCTGTCTATAACGCGCCTAAAGAAGTTTTCACTTCAAAAATTAAAAACTATGTAGTCTAGAATATAATATATTAGTATTTTACTATTGAACATAGGCATTTATAGTACCATACAATCGTTGACATCGCACAGCTCATTCGACGTCATCTTAATTCACATAACTTTCCTTTTTCTTTTTATCGAAAAAAGCGCAATAAATTGTTATCGGCAGTAATTGCTTACGGATTGTATATTGTTTTTATTTAGTAAAATAGTTGTTTTATTATTATTAAATTAATTTTAAATTTTATTAAGTTATATGAGTATTTAATTTGTTGCACCGTAAAACATAAGCAACGAGCGGCCCGCTCCGTCTTCGCTCGAATAATCACCTAGATATCAACTGCAGCGCCATCTGCCGGGCGATTTGTAAATCGAAACCTTCCAGGGCTCTACCCAAACATATACAAAAAAAATCATTCAAATCGGTCCGGCCGTTTAGGAGGAGTTGATTAACAACAAAAAGTGGCATTGATTTTTATATATATAGATGTGTAAACAGAGTGTCGAAGATTTTAGAGTTAGAAAATGCAAAAATCAAAAAATATTTATTTATTTTCTAACTTCTAACCTCTGCTCAAAATCGCCCAATCTCCCCTATTTCGATAAAGAAGCAAAATATTAATTATTACATTAATTTGATATTAATTATATAGTTTAATTTACGGTGGATATTTTATCAATATGCCACGAAGAAATCGTTTCATAACTTGTGAAATATGTGGATACAGAGCCATGCAAGTAAAAGGAGAAAAACGGAAATTCATGGCAAAGTTTCCGATAGATGAAATCCGGTAAGTGTTAAATCAGTTGAACACTGTTAAAAGTGTACGTTTTATAGTCTAGCAAGTTATTAAAATCATCATTTATTGTTATTGTGGATAACTACTAGTGATGTACCTCAAATGTACCTTAAATCAAAGAGCCTTAAATATCGATAAATTTGAGACAAACATCAGATCAATAGAAGAAATAATAAGAATACCAATAATCAGGAGAGTAATTTGCTTCGTAACAGTTACCTACCTTAAAAAGTACCTATTTCCACATAGTATATTCAAAAGTAATATTATGTTAAGCTGAAATATCAGATTTAAAAAGTAAATATTAACTGACAAGTTTATATCTGAGTATATCCAGTACCGCTTCATTTATTGTTAATGAGTGTAGTGTGTATGTCGCAGCATGCAACTAGCTTACTCAACCGTTTAATCAACAGCCTAGCCTAGAAATTGTCTTTTAAGTAATTTGCAAATATTTTTCAGGTGCAAGAAGTGGGTTAAAGCTGTGGGCAACGAAGATTTGGTATACGTTCCAATAGATTCTCATTGAAATATATATGTGGAGATCATTTTGAGAGTAAAGTATTTAATAAGAAAAAAAACCGACTTAAAAAATCTGCTGTACCCACAAAAAACCTGAAGACTGGCCCACTTCCTGACGAAATGCTAGTTGGATTTCCTTGTCGCATCAATTCAAAAACAAAATTAACCATAAATTTTAATGTTTATCAAGAGATACGCGACAATGAAACATCAAAATGCCAGGTTGAACCAATAGCTGGGACTAGTAACTCGGGTATCGTCTTTTCAAAATCTTTATTACTTTTTTTAACAAAAATAGTTTTTATCCCTATTGTTTGTTTTTTTTAACGAAGTTCCTTACGGCAGGCTTGGAGAAGATAGATGTGACCCATGACAACACTTTATTTTTACTTTTATAGAGTCAACTATATCAGAGCGAGCGATAATAATAAATCAAGCACAAATCATTTCAAATCAGGGAAAAAAAAGAAAGCGGCCTCTTACTCCAGGTAAATAGGAGATAATCTTCTTTTTCTTAGATTACGTGTCAAGTTGTTTGTCTGCGAAGTTTTGTCTTCGAAGAAATGTATCTATGACTTCTTAACTTAATTGATTTTAATGAAATTTGCACACCGTGCATAGTTTTATCCAACTTGAAAAATATGATAGTTTTGACGTGATAACGTCTTATAATTCGATGAAGCCGGCTGCACGCCCGCAAAACATGACGTCATCATGTTCTGTTACCGTCGTTACCTCGCCGCTTGTTTGTTACAGTTTATTTCGACCAGTAGTTCAAGCGGGGATGTAGCTCACTGGTAGAGCGTTCGCTTTGCATGTGAAATGCCCCGGGTTCGATTCCCGGCATCTAAAAGCTTTTTTTGCATTGTTTTTATTGAAAATGACTAAATTCTACTGATTACTTTTTACATACAAATCTATTAAACAAATGAAATTAAAATTTTCTTTTGAAAAATGCTACCATTCCATCAGTATTTTCTTAAGACGTTGTTACGTTAAACTATCGTCAGTAAACCGACTTTACAGACAACCATTTTTTATTTCAATTCATAGTCTTTAAATGACAATATCCTAGCGAAGCCAGAACGGGCTGCAAGTAATAAATATTTTGTATATTATAATATTTATATTCATATTTATATTATAAAATTGTAAATGACAGTGGGTGATGGTTGGATATTTGGATGTCTGTTGCTTAATCGTGTCGTAACGTATGAACGGATCTGGTTGAATTCAGGCATTACTATCCTACCGTGATTAAAAACAAAAATGTTTTGATTACAGGTGTAGAAGATTCGCCACAGAAGAAAAAAATGATAAAAAAAATTAATTCGTACAAAAACCAAATTAAGATCTTACGAGAAGGAAATATAATGCCACATATTAAGTCTTTGGCGCTTAAAACTTTAATAAAAGGATACATACGCAACCACAACCGAAAGTCTCAAGGAAAACGATGGACTCATCTCGAAAAGTCCTTGGCTATTGCTATATATAAAAAATCTCCACGTGTATACAGGCATTTGAAACATTTGATAACATTACCAAGCATAAAACTCTGCAGACTGTTCTTCAAAGTATAGAACTGGAACCGGGAATTAGTCGCACTATAATGGACCAGCTAAAAAATCAGGTCCAAGTTTGTGATGCAAAAGACAGAGTGTGTGCTTTACTGTTCGATGAGATGGCTCTGAAAAGGCGCTTAGTGTACAATCCCAGAACAGACAAAGTAGAGGGATTTGTAGATTTAGGTGAAAAACAGTACAGGTCGGCAGAAATAGCCGATCACGCTTTAGTATTCATGCTTCAAGGTCTTCACAAAAAAATAAAGCAACCAATAGCATACTACTTTGTGCATAAAACTGTATCATCGCAAAGTCTTGCTGTTCTAGTTAAAGATGTTATAAAAACTCTTACGGATATTGGTTACACTGTAATAGCTACAGTGTGTGACCAAGGGCCTACAAACATGGGCTGTTTAAAATTACTCAAGGAGTGGAGTACTGTTCCTGCGCCATCCAATTACTTCTTAATAAACGACATGAAAGTCTTCATAATGTTTGACGTTCCCCACTTGTTCAAATCGATACGCAACAATTTTCATAATGGAGGATTAATGGTAATGGACGGTAAAACAGGAAATTGGTCTCATGTAATAGAGGACGCGAAAAAAAATAAAAGTACGTTGCACTTCAAAAAATTATCGTCTTTACATGTAAATCCAACATTCAAATCTAAGATGAAAGTTAAGCTGGCAGCTCAAGTGTTAAGTAATACCGTCGCAGCTATCTTAAAACTTATGGCCGAGCGGTACGACGGTGCTCATAAAGAAGGTAAAGATATCTTAGAAACTGCAGAAATTATAGAATGTCTTGATAGACTTTTTGATTGTACGAACGGCCCTTCATCAAAACAGGACGTGATCAAACATAGAAGAGAAAACGACGAAAAAAAAACAAATCACGTTGAATTATGGCAACGCTACAAAAATATTATGAGCACGATGACTTTCCACAAATCTGACAGTTTTTTAAGACTGAAAAATGTACGATGCGTCCAGGGGTAGGTACATTACTTCACTTTCATCTTTGAAAGATATTTGGAAATATGTTGAATCAAAAGGTTACAGATACCTAAACCTACGTCAACTGAATCAAGACAGTTTAGAAAACCTTTTTGGGATGATACGACAACACTGCCCGACAAATCGTAATCCAACATGTCATCATTTCACAGCTGCTCTAAAATCTAACATTGTGACAAAATTGAGTACACCTGTTGGCAGAGGAGCAAACTGCGAAGAGGATGCTAATGAATCAATGATTGATTTCGAAAACTTCTTCAAATGTGCTGAAAATACTGAAATGGATCAGTTCAAAAATAGTCTTACAGTTGAAAAACCTATCCCGTGTCACAATATCGGCCGTTGATCTTTCGGCTTTTGCAAATGAGATATTTTTAATTTGATATTCATAACCAATTAACAGCAGACTCAATAATAAATCCAACAGATAATGCCTTGTTACAATTTGTCAACATTATCGTAACTGCTTGCTGAAAAATAATTGCTTCATGAAGAATTGATAAATTGTGACTGTTAACATAATATATACTTATGTGTCACATAGTTATGGGTCCCTTCTTTTAAACTACGCACACATCTCTCATCACTCCACCGGATTTTTTGATTACTGCTAAGGCTAAATATCCTGCTAAATACACAGTGGGCATCCTCTAAAAGCAAATCGTCAGGTAAATAGCTCAGGTATTGTAGTTCGTCCAGTAAATGACATAGGACAGTTTTTTTTGTAGTACGGTTTTGAACTGATCCATTTTAGTACTTTCAACACATTGGAAGAAGTCTTTGAAATCAATCATTGATTTAATATCATCCTGTTTGAAATTTGCCATGTTACCAACAATGGTTTGCTCCATTTTGCCACAATGTAAAATTTTAGATTAGCTGTAAATGAAGATATGTTGGGTTACACTTTATCGAACATTATTTTCGTATCCATTGAGACAATAGTACATTCACATAAAATATAATTTAGTTCTTCCTTAAGTATAATTTGTTGACGTAGGTTTAAGTATCTGTAGCCTGTAGCCTTTTCCTTGAACATATTCCCAAATATCTTTCAACGATTAAAGTGAAGTAATGAGGCCTTGTACGTAGTGTACATTTTTCACTCTTAGAAAAAAATCAGATTTGTGGAAACTCATCGTGCGCCTATTATTTTTGTAGCTTTATTCAGCACGTTTTGTCTTCTCTGTTTGAATAAGTTTTTTTAAGAAGGGCTATTGATACTTTTAAAAAAATTATCGAGAACTTCTATAGTTTCTGCAGTTTCTAAGATTTCTTTACCTTCTGTATGATCGCCGTACTTATCCGCCAAAAATGTTGATATAGCTGTGTTGGTATTACTTAACATTCTTGAGCTGCAAGCTTAACTTTTAACATAGATTTGAATATAGTATATGTAAAGTTAATAATTTTGCAAATGTAACTTACTGTAATTTTTTTCGGCCGCCTATAGGTATTATACCATACCAATATCCTGTTTTACCGTTCATTACCATTACTTTTCCACACTAAAAACTCTTTCGAATCGATTTTTACAGAAGCGGAGTATTAAACATTAAAAAGACTTTCACTCCGTCTATTAAGAAGTAATTAGATGGTGCAAGAACAGTACGCCACTCTATTATAGTGTAACCAATATCCGCAACAGTTTAATATCATCTGTGATGAGAACAACAAGTCTTTGTGATGGTATAGTTTTAAAGCATATTGGTTGCATATTTATTTTCTTTGGATACCTGGAAGTATTAAAACTAAAGCACGATCGGCTATTTCTGATGACTTATACTGATTTTCATCAAGATCTACAAATCCTACTTCTTTATGCGTTCTGGGATTGAACACTAAGGACCTCTTCGAAGGATCTCATCGTACAGCAAAGCACGCAGTTTTCTTTTTCATTACAAATTTTAGCGTGTCTATTTCTATTTAGGTGGTCTATTATTGTGGTACGACTAATACCCAGTTCCAGTTTTATGTTTTGGAAAAGTTTTCGGAGTTTGTATGCTGTGTTGTTATCAAAAATGTTTCAAACGCCTATTTATGTGCACGTGAAGATTTTTATATATAGTAATAGCTAAGGCCTTTTCGAGATCAGTCCACCTTTTCCCTTGAGGCTTTTGGTCGTGGTTACGTATTATACGCAATCCTTTTTTTCTCCTTATTATCAATTTGTTAATAATGTTTTAAGCGTCAAAGACTTAATATGTGGCACTATAGAGGTATTCTCGAATATCTTAATTTATATTATGTACACGTGGAGATTTATGAAGTGAAAACTTCTTTAGGCGCACCACACATTGATATTTCGTGGGCTGTGAATTGAGCTCAATCTTCACGCTTAAAAATGAAATAAATCTTTGGGAAAACTCGGAAACTCGTCAACATTTCTAGGTTTTCCATGTTTAGAAGCATGGGCATCTTGTCTCTTAGTCTAGATGGTCATTCTAAGAAGACTTATTTAGACGACAATGCTCTGAATATTTATTCCAGCGACCTCCGGTTTCACCCCCGTTGCTTCCTATTAGTGAGCTATGAAATTCCAAGTTATAAAGGTTTTACTTCTAACTGCAGTCCCAAAAAAAAATGGCAGCCCTTTTTTTGTGTTATCAGATACTATTTCATTCAAACTTATTTGTTATTTCGTTTTATTTAATGTCAAAATTACAATTAAGTTAGTATTGTTTATTCTCTCACACATTTATATAATTGCTTTTCCTGTCGCTTTCATGCATTATTTAGTTTTGGTTACTCTTAAAATTTTGTAAATAAATAAATAAACATTATGTAATTATAATTGACAGGTAAATTATTGAAATAAACACATTATTTTTTTGTTGTTTTTTAACCAAAAGTTTTTCATTTCAACTCGAGTCTTAATTTAAGTCTGATGTTGTACTATTGTTGTATTTTTTATGAATGTCTAACGTTGGACTCAAATGTAGACTCTATCCTTTTTTTTTTGTACATTATGTTCAATTAATACTGAGCCTACTTTTTGGTCGAAATTTTATTATCGATATCGATAAACTGCACTACACTACAACACTAAACAATCTGTTAGGTTGGTACTCATGTAGCATGTAGTTTTTGACGTGCCGTTGCCGTACGATTGGTATTGAACAGCCATGTAAATTGCTCATAAAATTTTGTTCCTAGTGCCGCCTCTTACGTAGTATTTACATTCTCTTTGTTTTGCTCGTCGTTTAACATTTTCGGTACCCAACGCGCGGAGACCTTTCTCTTATGCAATTCGTTCACAAGGATTCTTTGAATGCTGCCATATGAGATCCCTGTGACCTCAGCTACATGCCTGATAGTCACTCTTCGATCTTCCAATACAACTTCTTCAACTTTTTTTCACATTTTCTCCAGTGAGGGACGTCGATGGGCGCCCTTCGCGGTGTTCGTCTTCCGTCGATGTTCTTCCCAGCTTAAACTCCTTAGCCCAGCGTGCAACTGTGGAATATGGAGGAGAACAGTCCCCTAATGTTTCCACCAAGTCGCTGTGTATGTCTTTGGTAGACATTTTTTTCAAGCAGAGGTATTTAATGACAGCTCTGATTTCGTGTTTTTCCATTTTGATGTTCACTCCTTGACAGTCCGTATTCAAATGAATGTAGCTCCCGGGAATCGTGGCCTATTTATATGATTTTTTTTCCTGAACTAGTGGGTAACTAAGCAAGTGACTGTAATTTTTTTGTATTTTTGTGTGCACTAGAAATAACTGATTATCATTACTTTTGGATCACCCCTCGTAAGAAATGATTGTTATGTAAGAAAAGGAATAAATAATTTGTAATCATATTTAATACTTTCTTTTATTTCAATTGACTAAAATCGGTGGTTGTCCCATCACCCACCCCTGTATTCCTTATCATCCACGTTCAAGCCATCTAAAACGCTATTTAGATTTAAAAATTGAACTTTATATTCTTAGTTGTCACAATATATTAAAATTTTCCTTACTTTCAGTTAAACGACCAAAAACGTTACAATTTTTGTTATATGGCAACTCTGATGACACAATGAATGAATGAACGATTAATAGGTACAAATTTTCGAGAAATTGAAACATGCTGCGACATGTCGAATTTCTTTTTCTTCAGACAACGGAACGTAAGTATTACGTTTTACGCATTACAAGATGTCGATAACTACTTGATCACTACCGATTGTTTTCATAATTTTAAAACCTTTAATTAAACAACCTCGTCAAAGGCTTTAGTATGTTAAGTTATAAATTTTAAGTTATTACAACACATATTCTATGTTGTTATAATCAATTGCAGGACTGGTAATAATTGTACTTGGTACCCATTTACATCTCACTTCCTTTGTTGTTGAAGCCAACAATCAAACCATATAATTTATCATACATAGTATTGAATGAGCGCGGAAGATCGAGTTACTCGATGTATTGAATAGATGAGTGAGTAGCGGTTTTACCTATGGCAATTTTATTTATTTTTCGCTTTTGATTGCCTATTTGTGGTGTTGAAGTCGGTTAATTTTTTTGTTTAAAAATAGTTTATTGACAATACACTTTGACTAATTTAACTTAATACACAGTACACATCTAACTACACCCATTTAAAAATCTGATTTTTGTACTTTGATTACACGAGAAACTGATCATATTCTCCCCTAGGTGTAGGAACCGATAATAATTAAAAAAAACAAATCTGTCACTATGTCAGTATTGTTAGTGCCTAAATTAATTTGTTATCTTATCTATTATCTTTTGTCAGTGATTTTGTTTTGAGTTATGATTTTTGTTGATTTGTGCAGTAGATGTTCATTTTCATCAAATTTACTGTTTTGTAATTTCAAATAAAAATAAATATCAAATTAAGATAATTGTCTTCAAGTGAAAAAAAACAAGCTCTTGTGTTTCAACTTGGAAGAGAAGAAGAAAAACATTAATACAACAAAAACTTAACCTGTTGTGGATTGTTCGATATTATTGCTGTCCGTGGAACGTGAAGAGTAGTGTTGGCTGCCCTGGCAGCCTGACATGAGAACCGGTGTCCAGTGATGGCAGGCGTTGGCTCGACCGCCGGCGCCGTGGTGCGCAGCGCTGCGCTCCCGGTGAGTTCTGCACACATTACGTCCTCCCGCTTGAAATAACCACTTTTCTTTTCTAATACTTACTACTGAATATAACCTGCTGAACCCCAGATAAAGATAAGAAAGTATTATTTACCTACTGTAACAAAATACAATGTAATATAATGTATATTTCGCTATATTTGATATCATTTTTACAAATGTTTATAATCTTATTTATCTACTGTTTTAATAAAGCATGTTAGTTTTAAGTTCAGATCTGTTGGCCTAATTTTCTTTATGTATTATCTCTAATTTCATATTATTATTATCAAACCACTGTATTTAAACAAATGTTGTTTCTAGGCCCACATAGTTTGGAATGTAATACAGTTCTGTACAGTATACTCTTATGTTATAGTTTTTGTTTATTACATTCTGTTTTGTGTGCTCATTGAATAAATAAATAAATATTATTAGTAATACTTGTGTTGGTCCAGCAGGAAGAGATGTCTCCGAGCGAGATGGACGCTCTGCACGAGCGACTCGTGGCCTATGTGCACACCATTGCACATGTGAGTACACACACTTATTTATCATCATAGAGTATCAAGTACTAAGTACTAAGCTTGGCTAATCTGAGGCCAGTGTTGAGAGAGCAGGTAGAGAACTTCAATAAAGCAGTAATAATAATTCTTTGCTGACATTTCCCTAAAAATGGTACTCAATTGGATATTGGCCACTTCCTTATGTCTCACTCAGATCAAAGATAAAAAGAGTTGCTTCAGTAACGAGGCACATAATATAACAAATTAATTGTTGGAACTGGTTACAAACTAGTTTCCCTGGGAAATGTGCAAATGCTCAACCTTAGCATAAAATAACGCAGCCGAGCGGATCATTGACGGTGCCAGCACGAGACATATGCACATACAATAAACTGCCATGCCATAATATTCTTTAATAATGCCATAATGTTTCTATGTATGACAAGTATGTATTTAGAACTATAAAAGTGTTATATCAGCTATCTGGCCGCCATATTACAAGTTTTGCTTAGTTTGGGGTCAGATGGTGTTGTGTGTGAATTGTCCACCAATATTTATTGATTTATTATAATACAGCCACACTCCATTTTTGCTTTACAACTGATTTAAAAAAAAATTGTCATAACTGAGTATTTTCATTAATTATTTGATTTTTTTTCCTGTGAAATTTATATTTGAATCTTTGTGACCTATTGTAACGGCACACAATAAAGATAGTTCACAAAAATCTAAAATCTTTCAGTGAGCACCTGGAGCCGGGGACTAAGTTTGGATTAGGAATATGATGGTTAGCTCCTTGTAGGACAAATACCCTGCAAAATGTTTGCCCCTGTTGGAATTTGAGGCATCCTCGCAAGGAGAGAGTCGAGGCTGTAATAAGTTTCTGTTATAGTATATTTATGTACCGACCGCGCGCAGGGCTCCCGGCGCGGCGTGTGGGGCGAGCACTCATACGCGCGCGCGCGCATCGGGGCCGGGGGCGGGGGCGGCGCAGGGGCCGGGGGTTCGCCGCGTGTGCGCGTGCTGCTGGCGCCGCGGGCTAGCGCCGCCTCGCCCGAGCCCGACGTGGAGCGCGCGCCCGAGCCGCAGCCCGAGCCGCCCGCCTCGCCCGGCGCGCCGCCCGGCGCCGGCGCCGGCTCCGACGGGGACGACGACACGGACGCGTCCGACGGCGAGTGGGAGGCGCGCGTGGCGGCGGCCGCGCCCGGCCCGGCGCACGCGCGCCTGGCGGACGTGGCGGCCTCGGCGCTGCGGCGCATGCGCCTGGCGCGGCTGGCGGGCGGCGGGCGCGCGGCGCGGCGGGCGGCGGCGCGCGCGGCGGCGGCGCGGCTGCGGCGCGCGCTGGCGCCGCTGTGGGGCGCGCCGGGCCCGGGCTGGCTGCACGCGGCGCTGTCGGCGCAGCTGCCGCGCGCCGAGCGCCGCCTGTACGAGGAGGCGCTGGCCGAGCTGGCGCGCGCGGTGCCGCGGCTGGCGGCGCGGCTGACGGGCGCGGCGCCGGCCCCGCGCGCGCCGCCGGCCGCGCGCGCGGTGGGCCCCGAGTCCTCGCCGTGGCTGGTGTGGGTGGCGAGCGGCTCGGCGGCGCTGGACGCGCGCGTGGAGCCGCGGCTGGCGGCGCTGGTGCACACGCGCGTGCTGCGCGGCGCGGGCGGCGCGCCGGGCGCGGGCGCGCTGCCGCCGGAGCCCTGGTGCGCCGCCGCCGCCGCCGCCGTGCGCTCGGCGCTCACGGACGCGCTCGCCGAGGCCGGGTGAGCTTCGACACTGGCATTGAAACGTGACGGGCACGCGGGTCGTGCGGGAGTCTGACCTCGAGAGGTAGATGAATGAAGATGACCTCTATCGAGACATCTTGCAATAATCAATGAAAACTGTTTATAGATAAAATGTTTATGGCTTTAGCGATTCTACTTGGTATAATGTAAAGGTAAATATTACCTGTTCCACGATCCCACCCCTCGGTTACCTCGGGTACCAGCGGTTGTAGCGATACAAGAGCAGATAGGTTTGAGATGCGCTCCTATTATGCTCCTTCGTATTCGGGCTGTTTTCTGCAGTTCGGAGCCATTTCCGAACCTGCGACAGTGGAAGTGGGGCAATCGGTTAAAGGCTATGTACCTGTTCTGCTGATGCTCTCGCCTTGCCAGTTCGTCCCTTGCATCGTTACCTCTTGACCGCTATGGTGTTTAATCCATTGAAGAATGATTTGGTTTTGTTCACATACTTCCATAAGAGATAATTATGTGGTATTGAAGAACTTGCCCAGAGGTGATAGTGTTACTCTTTAGGGCATGCAGAGTTGCGCGCTGTCAGAGTATGGGGATGTTCTATCCCTGTTACCTTCCTGTCGCCGGTAATGGTGGCAGGTCCCGTGATGCGCACGCACTCGGCCTGCAAGACAGAGTTGAAGGCTCCAAGTGATGTGTGATAGCTGATGTTCAAGTTTTCCGAGAGGGTGCCGGATCCGACGACCACGTTGGTTCTTGAACCATTGGTGAAGTTAACTTGGTAGAGTTATGATCTCCGGAGGGAGACTCCTCGAGTCAAATTTAGTATTTCACTACTACTGTTTGGGTATTATATCACTGTAGCACGGGTTGATGCTTCAGGCTGTTCTGAAGACTCGCGTATGAGGAATACCTGTATCATGCCCGAGACCAAGAGTCCGTACAAATACAAATTTCTTTATTGCTGTTTGCAGGTAAGATAAGGTGATACAAAACATTTTAATAATTGACCCATACAAACCGGCCTCTTTTTCTAGAGGCATTCAATATGTCTGGCAACACAGTTTCCATTAGTCTGAATTTATACAATGATAACAATAGTCAGCTGATAAAGTCTTTGTCTTCTTTTTCCATTTTTAACTTTTAATCGGTTGTATCATATTATATGTCATCTGATTCATTGTCTATTAATTTCTGGTTTCTGTCCAGTTGTGCTATGTTAGTGTGATATGTTTGGTGAGCACAATTACGCCAATGTCTTGTGCTTCAGCGGGATGCTGTTATGGACTCTGACAAGTATGTACTTTCATGTAGAATCCAAGGTCTTGCAGTAGTAGCTCTTGCAGTTCAGCCATGTGAGCAATGTCAAAGAATGTCATTATGTATAGAAAAATCAAAAAAATAACAATTCAATATTATGTGTATAATAAAACAATGTCAATGTGTATAAAATTTAATATTTGTATACTTACTCAAAGAGCTCTCACAATATATCAAATAGTTACAATATATTATCTGGTCTAACATTAAGTTAAGTAAATGTAAAGTTTCATTAAATATAGACAGTGGACACTAATGTGGCCAATGGAATTTAATGTGGAAGTTAATGGAATGCAAAATGTCATGTTAAACAAAATCTATACATCAGTATTCCAATTAATTTCCCTATCATTCAAAAATTATTTCACTGTGTAATAGCATTTGCGTACCAGTATCTTTTTAATCTACTTTTGAACATGGATAAGTAGACCGTAGTCTCCTGCTGCCCGCGCAGGTGGAGCGGAGGCAGATCCAGCATTATCTCCACCCTACCGTTGGCGTTGGTATCGCTGCTGGTCGCTAAACATGCCAACCTTTGGAATTGTTGGAGCTTTTCGATGGTTGTGGTCTTTGTGTGCTTGAATTCCGCAAGCTCTGCACCACCCCACTGCAGCAAAGCAGAGAAGATGCCCTCTGGTCCGGCGGCTTTGAATGGTTGGAAACTTAATGGCGCAGATAATTTTTTTCGTAGGTTACCACTTTCTGGGCGATCTGGCAATCGGTCTCTGAAAGCAAATAGCTGTCCACCTCAAGTGTGTTTAAGGTAGTAGCTCTTATGTCTCTTCTAGGGAGACGATGTATGTGTCGTCGTTCCTGCGGACGGAGCCGATGTTTTGTTGTGTCCCTGCGGATAAGATCCTTGCCCGTCCTGCCTCATTGCAGGATTTGATGTTGCTACAAATTCCGCGCCAGGATGACGATCTTCTGCAGCTTATTCGTTTTTATGTGCTTTGGCCTCTTTATAGTTGTCCCACTTCTGGTTATCACTGGTGTTCATCGCCCTGTTTAGGAGTCGTCTAACCTTTTTCCTGATTCTTTTGAGCTTGGGACTTGGAACCTGTGGCGGTGATCAGCTCCTGGCCTGGCGCTCGCAGTGCTCGCCCTCGACCAGTCTTAGGACCTCAGGTGATGGTACCGTCTCGTCGTCCGCCATGGAGGCAGAGGCACCAGGTGCCACCACTGGGGCTAGAAGACTCGATCCCTGAGCCTGCAGAATGCTGATGAACAGAACTCGGTTAGCGTATACATAGATAGTTTATTAGGAATTAAGTTACAGGCTCTGGGTGCTCGCTGTCCACTATAAGCGTGTATAACTTAACTCATTCCATACTTTGACATACCATTACCCAGAAAAGCTTGCCCTTGGTAGTTCGCAAAGTAAAAGTGCTGTAGCATTTAAACATGGCACGATTTGACCATACCAGTCGAATAGGGAACAAACTAGGTTCGTACCATGTCAGCAGCAGAGAGTTTTGGTCCCTAGCAAAATCTGTTGAATCGAAATTCGGCCACCCCTCACTACCTCCGATGTTAACACCCGTTGGGTCGTCAGGACGCCGGCTCACAACGCATTGGCGAAGGCAAACTTGTCTGCATCTCAGTTTGCGGAATCTTCGCGTCTAGATGCCGATAGTGCGAAACTTTCTATTTCATCTGGCAGTCCGATTTTAATGTCGAAAATATAATACATATTTTATTTTATTCTAAATGGAAAACAAACAGCTTTACACAATCAAAAAAGTTAGATGAAGAATATAAATATAAAAAGAAATACAAAGTCAAAGTACTTTATTCATAAATGTCAATTAATAAAAAATAAAAACAAAATTAAGAGCATACAAATTGTATACATTTTCAAAGTTTGAAACTACTACTTTACTGTATTACAATAATTAACTATATAAAGTTTGATCGATAAGCCAGCACTTTAATCTGTTTTTGAAGCTGCCGAAACTTGGAGCCGATATAACTATTTTGGGAAGAGTGTTATAAACTTCCGGTCCCATAATGTGAGTCAACTTCTGTGACCTCGTGACAGAGTGTGGTATAACATCCAGCTTGTCGGCGTTGCGTATGTTGCGAGAATGTCTCTCTCCTCGCGTGTTGTACGATTCTAGATTATTTTTGACATACACAGCCACTTGATAGATCAAGATAGCAGGTAAAGTAAGTATACCAAGCTCCTTGAAATATGGTCTGACGGATGTACATTGCGATACGCCAACAATGGCACGTACGGCACGTTTTTGGGCGCGGAACGCACGCTTCCAGTCGGCAGCGCGCGCGTATAGCTCGGCGCCGTATTGTAACCGTGAATGCACTGTGGCGAAGTAACATGCACGTGACACTTCCGTAGACACCACTCGGGATACTCGTCTTAGCGCAAAGCACGCACTGCTAACTTTAGCACACATCTTGTCGATGTGATGTTCCCACGTCATGCTGCGATCAATCTCGAACCCCAAAAATGCGGTGTTCTGTACCTGCTCAATCCTAACACCATTTAGCGAGACTTTTAGCGGTTTTGTATGGTGTCCCGACATACAAAAGTGAATATTGTGTGTCTTTTTTGAATTTAGCATAAAACCGTTGGCACTAAACCATGAATTTAAGCCGTTTATTACAATATTTAATTTGTCTTCTAATTCCTCTATTGAAAGAGCTGTGACTACGGCAGCCACGTCATCCGCATACATGAATATGGCTGCACCCTTCACGGCTTCGGGTAGATCGTTTAGTAGGAGAGAAAACATAATATTAGAGACTGACGAACCCTGCGGTACTCCCATAGACGAAGGCAACGGGTCTGATTTACTGTCGCCATCGCCAGCATCCACTACTTGAGAGCGGCCTCATAACATGTCAGTCAATACCTCGTATGATTTCCCAGCTATGCCATAGTGTTTCAGTTTTAAAGCTAAGGTCTCATGGTCTGCAACATCGAAGGCCTTCGATAAGTCACAGCATAAGACGGCTACTTGCTCTTTACGTTTACGGGCAGCCAACACGCTACGAATCACTTCACGCGTTAGAGAAGTCGTAGACCTCCCTTCGCGGTATGCGTATTGTTGTTCACACAGCGCCTCGGTTTCCGATAGGTAGGCCACTAATCGCGAACTCAAGCCATTTTCGAATACTTTGGCTATTGCTGGTATAATCGATACTATTCTATATCCATCAATATCGTCCCGTTTGCCTTTGCCTTTAAATATCGGGGACATTTCGATATCTTCAGCGGCGACGGGTACGACCCCTCCCTAAGACACTTATTAAACAGTGTGGCGAGAACCGGAGCTAGAGGCAAAATTGCTAGTTTAATTAGCTCCATCGACACACCGTATATGTCTTTTGACTTTTTTGGAGGTATTCTGGAGGAGACTATGCGAAATACCTCATCAGCCGAAAAACTTGTTAGTCTGAGGGAACGGTCAGACGCCTGACGCGCAGATACTAAAATTTAACATACAGTAGCAGCATTAGCTTTAGGCGCCCCACAGGCAGCAGCTGCATTTAAAAACCGAACGTTTATAGCATTTACGGCATTTTTTGGCGAACTAAACTTACTGCCGTTACAATCTTTTACGATCTCGGAAAAGTTCAACCTAGGCGAATTGTTTTTCCCCCTCTCCGTGTTCACGATTCCCCACATAGCTTTAGATGGATTCGTGCTTCCATGTATTATGCTATTGCAGTGATTTGTTTTAGACACATTCAAAGTAGAATTGTATTTCCTGTTGAGATCGTCAAACATAGCTATTAAGTTCTCTTCTTCAGGAAATTGGTCAACTAATTTCGAAATATCAAACAACAATGATTTTAGATTTAGAATATCAGGCGTAACCCACGAAGCATCACGTTTGTGATTTGGTGTTCGTTTTATCGGGAAACAAGTGTCATACTTATTTGCTAAAATATTGATCATTGCCACTACAAATGTTTGAGCGGTTTTGTTTCTCTCACTTACTTCATACCAATCTATACTGTCAATAGCCATCACAAAGCTTGCGCGGTTATTCTGCGATAAATCACGACTGAGACGAGTGAGCTGTGCTGGCGCTGAACAAGCGAATGTTACCACTCCACGTACGGCTAAGTGATCTGACAGAAGCGTATTTATTGAGGTTGCGGAAGTAAGTTCTCGCGCTACATTTGTAAAAATTAGGTCGATCGCTGTTTGTGACGTTTCTGTTATACGAGTAGGGAAGTCTACAATCGAACTCACATCGTGAGAGTTGAGTATGTCGAACAGGTTTTTAAAGTCAGTGCTAGTGCTGTCTAAGATGTTTATGTTCATATCACCGAGAATCATAAATGTTTTATCGGTTTCACTGAGCTTATCGAGCAAACGTTCCAGGCCACTTAAGAAACCTCTAACATGAGCTAGGCCTGTGCGATAAATGCAAATGATAGTAATGTCAAAGTCCATAACGTCAATCGCGGAGATTTCACAAAATCTTTCTTCTGACAATGCTGATAACTCAACGTTTTCGACACACTTTAGTGCTTCATTTACAAAAATACAGGATCCGCCATGGATACTGAAGCCAAATACAGTTTTCACTGATAAAACAAACGGAAAGAAAAAAATAGTTAATACAAAACAAAACAAATAGAACGAAAGTACGAGGGTCAAACTGAAAGTTCTTAGAAAATCAAAAACTGATTACATTAGCCAGTTATTAGTTTTATTATATCTTTTCAAAATATTGTCCATTCACGTCAATACACCGCTGCATGCGATGGAACCACTGGGAAAAGCACTTTGCCCACTCGTCCTTAGGGGTCTCTTCAATGGCATCGCGATACGCAGCCACCGCTTCTTCAGCATTCATAAACCGCTTTCCTTTAAGTTTTTCTTTAATTTTGAAAATAAATAAAATCACAAGGCGTGAGGTCGGGGCTATACGGCGGGTGACCCAGTAATTCAACGTTTGATGTCGCCAAATAGTCGATCGTTCGCTTGGCGGTGTGCGATGAGGCGTTGTCGTGGTGAAGGAGGATCCTACTGCGAGGTCGTTTCTCTCGAACTTTTTCCAAGACAAGTGGCAAACAATTGGTAGTGTACCATTCTGCAGAAACTGTTTTTTGATCCTCTAACACAATTGTTGCGAAATGACCTATGCTTCCAAAGAACGAGGCCACCATTTTTTTCCCCGCACTTCGATCTCTCTTCACTTTAGTTGGCAACTCCTCGAAAGGAAACACCCACTGAGCAGATTGTCTTTTGGTTTCAGGATCATAACAGTAAATCCAGCTTTCGTCACCTGTTAGTATGTCGAACACAGCATTTGAGTCACCTCCGTTAAATCTTTCAATCATTTTACGGCACCAATCCACACGATGGAGTTTTTGAGCCTCAGTCAAATTATGAGGTATCCACCGGGCGCAAAGCTTCCTGACCGCTAAATGTTCGTATAGGATTTTGTGCACTTGACTCATACCGATGCCTAAGCTTGTCCGAATCTGCTGATAGGTCACTCTTTTGTCAGTCTCTATCATACGCCGCACAACACAGATGTTATCTTCAGTCGTCGCCGTAGAAGGCCGTCCCTCACGTAAATCATCAGTGAGATTAGTGCGACCACGTTTAAACTCATTAAACCAGTTGTAAACAGTCGCACGAGATGGGGCTTCATCGTGAAAGGCCAATCGTAGTCTATCATAACTTTCTTGTTGACTTAAATGACATCGAAAGTCATAAAAAATCATTGCACGAAAATTTTCTCGTGTTAAATTCATGTTGACGTGACACAGACAATTTTCAATTTGCCGCCAAATCGTAAAACAAATGACAAATGAATGAAGTATATACTCAGTAATATTGGCAAAGAGTTCTATTTTCAAATTATAGAATTATTTTTTTATTATATTGTTTATAAGTGGCCAGTTCTAAGAACTTTCAGTTTGACCCTTGTAGCAACAAGTAGGTACCACATACCGGAAACGAATAAACACAAGTAGCACTAGGTAGGAATTTTCAAAATGAATATAGAATTAAACGAAAATTAATCAAATTAACGATTTGCATCAATTAAACGTTTAGCTTTAAACCTGCGTTTTTAAGGTTCCGTAGCCAAATGGCATAATACGGGACCCTTATATATTCGTCATGTCTGTCTGTCTGTCCGTCCGTCCGTATATGTCACAGCCACTTTTCTCCGAAACTATAAGAGCTATACTATTGAAACGTTGTAAGTAGATGTAATCTGTGAAGCGCATTAACATACAAAAAGTAGAAAAAACTAAAAATTTTAGGGGTGTCCCATACTTAAAACTGAAACTCCAAATTGTTTTTTTGTGTCGGAATGTGCCGGAAGGAAGACAAGTCCGTAGTGAGCGGCGCGGCGTGTTGCAGGTCGCGCTGCGTGGTGCTGGGCGGCGCGGGCGCGGGCGCGGCGGCGGCGCTGCTGCTGGCGCGCGGCGCGGGCGCGGCGGGGCGCGCGGGGGGCGGCGTGCGCGGCCTGCTGCTGCTGGCGCCCGCGCTCGACACGCCCGAGGCCGCGCGCGACGCGCCCGACGACGCGCTGCGCGCCTGCCGCCTGCCGCTGCTCATAGGTCGCTCGCTCTCTGTCTCACACACCGCCTGCCGCCTGCCGCTGCTCATAGGTCGCTCGCTCTCTCCCCGCCTGCCGCTGCTCATGGGTCGCTCGCTCTCTGTCTCACACACACCGCCTGCCGCCTGCCGCTGCTCATGGGTCGCTCGCCTCTGTCTCACACACACCGCCTGCCGCCTGCCGCTGCTCATAGGTCGCTCGCTCTCTGTCTCACACACACCGCCTGCCGCCTGCCGCTGCTCATAGGTCGCTCGCTCTCTGTCTCACACACACCGCCTGCCGCCTGCCGCTGCTCATAGGTCGCTCGCCTCTGTCTCACACTCACCCACACCGCCTGCCGCTGCTCATGGGTCGCTCGCTCTCTGCCGCCTGCCGCTGCTCATAGGTCGCCTCGCCTCACACACACCGCCTGCCGCTGCTCACACACTCGCTCTCTGTCTCACACACACACCTCCTGCCGCCTGCCGCTGCTCATGGGTCGCTCGCCTCTGTCTCACACACACCCGCACACACCGCCTGCCGCTGCTCATAGGTCGCTCGCTCTCTGTCTCACACACACCCTCACACACCGCCTGCCGCTGCTCATAGGTCGCTCGCTCTCTGTCTCACACACACACACACCGCCTGCCGCTGCTCATAGGTCGCTCGCTCTCTGTCTCACACACCCTCACACACCGCCTGCCGCTGCTCATAGGTCGCTCGCTCTCTGTCTCACACACACCGCCTGCCGCCTGCCGCTGCTCATAGGTCGCTCGCTCTCTGTCTCACACACACCGCCTGCCGCCTGCCGCTGCTCATAGGTCGCTCGCTCGTCTCACACACACCCTCTCCTGCCGCTGCTCATGGTCGCTCACACTCTGTCTCACACCCCTGCCGCCTGCCGCTGCTCATAGGTCGCTCGCTCTCTGTCTCACACACACCTGCCGCCTGCCGCCTGCCGCTGCTCATAGGTCGCTCGCTCTCTCACACACACACCGCCTGCCGCCTGCCGCTGCTCATAGGTCGCTCGCTCTCTGTCTCACACACACACCGCCTGCCGCCTGCCGCTGCTCATAGGTCGCTCTCGCTCTCTGTCTCACACCCGCCTGCCGCCTGCCGCTGCTCATGGGTCTGCCGCCTAGGTCGCTCGCTCTCTGTCTCACACACACCGCCTGCCGCCTGCCGCCTGCCGCTGCTCATAGGTCGCTCGCCTCTGTCTCACACACACCACCCGCCGCCTGCCGCTGCTCATAGGTCGCTCGCTCTCTGTCTCACACACACCCGCCTGCCGCCTGCCGCTGCTCATAGGTCGCTCGCCTCTGTCTCACACACCCTCACCGCCTGCCGCCTGCCGCTGCTCATAGGTCGCTCGCCTCTGTCTCACACACACCGCCTACCGCCTGCCGCTGCTCATAGGTCGCTCGCTCTCTGTCTCACACACACGCCTGCCGCCTGCCGCTCATAGGTCGCTCGCCTCTGTCTCACACACACCGCCTGCCGCCTGCCGCTGCTCATAGGTCGCTCGCTCTCTCACACACACACCGCCCGCACACACGCCGCCTGCCGCTGCCGCCCGCCCTGCCTCGCTCAGGTCGCACGCCTCTGTCCTCACACACACCGCCTGCCGCCCGCCGCTGCTCATGGGTCGCTCGCCTCGTCTCACACACACCGCCTGCCGCCTGCCGCCGCTCATGCCGCCTCGCTCGCCTCCGCCCGCCGCTGCCTCATAGGTCGCACACACACACCCGCACCGCCTGCCGCTGCTGCTCGCTCGCCTCTGTCTCACACACACCGCCTGCCGCCTGCCGCTGCTCATAGGTCGCTCGCCTCGTCTCACACACCCCTCGCCGCCCGCCTGCCGCTGCTCATAGGTCGCTCGCCTCTCTCACACACACACACACCGCCTGCCGCCTGCCGCTGCTCATAGGTCGCTCGCTCTCTGTCTCGCACACACCCTCACACACCGCCTGCCGCCTGCCGCTGCTCATAGGTCGCTCGCTCTCTGTCTCACACACCGCCTGCCGCCTGCCGCTGCTCATAGGTCGCTCGCTCTCTGTCTCGCACACTGCCTCCCACCTTGTATGATGTCTGGTGTGTGACGTTGATTCGTGTGCGCAGTGGCGGGGTCCTCGGCGGCGGACTGCTCGCGCGCCGTGGCGCACAACGTGGCGGGGGCGGCGCCCGGGGGCGCGCGCCGCCTGCTGGAGGTGCGCGGCGCCGACAGCGAGCTGCGCCTGCCGCCGCGCCTGCGCGCGCGCCTGCGCCTGCCGCAGCACGCGCTCGACGCCGCGCTCGTCGTACGTACACACACACACACACTGCCGCCTCGCTCGTCGTACGTACACTCTCTCACACACACACACACACTGCCGCCGCGCCTGCGCCTGCCGCAGCACGCGCTCGATGCCGCGCTCGTCGTACGTACACTCACACACACACACACACACACACACGCCGCCGCCTCGCTCGTCGTACGTACACTCTCTCACACACACACACACACACACACTGCCGCCTCGCTCGTCGTACGTACACTCTCTCACACACACACACACTGCCGCCGCGCCTACGCCTGCCGCAGCACGCGCTCGATGCCGCGCTCGTCGTACGTACACTCTCACACACACACACACTGCCGCCGCGCGCCGCCTGCCGCAGCACGCGCTCGCGCTCGATGCCGCGCTCGTCGTACGTACACTCTCACACACACACACACACACACACACACACACACCGCCTCGCTCGTCGTACGTACACTCTCACACACACACACACTGCCGCCGCGCCTACGCCTGCCGCAGCACGCGCTCGATGCCGCGCTCGTCGTACGTACACTCTCACACACACACACACACTGCCGCCGCGCCTACGCCTGCCGCAGCACGCGCTCGATGCCGCGCTCGTCGTACGTACACTCTCACACACACACACACACACACACACACACACACTGCCGCCTCGCTCGTCGTACGTACACTCTCTCACACACACACACACACACACACACACACACACACACACACACACACACACACACTGCCGCTGCTCCCACAGGCTCCTCATGACACCCCGGTCCGCAGGAGGAGTGCGTCCGCTGGGCGGTGGAGACGGCGGAGCAGGAGGAGGAGCCCCCGGCCCCCGCCCCCGCCGCGCCCCGCGCGCGCCCGCTGCCGGCGGTCGTCAGAGAGATCGGTAACTACGCGCGGGCGGCGCCCGGCCGGACCTAGCGCGCTCGTTAACAAATCTGTTACTGAATCTCAATATTCAACTTAACAATGAACACATCCAATTTTACTATTGCAATCTGCGGATCTACCGCCAAACTAAAACTATTTCAGCTGCGCTAGTGCTGCCTCAATTCATTTCGCTTGACGTTGTACGGACAGCGATACTAAAGCCAAAATCGATTTAACAATATATTTATATATTAAATGAATATACGGGAACTCACGTGATGTACAGTCAGGCTAATCCGACTTAAGTTTCGGCCACGTCCGGCCTTTTTCAAGCAGAGTGCACGCGCGCGACCGCTGCTCGTTTGGCTCGTGCCAAACCCGACACGTACTCGTATATTCATTTAAAATGTGTAATAGCCACGTTAGGTTTCATACTAAAATATATGAATAGCCGAGCTATCAAATTCTGAGTTATAAGTTTTCACTTATATCGACAGTCCCTACCGACTGCCATTTTTAATTTCTTAAATTTATTACAAAAAATCTGCACTAACACTGCAATGGGCTCGTAACATGAGGTGATGATTTATATCTATGTCCTGTAATTGTTCGGCAAACCGGAACAGAGTGATGTCTGGTCCTGCTTGTGCGTGTAACTGGTGTCAGTGTGCGGGCTCCCCGGGCGGCCCGCGGCCCGCGGAGCCGCTGCGCGCGGCCGGGCTACAGAGTGTGTCCGTGCGCCAGACCTGACGGACGAGGAGTACGCGCACCTGCCGCCCGCCGCGCCCGCGCCCCCCGCGCCAGCCCCCGCCGCGCCTGCGCCCCCCGCGCCCGCCGCGCCGCTGTCAGTGCCCACGCCACGTAACTCGCACACACCGCTCACTCCTCACCGGCCTGGCTCACTCCTGTCCTCGGTTGTATAGTTGCCGGCAAACAAGTTGACCCAATGAAGTTAGCTGCGCAGAAACGTGTTTAAGGTCTTTGTGGTGGAAGTGCACATGCGCGACCTTTCCCCTTCCACGTCACTGTTGGGTCAACTTGTTTGCCGGCCGCTACACCACACATTGAATTACACAAAAAGTAAGAACGAACTTCCTTCGGAGAATATGTATATGATACCACCTTGCCCTTTTTTCTATCGGAATGCTCGTAGCTCGAAAAAGCGATATCGTTTCATGGTTGATGTTCCAAAAACACGAACGAAGAGATTTGACTCTACTTTTGTGATAAGAACGTCTAGGCTGTGGAATACGTTGCCTGAGTGGGTTTTCCCCGATGGTTACAATCTTTGTGTCTTCAAATCGAGAGTGAATCGGTATCTTCTAGGTAAACACGCTCCATCGTAGACCGCATCGTCGCTTAACATCAGGCGAGATGGCGGTCAAGTGTAAACCTATAAAAGTTAAATAGTAGATAATTCACCAAGGGAGAAGACTGTCTTGTGTCATGGGCGTCATATTGGATCCTGAGCGCAGCGAGGGTTCCAACCCGCCTATGACACAAGACAGTTTTTTACTTCAGAGGTGATTACTCTACTTTTCGTATCTTCTGTGAGGCAATTAAAAGAAAGTAACGCGTCACTTCCGTTATATATTTTTCTTACGGTTTCAGTGTCCCGTTGTTTTCAGTTCGGTCGCGTAGCGAAATCCTTATCTCCGTCAAGCCTGCCGTAAGGAACTTCGTTCCAATAATTTAGTAAATTAATTTTGTTATGTCGGCCCCGAGCCCCGAACCCGACCCCCGACCCCGACCCCCGACCCCGAGCCCCGAGGCCCGCCCCCTGTCGCTCCGTACCCTCCTTTCTCCTCACACGTTTCACTCCCTCACTCCACTCATTCTCGCAGCGCTCTTCTGATGTCGTATGTCGTGGGACAATTTGATAAACCATATTTTCGCAATTTCCTATTCTAATAGATAATTTCTCGAAAACGCGAATGATTAGATATTGGCTATGATCTTACTAAAAATTAGAGTTTTTGCAAAAACATAAGCTGCTAGCAAGCTGCAAGTAACATTTAATTTCTGATGGCCAACAGAGAAGACGATCTATCGTTGTGACGGGGTCCTGGTTTTCCTAGTTGGTTTGAGGTATTTGTCATAGAGATCTAAAAGGTAAGAAACTGCGAGATTATAATCTTACCATAGCTAAAGTTACTTTCTAATCTAATGAATTCACAGTTTTACGGAAACAGATAATCTCAGAAAATTAAAGAGCACAATCTCAAAGAGAGAATGCTGTCGAGCTGTCCACCAATGAGAGAGCATTTAGTTTCGGGCGCTCGTATTGCCCTATCAGCGTGTTCTAGTCATCGTATCCCACGAATCTTTTCGCAATTTTACGGAAACGGCCAGCGTTTTTGAGACGATCTTCTTAGCATTCCATGGATTCACCGTGCGGGTGCCGGGTCCATCGTGTGGCAGAGAGAGAAAACCCGAGTAGATCCCGAGACTCGGGCGTAGGTTTAAGGGCCCCCTTTCTGACGTACATCAACACTCACCTTCCCTACTCGTTTTTCTCTCCCTGCCCAGCCAAATCTGATATGAGCCTACTAGTGCAGCTTTAGATACTCGTTCCAGTATAGAACTTACTGCACTTCTGGATAAGCCAAGGTCTTTCAGTAGGTTATAGAGAGATTTTGCTGGTATACCTCTCGCTCCCACTTCTACAGCGTATAAACTAACTACATAGCCGTTTTTTGTTAATTCGTTTAGGAGGTCGTAATACTTATTTTGTTTCATCGCGTGGTCTTTAGGTATATTAGTTTCCCACGGTACGGTAAGTTCTACAAGGACTATGCGTTTCGTAGCTCTAGAAAAAGGAAAATGTCCGGTCTGGATGACGAAACACCCATATCCTCTGGGATTTTGTAGTGTTTTTCATACGTGTCCATTAAAATAGTCCAATCAGGTGCTGTACCCAGGATTGAGTAAGGCTTGTTCCTGGAGTTTGAAGTTGAGCCTTCTTTTACAAAGTTAATTTGTCTTTTGTTTGTCGTCAATCCCTTTTGGGCTCTAGCTACTGAAAGGCTCATGGCTTCACGTATGATTTCAAGTACTCTGTCATGACGCCGTGAGTAATGACCCCCATTAAGGAGCACCTTGCATCCCACCAATATGTGCCTTGCTGTACATATCGCCTCTCCACAAGTATAGCAACATTTTTCAGAGGCTTTTACCTCACCTTACCAAGTTACTCTGGTCAGGGAGGGTCATTTGGAATGCATTTAGATAAAAATTTAATAAGGCAGGGGACCAGTCATAGATCAAGGTGCGCCACTTTAGAGCTAATGGGATACAGAACTCACCTATGGTTAACCACTCACTTTGCATTTCTAAATTCATAGCGTGCACTTTGTTACCGTCATTTTCGTCTTGTTGTAGAAAGGTTTTTACCATGTCTCGGTCTTTCATTTTCTTTCTCGCACCCAACCCAGCAGTATTTACTTGTGCACCTGCCATAAATTGTTTATGGAATTGAAGTCTAGATTCCAGGTCTGAAGCAGTTTTGTCTTTTGGGAGAGATGTAATTAATTCGTCTTGCGACTTTCCCAAAACATGCGTTTTTGTAACTCTTAGATGTTTGTAAAGTTCAGACGGTTTCTTTAGTTTCAGCCCAAAACTATTGTGATCCCTAAAAAGAGTAGAGGGATCAGCCGGATGTGCCAATCCGAACCATGACTTCAATATCTTTATGACATTGGCATCTAGCTTTCCCAAGAGAGTTTTACCGATGTCATATACTAGGAAAGGCCAAGTGAGACGTGATGTGATGTAGTTGTCATATATCCATGCTTTTTTGATATTGCTGATAGGCTGCTGGTCTACCTTATTGAGGTTGTTCATGAAATTTTCAACAACCACCTCTAATGATGGTGTACGTCCTTTGTGATCTATCTTTCTACCAAGAAATTTGAAAGGCACTGCCTCTCCAATTGTGGCAGCTCCTTGGCCACTTATGGAGAGTCCCGGATCGTAAGACGTATATTTGGTATTTCGTCTACCCAGACAAAGACAATGACATTTAGATGGTTTTGTCCTCATTCCTCCGTCCATGTACAGAACTCATCGACTTCGTTCAACAATTCTTGACACTGTTTGGGATTACGTGTAAGTATTGCAAGGTCGTCCGCAAAGGCCAAGATTGACTCAGTGTACTTATTGTTGATTTTAAACCGGTAGCCCCATTTCTTTTCACCGAATATTAATTTGTCTACTAAAATATTTATAACTATATTAAATGCTATTGGTGATAAGCAGCACCCTTGGAATAGTCCTACATTGTATTCAAGTGGTTTTGTGTATTCCTTGTTTACTGCTATGACGAATTTTAAGTGGCAATAATAAGAATTAATTATGTCAATAATTTCAGCAGAAAAGTTATACCATTTTAGGGCAAATATCATAAGTTCATGCTGGACAGAACCAAACGCGTTCTCTAGGTCTATCCAGCAGACTGTTATTTGCCTCTCATGTGTTCTGGCATCTTTCAAACTTTCTGCTAGTAATGTATTGTGTTCCAGGCATCCAGAAATACCAGGCAAGAACCCTTACTGGTGATTGGGCCTGAAATACCTATTGCTAGTCATAAATGTGGTCATTTTTGTTTGCAAAATACTGAAAAGATTTTAGAAATTGTATTGGTTAGGGCTATCGGTCTGGTGTCTTTGGGATGAGTTACTTCCTGCTTTTTAGGGATGAGGACAAAAATTGCTCTTCCGAATGCTACTGGGACTTGCTTTCTTGACCAGATCTTAATGAATATATATTCAAGATATGTTTACGAACTGATGGTCACTTTTTATACACTATGTAAGGAATGCCATCTGGGCCAGGAGCTGATTTAGTAGTTTTCTTTTTAATTTGATAGTTTACTTCCTCTTCACTAGGTGGGGTGCTTTGAAAGTTTGTCAGAGGATCATTAGGTCTTTGGATGTTTGGTTCTACGTACGAGCTCCCGCGTTTAGGCACTTCGTATGTGCTTTTAAAGTGATCGTAAATTTGCGCGTTAGTCAAGATAAGCTTTCCATTTTGCTCCCTGAAAATATTTTTGGAGTATTGAAAAGGGTTTTTATCAAAGTCTACTTCGTGTTTAGCTCTGTTAAAATTATCACGATTTTTACTAATTTGAAGCGATATTCCTTGTATTAATTTAAGGATTGATCTTAGAGCTCTGGACAGTTGGTGACTTAGATGGTTGTCGCCCATGGTTTTAGCTACACGAAGACGTTTTATTAACTCTCTTTTCTTCCTCCGCAATTTCATTTTGAACATATTTTCCTTGCTATTTTGAGCATAACAAGTTGATGGTGGGTAATGTTCCGAGAAGTATGTATATATGGTGTCCTGGAAAGTTTCTACTTGGCTGTTTAGGTCTTGTTTTGGCCCAGGATGTTCTAACAAGATCGCCAAGTCACTCGATGTCAAAATAATTATTTTCTTTCCGTATCGTTGAGAAACGTCAAAGCGATTATTAAATTCTGCGCGTTTCAGCGAAATCTCTAGGATTTTTGTGAAAATACGGTTTATCAAATCAACCTACGACATATATTATATTTATGTCACTGTAACATTGTATATATCGTCAAATTGCAATAAAATGCGTGAGATTATAAACCTACGGTGGATTAGTTTACAATCTTACAGTGATATATCATTTATTTGCTATACACTTGTACCCAATGATTGCATGAACATTGTCTGCGTTTAATATTCAGTTTATTTTTATTTTGTCTCTGTTATGTTTCACTAAAATCGATGTATTTCGTTTTCCAGTAACGCTCGCAGCTCGGAGTCGGGTGAGTGTTCGCGCGGCCACGTGCTCTGGGTGCTCATTCACAACGCAGTCCGAACGATCAAACTCGGAACGGCAATCCTTGTCTCTGTCATTCCAAACGGATAAGGCAAGGTTTGATACCGATAGGTTTGTCTCCGTGTCGAGATCTATCCGATTGCGTGGTGAATCAGGGTTCTGGTATCTGCCCGCGGCCCGCGCCGGGGCTCCGGCCTTCGGTCACGTCATATCATAGGACGGTCACAGGGTCTTAAGATAGCCGAGGACGGTAATCATCAATACACACGTGTGTTATACGACGGTTTTCAACACACTTGTGAATAATAAAATACATTTCAACAATAAAAACGAGTTATTAAAAATGTTTCGTTGTGGCGGGAATAAAATATAGTTGTCAAAAAATGAGCGCGCAACTAACAATGGCGACCAGCCACAGACTAAAAAATAGGTTTCGTTCAAAACTCGGAGTTGCTGCAGTCTGTAAGTCGACAGACGTGCCGAGAGGCTCATGGGCAACGACACCTGGGTTCGAAAAATACTTCAAAATATCGTATCGTACTGCGCCGTAAAATTTGTTAGCTTATCGAGTTTTTATCGGAAACACTTTGGACAGCGTGCAACATGCAACTGATCTAATACCACTTTACCCTTTTTCTATCGGAGTTCCTGTAGCTCGAAAAAGCGACATCGTTTTATGGTCGACGTTTCAAAGATTCGAATGAATGAAGCCGTTAGACTCTAATTTTGTGATAACAACGTTTAGACTGTGGAATGCGTTTCCTGAGCGTGTTTTCCCTTACGTGCGCGTTCCTACGCCAACAAGCACAAGCGCAGCTATTATTGTTATTCTATCAACCCGCGTGCTCTATGTCAACAATCGTTGCTGCGAAGCTCTCTGTTGGAAGACTGATTGTGACGTGTACACGACTCAACATGTATTCATTTTGGTACTAGTCTGTTCGAAATTTCAATTACGCGAAATTTACCGCTAACCCAATAGAAATAAAAGCTTTATTTGGCCTAAAAAAATATGGATCCCACCGCGTCATTTCTCGATTGTCCGACGCCATTTTGCGCCATGACGAAGAACGATATTTTTTTAAACCAGATAATGAAAACGGTTTGTATTTTATTGCAATCTACTAAAAAAACTATGGTGAATATGCTAAAGTCAATATTATTTATGTATTGTGTTCTTTTATTAGTAAACAAGCGTAATAACATTGAAGTGCTGTAAAATACGAAACTATTTTACAAGGGGCGTGAAATGTAAACTTTGCATTTAATAACAGGATTAATTGAGATGGTAAGTACCTAGAAGTTAATGCAATAGTAAACAACATTTCAAGGGCTTTCTTGTGATATATAAATGTAGGTATATTAATGTGAATCTATAATATAAATATGTGATGATGATCTAGCTAGCACGTGTGCAGGATTCCGCGTAAAACGGGTGAGGGGTAAGGGCGTACCCCGAGCAAATGAGCTTGAGTGTTTCCAGAAAGAAACAGTAGGATTTGTCGCTGTTTTACGCTAAACTCTACAAACTGGCACTCCGCAGTGTCAACAGTTCGGTGATGACGTGCAACCGAACTACTGACACCAAAAAGTTGCAGTAGTTCGGTTAACCGAACTAACAACCGGACTACTGACACTACTCGAATCGGATATGGGTCTTTTGAAAAAAATATTTCTACCAAAATGTTCGTCATGGAATTGCCTATCCATGTGTGTAAGTACAAAATCCAAATACTAATGGCAGTCTTTCGTGTAGATGTATGATAATATTACAATTATTTTATGGTTTAGTTGTGAGATGATTTTGCAATTCCCTGGACACTCATGACTGGCGCTCGATACTCTCGTGTGGTAGTATGGATGAAGCGGTTGAGTTATTTAACGGATTGTTACTGGAACTCAGAAATAAACACGTTCCTTCTAAATGGACGAGGCCCGGTAAATATCCCGTTTGGTACTCACCAGCCCTAATAAAAATTTTAAAAGAGAAGAACAAACACCACAGTAAATTTAAAATATATAAAAATGTATCCAGTAGAAACTCTTACGTGATCTTGCGCGAACGGCTTAAGAAAATTGAGCGCGAATGTTATTTTAATTATATAGCGAGGATTGAAGACTCGATTTGCGACGACCCAAATAAATTCTGGTCATTTATTAAATCGAATAAGCAACACAACTCATATCCATCCTCTATGACCTATAATGACGAGTCTGTTGAAACTGGAAATGATATTTGTAATGCTTTCGCGGACTTTTTCAATTCCAATTACCTGCCTGGATCTGTGCAGCGCCCTCTTCCTGTGTCGCGCGTTCTCGGGCCGTCAGACTCTGTCGCCGATATACAAACTATCGAAGTTACGGAATTTAAGATTCTAAAACTGTTACAAACTTTAGATATTAAAAAATCCGCAGGACCCGATGACATTCATCCGCATCTCTTAATTAAATGTGCGGCGAGTTTGACGCTTCCTGTCCGAGTCCTATTCGAGAGATCTATTACTGAGGGTATCATGCCCAGTATTTGGAAATCTGCCACAATAACTCCTATCCACAAAAGTGGTCCCAAGCGCGATGTTTCGAACTACAGACCAATTTCAAAACTTTGTGTACTAGCTAAATTATTTGAAAAAATTATCCACGACCAACTTTACTCTGCTCTTAAACATACCTTCTTACCCCAGCAACATGGTTTTCTGAAGGGAAGGTCTACTACAACCAACCTTGTTTCATTTATTGATGCGGTCACGTCCGGTATGGAGGGGTGGGCAAGTAGACGCTATTTATACAGACTATCGGAAAGCTTTCGATCGTCTGGATCACTCTATCCTCCTCGCTAAGCTGTGCGCCGCCGGAATAAGAGGTGATTTGCTTCGGTGGTTCGCTTCTTACGTCGACGGTCGCACTCAAGCTGTGGCTCTCAATGGGTTCATGTCTGCTCCATCATTCATCCCATCCGGTGTGCCACAAGGATCAATTCTCGGGCCTCTCCTGTTTATTTTGTTTATTAATGATATTAACCAATGTTTCAAGCACTCTAACTTCTTACTCTTCGCAGATGACATGAAGATTTTTAAGGTTATTAAAAATTGCCGTGATTTGGAATTGCTTCAACTGGACTTGGACAGCCTTGTGATTTACTGCTTGGAGAACAAACTTGATCTTAATATTTCGAAATGCTGCTGCATCACCTTCAGCAGATCAGCTCAAACCATTTCTTTTGATTATAAAATTAACGATCAGTCCTTGTCAAGGGCCAATTCTGTAGTCGATCTGGGAGTTACTCTTGATCCTAAGTTACTTTTTGATAAACATATCGAGAAGATCTGTAATAAAGCCATGAAATCTTTGGGCTTCATATTCAGGATAACTAAAGATTTCAAAACGATAAAAACCCTTAAAGTTCTTTATTGTTCTCTAGTGCGCAGTCAACTTGAATATGCATCTCAGGTTTGGAATCCCAGCTATAGCAAATACATTTCCATGCTGGAAAGACCTCAAAAAAGTTTCTACGTGTTGTTAATTTCAAATTTCAAATCTTAAGTTCGAGTTTGAGTATGATGAGGTCTGCTTCCATCATCATATTTTGCCTGCTCAGGTTAGAAGAGAGGTGGCTGATCTCAGCTTCATGCACAATATCCTGTGTGGTCGGATAGATTGCCCGACTCTGTTGTCTCAGATAGGTATCGTAACTCCGCTCAGGGCCGCCCCGCGGAGACACAGTCTTCAGCTGTACACCCCGCGTCATGTCACGAATTATCAGAAGAATTCATTTCTTATTCGCACTATTCAAAGTTTTAATGTTATTTATTCTAAAGGCGTCGATTTGTTCGCGATGAGGCATAACTCTTTTAAAAACGCAATTTGTGGGCGGTTCCTTGATATAACCAAGGACAAATACGAAAAGAGTAAGAATTTGTTATCAAAAAACGCAGGTTTAAAGCTAAACGTTTAATTGATGTAAGCCATTAATTTGATTAATTTTTGTTAAATTCTATGTATATTTTGTAATTTCCTATCTAGCGATACTTGTGTCTGTTCGCTCCCCGGATGTGGTATCTACTTGTTGCTACTTGTTCTATCTGTATTAACTATTTTTAACCCCCGACAAAAAAAGGGGTGTTATAAGTTTGACGTCGATGTCTGTCTGTCTGTCGGTCTGTCTGTCTGTCTGTCTGTCTGTCTGTCTGTCTGTCTGTCTGTCTGTCTGTCTGTGTGTGTGTCTGTCTGTGGCACCGTAGAGCTCAAACGGATGGGCCGATTTCGATGCGGTTTTTTTTATTTGAAAGTTAATATCCGTGCGGGTGTTCTTAGCTATGTTTGGTTAATATCGATTCAAAATGGCCGCCTCCACAAAATGGCGGACAAAATATTTCTTCACAACCTACCTCAATATGGGTATCAAATGAAAGGGCTTGACTAGCAGAGTACTAAACGCTATAACAAATTTCAAATTCAAGATGGCCGCCACCACAAAATGGCGAATTATATAATATTTTTCACTACTACCTCAATATGGGTATCAAATGAAAGGGCTTGATTAGTAGAATACTTTGCACTACGATAAATTTCAAATCCAAGATGGCCGCTACCACAAAATGGCGAATTACATTTCCTTTTTCACAATTCCCTTAATATGGGTATCAAATGAAAGGGCTTGACTAGTAGAATGTTGTACAGATAACAAATCTAAGGTAGTCGGGGGTTAATCAAAATTTTTAATTTTGTTCTTGTTTCTTTCTGTTTGTTTTATCAGTGAAAACTGTATTTGGCTTCAGTGTTTCCACTCATCAAAATTTTATGATTATGTAATGCTGTTTGTTTTCCATGTAGAATAAAATAGAATAAAATAAAATAAAATGATTTAAACAAAAAAATCATTAACAAAAAAAAAAAAGAAACTACCATTATGAAGACAGAAATTGTAGAAATGTAATGTATTTTTTACCAGTTGATATTTGTTTTGGCCAATGAGTAGATAGCTCTGAAAACTGGTCAAAAAACTCGTTGTGCTCGGGGACGCACCTTAAGGAACCTTATGGAACATGATGTAACGGTACGCTGTTTGCAGCCCCGGCGGCGGCCCCGGGCCCGGCGCCGGCGCGCGTGGTGTCGCGCGTGTCGGGCGGCACGCCGCTGGCGCTGCTCCCCCCGCGCCGCGCCGCGCGCCCCGCGCCGCTGGCCGCCGCCGACATCATGCAGCTGCCCATCGTGTTCGCGGACGACGCGCCGCCCGCGCTCGCCCCGCACCCCGCGCGCCCCGCGCCCGCGCCCGCGCCGGACGTCGCCGTCGCCGGTCAGTGGTCACGCTACCCTCGCCGAGATATTCCTCCAAAAACATTTTTTTATAACGTATTTAACCCTATCAATAGAACCTAAACTGTATTCTCTTTTGTTTTGTATTTTTCATGCGAATAATATTGATAATCACGTGTGCAGGGCCGGAGACGAGCGGCGCGGCGGGTGCGGGGGGCGCGGGGGGCGCGCTCACCGTCACCAGCGGCAAGCCGCAGAAGGTGAGTCCCGGAGAGAAGCCCCCGGCAGGAGCAGGTGCGCCGGCCCGTGCCGCCGCGTTCGGAAGCCTGTCGAACGACGGCGAGGAGCCGCCTTGCTTTAAAACTATGTTTAGTTTCACTGAGCTTCGTTTCCGCTGAGAACCGCACTTAGCTTCTTAATTGTTGAGGCATTGTGCGTTGCTCATTTCACCTTTCTCTACTCCAACCACCCCAAGCTATTTCAAAAGGCCAAGTGACATTTTTATAGGCCACCGGGACAGATGCTGGAAATTTGAAACTAATTCTGTGAGGTTTCTTCCTCCTCCGTGCATTTTCTACATAAGAGGACTATCTGTCACACTTCTGTTAACATCATTATGCTTTCGGAATTGCATTTTTTGTTTGCCTGCGTCTTAATTGTTACTCTATTCTGTAAGATGGACATCTTCGGTATTCCTGCGCATGTTTTTATTTGGACCTGAGATATAGGTGTTAGAAGTTGCGGTCCATACACTCACTGCCGGCGCTCTCCTTTTGGGCAGTTCATCTGCTGCGGCGTTACCTAGCGAGTCACCATGTCCCTTCGGAGGGTTACTCTGTTCGTATCCACTGTGGCTTGAAGAGCTTTGTGACATTCCAATATAAGGTTATGACGCTGTCTTTAGGGCTGAAGCACGGAGGTGCTGTCGGAGACCATTTTAATATTCAGGTCTCCAACATCTCTGACTAAGATTGCATGTGCCTGTGCCCTGATGACACCGATACATTGGGCTTCAAAGATAGTGTTTAAATTGCGTACTGAAGTTGATATTTATATGTCCAAGTAATTTGAGATGAAACCAGCTCCTGCATCTAATGTGGTTTTGGAGCCATCTGTGTATATCCTTACTTCTCTGCTGCCAGAGTTATCTTTTGATACTCCATTAAGTTGGATATCGTATCTACGATCAAAGGCATGTTGACATATGAGTATACTAGATGTCCGCCCCGGCTTCGCCCGTGGTACATTATATAGCACTCATCAGGGTCAGGTACATATACAACGGTGAAAGAATGACTGAAATCGGTTCAGTCATTCCTGAGAATATTGCTTTCAAACAAAACACCTCTTCAGCTACAGATAGCGCGCGAGTTGAATGCAGAGCTCAGGAATGCCATACACATACCTATGATAGTTGTCAAAGACAGCACACCACTACACTGTAGGCGCGCGAGAGGCGGCGTGCGGGCGGCGGGGGGAGGTGCTCCCGCTTTTACCTTAGACCCTGACTGCATTCAACTCACGCTATCTGTACATGCTTCGTTGGTCGTACCAACTCAGATTTAGAAACACAATTGATTAGCAAAGGTTTATATTCAATGACGCAATCTTAGACACATGCTGTCATGTGTCATGTCAAAGCACGAAACGTACGAAAACTTTCAAAAAGGAATATTTTCCCTCGATTTTGTTCCATTCTTGAGCTCATGCTCCGCTTCTATTAATAATAGCGTTATGTTCTATAGCCTATAGCCTTCCTCGATAAATGGAGTATCCAATAGAAAAATAATCTTTCAATTCGGACCAGTACTTTCTGAGATCCTAGCGTTCAAACAAACTCTTCAGCTTTATAATATTAGTATAGATTATTCTTCTGTCCATGAGTGCCTCAAGAATTGGTATTTCTTTCAGAACCCGTCACAGAGCTTTTGAGTATCGTGTTTCTATATTTCGTTTCCACAGTCCATTTGCTTTAATACTGCATTACGGATTGGCAGAGTACAAAGTAAATTTGACGTAAAAGGGGCAAAGGAGCACAGTCACGCAGATATTTTTATGACATGGATTAATTTTCTAGCGCGTGAGGAGACATTGAGTATATGTTGCTTGAAGGATAGGGGTCATCAATTGTGACTCCAAGGTACTTCATGGTCTTGATTTGTCTTATTGAGTCACAGGAACACCGAGAACTAAAGTGAGCGTTTTCAGAGCAATAGTGTATGACAGTATTAAAGTTTCTAGGAGGTTGAGAGATAGAAGTCTTAGAAAAAGCAATTAATGTGGTCTTTGAGGTGTTCAAGGTAAGCAAGTTGCGGTCAAGGGACCTGGCAATAACAGATAGACCTGCTTCTGCATGAGCGTGTGTTAGGTTCCAGTTTGGGCCGTGAAATATTATGGCAGTGTCATCAGCGTATGCAATTACTACAAGTTTACATTTTAAGATATCGTTCATGTAGAGTAAAAATAATGTAGGACCTGTGGGACGCCGTATTCGATTGGTAAGTGGTCACTAGCACAATTGCATACTTTTGAACCATTCCAAGCCCAACCTCCTCACACCCGAGCAGTGTTAACTTCTTGAGAATTAAGCCAATTGAAAGAGAGTCAAATGCTTTAGCCAGGCCAAGAAACACACGAACGCAACGGTCGCCTCTATCCACAAAAGAAGAAATCAGATTTACCAGGAGACTGGTGGCACCCGTGGTTGACCTGTCGTTCCTAAAACCGAATTGATTGTTTGAAATCAGATTATTTTTCTCCAAAAAGCCCACTAGTCTGGTGTTCCCCAGCTTCTCTAGGATCTTTGAGACAGTACTGAGGAGAGCAATGGGTCGGTAGTTATCCGGATTGCTTCTTAGTCCGTTTTTGTGAATAGGAGTGACGGCCGCTACCTTCCAGCTCTCCGGAAATATTCCTGTCTCAAGACTTAAATTAAAAATAAAAGTTAAAGGGATGACCATTGACGTGAGAGAACTCTATTAATTTTACAGATATAGAGTCAGGTCCGGGAGCACTATTGTTTTCGTGCGTTCTGTCGTATCGTTCAAAGTCGGATATAAAAAAGCGATTGGTTACAGGCAGAATCATTTTTGTGAAAGTTAATAAGATCGCTTTCAATTGAGTTGAGTTTGGACAAAATAGCGTCAGCCAATTTTTTACCGACGGTAGTGAAATATTCATTGCAGTGATTAAGCGGATTTGTATTTCTATCAGTTGTAACTAAAAGTTCAGAAGAAACATTGTTTTGTTTATGGGTGCAACAGATTTCTTTTATTGTTTTCCAAAGTCGTGTAGGGTTTTTGTTCTTATCGAGTTGTTGTTTATTATAGTCAAATTTAATTTTGCGAAAAAGGTTGCTACAAAATTTTCGATATCTGACGTAAATAGTATGACGTGTGTTGTCGTGTGGGTACCTCTTTGCCTCCAATTGTAGTTTGTCGCGATGGCGCATGCATTTAATGAAACCAGACGTGATCCAAGGTTTTAAGGTACTAAGTTTCTTACTCACTTTCGTAGTGGTGTGTTTGTAATGGAGTACGTAACAATGTCAGTGAAAGCCACAACAGCGGAGCCAACACAGCTACTGGTGAGGGCCGTAGACCAGTCGGTTCGATTCGAAGGTCGATTTTGTTTTTGTAACGTGTACCCATTTCAGCCTTTGTCAGGGCCATGTCGGCAAAAAACAGCTAAAGTAATGGAATGGTCAGTGAGCGAAGATTCACATATTAAGCCAATCGCTTTGGCTTTTGATCTGATAAATATGTGATCTAAACAGTTTCGAAGGCGAGTTGGTTTTGTGATGGCGGGCATTAGGTCTTAGGTCTCTATTGAGATCACATTTTCTCCCAATAAGTCTCCTACATTGCCAAAAGCTAGGCAAGCCTTCTTTATTTGGGTAGCAACATGAGTCGTCAGTGCAGTGGTGTGTGTTGCAGCGCGGCGCGGGCGAGGAGCGGGGCGCGGGGGACGAGGGCTCGGTGAAGTTCACGCGCGTCATCCTCGCCAAGCGGGGCGCGCGGGGCGCGGGCAGGGGCGGCGGCAGGGGCGGGGCCGCGCCGCGCCGGCTGCTGCTGCGCCGCGGCGTGCGGCTCGTGCCGCGCCCGTCCTAGAGCCGCGGCTCCGCTAGCCCCGCGAGCGCCGGCCCTGCCGCGGCTCCGCTAGCCCCGCGAGCGCCGGCCCTGCCGCGGCTCCGCTAGCCCCGCGAGCGCCGGCCCTGCCGCGGCTCCGCTAGCCCCGCGAGCGCCGGCCCTGCCGCGGCTCCGCTAGCCCCGCGAGCGCCGGCCCTGCCGCGGCTCGCCGCGCCCGTCCTAGAGCCGCGGCTCCGCTAGCCCCGCGAGCGCCGGCCCTGCCGCGGCTCGCCGCGCCCGCGGATAGCTCTAAGGATAATGTTACTATATAACGACGTTTATAATAAACTTGATAACTGACTGAACATGTATTTCATTCTAACCTGAGTATTTATTCTGAACGCATTGGAACGAGTCTCTGTCATTCTAAGTGGATAAGACAGAGACTGGGAGCTTTTATTCCGTGTCGAGGTCAATCCGATTCCGTTGTGAATCAGGGTACTGAGTCTTTGAAGCATTTGAAAATTAGAAAATATTAAAAAAAATAGTAAGATGAAACCCATTGAAAAAAGGAAGAGAATATCCTAATAAGCCCTCTTCCTGTGTCGCGCGTTCTCGGGCCGTCAGACTCTGTCGCCGATATACAAACCATCGAAGTTACGGAATCTAAGATTCTAAAACTGTTACAAACTTTAGATATTAAAAAATCCGCAGGACCCGATGACATTCATCCGCATCTCTTAATTAAATGTGCGGCGAGTTTGACGCTTCCTGTCCGAGTCCTATTCGAGAGATCTATTACTGAGGGTATCATGCCCAGTATTTGGAAATCTGCCACAATAACTCCTATCCACAAAAGTGGTCCCAAGCGCGATGTTTCGAACTACAGACCAATTTCAAAACTTTGTGTAGGAAATTATTTGAAAAAAATATCCACGACCAACTTTACTCTGCTCTTAAACATACCTTCTTACCCCAGCAACATGGTTTTCTGAAGGGAAGGTCTACTACAACCAACCTTGTTTCATTTATTGATGCGGTCACGTCCGGTATGGAGGGGGGTGGGCAAGTAGACGCTATTTATACAGACTATCGGAAAGCTTTCGATCGTCTGGATCACTCTATCCTCCTCGCTAAGCTGTGCGCCGCCGGAATAAGAGGTGATTTGCTTCGGTGGTTCGCTTCTTACGTCGACGGTCGCACTCAAGCTGTGGCTCTCAATGGGTTCATGTCTGCTCCATCATTCATCCCATCCGGTGTGCCGCAAGGATCAATTCTCGGCCTCTCCTGTTTATTTTGTTTATTAATGATATTAACCAATGTTTCAAGCACTCTAACTTCTTACTCTTCGCAGATGACATGAAGATTTTTAAAGTTATTAAAAATTGCCGTGATTTGGAATTGCTTCAACTAGACTTGGACAGCCTTGTGATTTACTGCTTGGAGAACAAACTTGATCTTAATATTTCGAAATGCTGCTGCATCACCTTCAGCAGATCAGCTCAAACAATTTCTTTTGATTATAAAATTAACGACCAGTCCTTGTCAAGGGCCAATTCTGTAGTCGATCTGGGAGTTACTCTTGATCCTGAGTTACTTTTTGATAAACATATCGAGAAGATCTGTAATAAAGCCATGAAATCTTTGGGCTTCATATTCAGGATAACTAAAGATTTCAAAACGATAAAAACCCTTAAAGTTCTTTATTGTTCTCTAGTGCGCAGTCAACTTGAATATGCATCTCAGGTTTGGAATCCCAGCTATAGCAAATACATTTCCATGCTGGAAAGACCTCAAAAAAAGTTTCTACGTGTTGTTAATTTCAAATTTCAAATCTTAAGTTCGGAGTTTGAGTATGATGAGGTCTGCTTCCATCATCATATTTTGCCTGCTCAGGTTAGAAGAGAGGTGGCTGATCTCGGCTTCATGCACAATATCCTGTGTAGTCGGATAGGTTGCCCGACTCTGTTGTCTCAGATAGGTATCGTAACTCCGCTCAGGTCCGCCCCGCGGAGACAGTCTTCAGCTGTAGGTACACCCCGCGTCATGTCACGAATTATCGGAAGAATTCATTTCTTATTCGCACTATTCAAAGTTTTAATGTTATTTTTAATGTAAAGCCATTAATTTGAATAATTTTTGTTAAATTTTATATATATATTGTAAATTCCTACCTAGTGATACTTGTGTTTGCTGGCTCCCCGTATGTGGTATCTACTTGTTGCTACTTGTTCTATCTGTATTAACTATTTTTTCTTTCTGTTTGTTTTATCAGTGAAAACTGTATTTGGCTTCAGTGTTTCCACTCATCTAAATTTTATGATTATGTAATGCTGTTTGTTTTCCATTTAGAATAAAAATAAAATAAAATATAACAAAATTGACGGAAAAATAATTTATGGGCGATCCGAGGTCGAGAACTGGAAGGGTGAGTTTTATAGACAGCTGCTAAGAAATAATAGGTAAACAGGGTAGGAGTTTTTTATAAAATAAATAACATGGGCTAAAATTTCCGGGCAATCATTCATGTTTATAAGTGTAGCAGTAAAAGTTCCCGTTCCCTATATTTTTCCGGGGTGGGGAGTACTTTTTTATGTGGGGGAAATACATACGAACATACGAACGTCCCCCATGCAGGGATATGGTGGGGTATGGCGGGCTCGACGCTATGGGAGCGGGCGTGGTGCCGCTACCGACTAACACCCCCACAGGTTTCTCCGGCATGAACTGGGGTCAAAGTCGCGGGAACACTTCGCATTCACCAACGACCCCGACCCACAGGCCACCCACCTTGCGGGGTGTCCATACCCTGCATTTGGATCCAGCGGCGCGTCATGGATGCCCTGGGATGTGATGCCCAGGATGCGCCACGTGGAGATTCCCGAGCCATGCACCCTGGGCTGGATAGTACCTAGCCTACTTGTGACATGGAATCTTACATTCGAGTAGGTACCTAATTAAAAAAAAAGTGATTTTTTGGATTCGTAGATAATGTACCATAGTAGGTTGGGTATATTTCCTTAAACTCAGCCACATTAAGTAGTTCAGGAATTTTCAGCGATGTTCAGCTGGCGGCTGGCGACAGGCCGGGGAGGGGCGGCGCGGGGGGCGGGTGTGGAACCTACGGACCTATGTACATATTTTGAAAAATGGTGCTAAAAAATCTGTAGTTTTATTGATTGTGTTATCGTTTTTGTCCCATTTTCTCAGGTTTTCAAGGTGAACCCACTCTCTGTGACGGGTACAGCGTACAGCGCTACCCCGGGCATTTACCTAAAGCATCAACAACATAGTGACATGCAGCTATTGGAATACGAAGAGTCCAAATCATTACCTGGCACTGCACTGCGCTCGTCACCCAGAGATAGAATATGTTTTATCTCTGCCCTGTAATTTCTCTGGAAACATTGCCCTTCAAACCGGTACACAGTAATGTTTGCACATTGTTTATTGCTTGGCGGTAGAATAACTGGCAAAGGTGTAATACTTCCTAGCTCATGAAGTTACCGCTATATGTGATGTCCGTTCCACGATCATAGTCTCGATAATTGTGTCGGGAAACGAACTTATAGCGAAAACTAACTTGGTCGAGACCAACATCTAATGAGACCTTCGTTAGACGGTCGGAACCAGGGACCGCCGACCACCATCATAACCACTGGGGCTTGGGCCCCCTCTGCGATCTACGATCTAGATTTAAGTTTTCGTAACGATTTAAATCAAATTTTATGTTTTGTTAAAAATAAATTCTTACTTATCTATTGTATAATAAAAATCTCTAGATATATATAAAAACGTTATGTTGGTTTGTGTATGCTTCAAAAATTCAAAAAGTTCTGCACCGATCAAGCTGAAATTTTAGAATGATATATACCTAATCCGCATCAAGGATTGTTTTTATATAATTTTTGCAACACAATTTGGCACAGCGAAGCGTGGCGGGTGCAGCTAGTGTAATATAAAAAGTTTGAATTAAGAATGTAGATAAATAGGTATTTCAATCATAATACTTAATTCACGTGCTATATGTAGGTACCTAGTCTGATTATAAAACTGAGGTAGGTCTACATCAGTTTTATTTGTGTTAGATTCAGTTTAGGTATTGAGTAAAATTTTACTACAAATAATATTTTGTATTGACGTCTAATATCTTGATGTGCCTTGAGTCATAGCGTGATCTCTCGATCTCGACTCGGAATGAAACCTCAGGGTAGCTATTCGTCTTATCCGTTTGGAACATAGTTTAGAATCACAAGATTGTCATTCCGATTTTGAGTCGTTCGGATCGGCTTCAGAATCAGGGCCCAGTTGTACTCTATCGGATAAATGATATTTCGGCGGCGCTTCGAAGCTGGAACGAGTAACGTTTACATTCTTGCATGTCACAATAAAAGTTCCACGACCTATGAGAGGGCAAGAGTCTCACACTAAATAGTTACCGTCGATTTGGAATTGCGTAGCGAGTTAGATCGAAGTTAGGTACTCGGCTCCTCGGCTGAGCTCTCTTATCTTTATGGTGAGGCTTTAAAATAATACAAACGAACAGAGAACCTATTCGCTTCTCAAACTTAGTGAACATCAAGCCCATTCGTATTCGAAGGTGGAACAAAGGGTAGTGTGCGCGCGACCGCGACGAGATGCACGGGGTGCACGTCCGCGACAGTCGGCGGGCGGCGCGCGCAGCGGCGCGGGCGGGCGGCGCGCGGCGCGGCGGCAGTCGGGGCGCGCACCCCGCACACTGCAGGCGCGCCGCACTCGGGCTCCGCTCGTCGCTCCGATGCGCGCTCTGCCCCGCTGCGCCCGGCGCCCCCGCGCGCTCCCCGGCCCGGCAGACGGCGCGGCGGCCGCGGCCGCGCGCGCGCCCGCCTCTGAGCGATCGATCCCGGCCCCGCGGCCGCGCGCCTAATCCGCGCCGCGCTCGCTCCGACGTTACTAGGTAAATCGATGCCCTGACCCGGATACGGCCCGCGCGACCTGCCCGCCGGCCCACGCGTGGGACCCTCGCTACCTAGCGCATCGGCTCCTGTGCCACCTTGCGACTTATACAGGCTAACGTTTGAGCGATGGTAAACAATGCGACGACCGATCACGATCAGCGCCGAGCCTGCGTAGGACGAACCTTTCGTCTGTTTAATTCGCCCACCTCGGGTCTAGAAGGATCTATTTACTTCTGGCGCTCGGCGGCCGCGGACCGGGCGCGCCCCCGCCCGCGGCCCGCGCTCCGCCGCTAATCAGCCGCCGTCCGCGGCCGCAGGAGTGATCATTATTCAGTGACGTGCATTTGTCGCGAGCTTATTAAATTACAAAACTCGACGAGCGCTCCGTCCGGTGGGAGCCCGACCGAGCCGAGAGAACTGTTTGCCTCCAGCCAGGCGCCGCGCCGACTCGCTCTGTACGGGAAGATATGAACATGAATCGTAGCAACGGATGAGCTTTTCTGCGTTCTGACCAGGGATGTCATATTATCGGAACCGAAGGCGGAGTCGGAGTTTTTAAATTAGGTTTATCAGAGGAACCGAAGTCGGAGGCATAGGCCAGCCAGCAGTGGAGGCAGGAGATATGTTTTACTGGGCACAAATAAAACATTATTTAGTCAAACACGTGGACACGATCAACATTGGCGGGCAACTGATTTAAGGGGTTGGGATTTTATATTTCCATTTACCTTCTACCACAAAAAGGGATTATCTCAAATAGGTATAAACCTGACCTCCGATTAAAACCTCCGTTTTAAAAGTTTCCGAGCCGAAGGTAACCTACCTAATAATAATCGCAAGTTCCGACTTAACGGAGTCGGAGTCGAAGCTCCGTAACATTCCTGGTTCTGACGACACATACATCGATGCAATCTACTAAAATGTGCGATACCCAGTGGCCGTCAGTGTAAGACGCTCCCAAGCAACGCAGTTCGCCCGCTTGGGATACTCCAATATACATATTCATATTATATATTATAATGTTTGATAAGTAAGATCCTTGATTTCCGGCTGTAGACCTCTACAATGAAATAACCCCTACTTCTGGTCATTCAACACTACTTTAAAGTTAAAAGTGTGTAACGATAGAGTTCGACAAAGGAGTGAGTGCCGGGAGCGGTGGCCGGAGACCGCTCGTATGTATGAAGAGGCATCACGGCGTGCGTCAGCCGCGCCGGCTCCGCGCCGGCGGCCGGGGGCGCCCGGCGAACCTCACGTGGGGTTCTCTTTTGAGGTTTTGTGGATGAACATTACCACTAAGTAACTACTATCTACATAGTCGACATAGCTTAAGGGGGGTTTGGTTTGGCGCTGGAATTGACCGTCATCGACGACTAGGAACTAGGACAGTCTGAGCCGCTGACCGCTCACCGCGCGGCAGCCAGACCCTCAGCGACGGGGGCGACGGCCGAGACCGGTCCCAGCGATGTTGTCTCAGTAAATACTAGAATCATGTTTGTAAAGACGCTACAGAAATACTCACCCAACATAATATTATCTCAACCATATCATAAAATCAAAGAAGTATCGTAATAAAACACTCGTAAGAGTAAAAAGTGGGCTCTACTGACTCGGGTGCGGGAATAGCTCTTAAAGGCTTGCTTGATGTTTTGAACTCAAGTGCCTACTCACCTACAACACAGGTTACACGGGGATGATGTCCCATCAAACATGGTGGCTATTTTAAAAATAAACTGTAATAAAATACAACGACAAAACAAAAATGTTAAGTTGCCCCGGCGCTGACCACGGCGACCCCTCTCGGCCACTCAAGTTAAAAGCGAATGAAAATCACTCTAAATAAGTATATATTCGTTTCGGAACTCCATCGTCAGACCGACACAATATACAATCTAAAACACAACACTCCTTTCTTTACGTGGCGGTTAACAAATAATCAGGAAGTTGTGGACAAGCGCTAGCCCAAATTAACATAAAGAAATTACGAGACATTTTGGAACGCGCTTTCAAAGTTTTTTGGCACATGAGAATCTCATGAAATCTCGCCGCCAGTCGAACAGCTGTTCTCGTGCACGACAGTTGGTCCGCTGGAAGGCTCCAGAACGGACTGAAGTCACATCGCCTCATGCTGGAAAGCAGGTTGTAAGCGGGTTCCGTTGCCAACAGGCGCGGCCGGGGCCGGCAGGCAGGGCTCCGCAGCCGGCGCGCGGCATGACAGCGGGCGCGGCGCGCTAGCGGCATGCCGGGCGGCCGCCGGGGGGCTCGTGGCCCCGCAGAACACCTTCCTCGAGAACATCATCCGGCGCTCGTCCTCCCAGCGTCAGTATACCTGCCTCGCTCGCCCGCGCGCGGCGCCCGGCGCGGCTCCTGCGGCTGGCGTTCTGTTCCGACACCCACGGCGGACTTCTACAGCCGCAGGCGCCGCCCGGAGGGACTATTTCCGCTTAAGCTTTTCATAGATTTTCGTTTTTTATGAACTTAAGTATGTAAAACAATCACTTTAGTTCACGCACTGTTATCTGCACACTATGCGATTAACTATGAAATCACTAAAAAGCTCAAAGCACCTTTTTCATGAAAAAATGCCTGTTGTACTCGTATGTTTTATTCCAAACATTTTTAGTGATTTCAGAGAATTTAGTCTAATGAACCAACCTTCAAAACGTGAGAAAGTATCTTATTGCATGTAAATACTCTATGAGGGTCGATCCTGAAAAATATGACACGTCGTTCGATTTGATACGTTTGCACGGAACATCTGATGTATCGCGCAGGTGCGGGACAGACGCTCCAACACGCGTTACACTAGACATTACGATAAATATAAATATTGGTGGACAATTCACACACAACACCATCTGACCCCAAACTAAGCAAAGCTTGTAGGTACTATGGCGGCCAGATAGCTGATATAATCTGATATAATTAAGTATTATATCAGATTATAATGTAGTTATAAATATATAAATAAATATAATATAGTTGTAATAAATATAGTTGTAAATACATACTTATTATAAATAGAAACACCCAGACACAGTACAAGCAAGCTAGCTAGCAGCTAGTGTTACTCATAGTTACTTGTTGTTAAGTTCCGGCACTTTTTGATTATAATGAAATGTAGCAATTGTAAATAAAAATATGATATTCATTAACTAAAAAAAAAAAATATCAGTATAACATAAATCTAGCCGTTAAAATCCAAAATCTGCTCATTTACAGCGTCTTATGCGAAAGCGAGTTCGCCGGCTGCAGTAGTGGCCCACTCAATGTTTGCATTGCTGGGAGTCGGGGTCTTCTCGCGCAAGAATAGAGTCAAGGTCATAATCCACCACAATGGCCCAGTGCGGGTTGTTGGGTGACGGACATGTCGGTTTCCTCACGATGGTTTCCTTCACAGTTTTCATTGACATGAAAACTTCTTTTGTCGCGCCTAGACAGATTATGCGTCACGCTCGGGAATGATAAGACATTTTTGGTGAACTCGGGATGCTAAAGCGAGAAAGATAATATAGTCAACTGCTCTTCGCTGTTGTGTCCCTGTGTTTAGTATATATAAAACGACATAGGCCTCCCCCAATGATTTCCACAATGACCGGTCTTGTGCCGCCTCCATCCACCGACTTCCCGCGACCGAGACAATATCATCGGTCCATCGTGTGGGGGCCGTCCTACGCTGCGTCTGCCGGTTCGTGGTCGCCATTCGAGAACCTTTACTCCCCAGCGGTTATCGGTTCTGCGAGCTATATGGCCTGCCCATTGCCACTTCAACTTGCTAATTTTAAGAGCTATGTCGGTGACCTTCGTTCTTCTTCGGATTTCCTCGTTTCGGGTTTTGTCACGCAGTGTAACTCCGAGCATCGCTCTCTCCATTGCCCGTTGCGCAACTTTGAGCTTGCATATCATGCCAATAGTTAGCGCCCACGTCTCTCAGTGTTTTATACCGATATCCGTGGTTTTATCTCATAACCCCGTAATTTTTATGGAAACATTGCCCTTCAAATCGGAACACAGTAATGTTTTGCGGAAGAAAAACTGGCAACGGTGTGGTACTTCCCCAGGCGGACTCTACAAAGGGCCCTACTAATATTAAAAAAAACCTACCAAGATAAAAATTGACAACTTCTAAAATGTTGCAGAAACTGATTTTACTAAGAAACTGGATACACAAAGATATAAAATATAGGTACTATTCGAATTTGAAGCATTCTAATTTAATTTTAATTATTTGTATTCTTGTCCTAAACACTACTAGGTAAAACTGTTTTATGTTACATGCAAATTGTATTTTTCGTTATGGTGTAACATGGTATGCAGTTCAATCCTCAGTCTTACGTTTCCAAACGCTACCTGCCGTCTTTCGCATAACGTCACGTCATCAAGTCTCAGGGCGTCCCACAATACGTTTCAAAATTTGCGACCTTCACTCTAGACCGTCTACCCGTCTACCCAATCGTAACCGGGTATTTGACAGATATGACCCCTACTGTCCCTTCAGCTCAATAATATGATGAATTATGTCGGTGACTTTAGTTCTACGATAAAGAACTTCATTGCTGAAATAATCCCCTCAGAGAAACCACAAGAGTAACCGTTTCTGCGCTGTGGATCATAAAGGGTAGGACACTGGTTCAATACTTTTGTCTGGAAATTCCGTGAGATGAGTACCTAACGAGAACATTCCCGAACGCTGCCCGACACAAACGCCATATGTAGACTATAATATATAACTAATATAGTTATAGTCTTTCTCATAGTCCACAAACACATAATATAGTACCTAACGCTAAGTAAAGTGAATGAGGAGATAAAAAGACTACCTTTATCTCCTGTACAATCTGCTGCACCGTGTGAATGTGGCCTATGGTGTCGTACCCACTTCGAAGCCCGACCTGTTCAGGAGGTTGAAACTCATTTAGTCTTCGGGCGAGACGAGCCGTGTAACTTCTGAGAATAACTCATAGATATGGCTTTGAAGCGATATTGATATAATAATATGGTTCATTAAAAGGCTCTTGTCATTAAAAAGGATTACCTTACACACCTCTTTTCCATACTTATAGAGTCTCTTAGTGAAGAAGTATATGGAGTTCTTTTATAAGTGGAGCTGCACAAGATTTGTTTTTTAAGAGCTCTGTAGTAATCTCGTCCTCGCTCGCAGCTTTTCCAATTTGTTGGGGTTTGGGTTGTGGCCTGGTAGATGTCTGTCAGACCCTTTCGACTGAGGTGGGGGCCGCGGCGGCGCCGGTGGCCTCACATTAACCAAATCCGTCGGGGCTCCGCACTCACGGTGTATAATGTGGGCTTCCGCTTCCGCGCCGCGGCCCGGAAGCCCCGCCCTCCTCATCGCTCAAACGTGTGGACTCATCGTCGACCTCGTCTTATCATCCACCCAAATCTCCCGATCCTTGCCTGATAGAGAAAATTTAACTTTCCAAAAATATCAAAATAACGAAGCTTCACGCCCGCAGGGCTGTGTGCGAAAAATGTGGAAGCATCTCTATTCTTAAGTAAATAAAATATGTAGTACAATTCGCAGTAAACTCGCAGGGAAGCCATTATGCGGCACGGTGGGTCGACTTCATTGACAGAACGAGGGTGGTTCTAACTAGACTCACTTCAAAATCTGTAAACAATATTGTTTACCTCGAGCACGCCGATATCAGATTGCCATAAAATATCGAATATTGAGGTAGGCACGACCCCGGCCGGGCCCGGAGCGAGTGTAGTTCGTGCCTGATGACAGATGAACGCTGCCAACCCTACTCAAGTAAAGGCGGACGTAGGGGTGATCCGTCGGGGCTTCCACGGATTTATCTTAGTTTCATGAATCAAAAACGTCCGGGAAGACCGGCTCAAGTTTACTTAGATACTTATTATTAAAAACACATGTCTTTTAATAGTGTTGAGGGCTTCCGGAAAAAAATCTGAATTTGCAGTAAATCACTATTTGCTGAACCAGCCTGGTGAAGTACCTCACCTTTGCCAGGAATCCTACCGCCATTCAGGTGCTAACATAACTATGTTCCAGTTTGAAGGGCAATGTTTCCAGAGAAATATATAAAAAAATTGGCATCATAGGAACTGCCAATAGAAGTGAAACCTTAAAACTTTGAATTTGATAGCTCACTTTGGAAACTACGCGGGTGAAACTGGAGGGCGTGGCCATGGGCATTGCCATCTAGAAACGCGTCAGTCAATGGGAAAAGCTAACGCATTTCTAGATGGCCAATGGCCATGGTCCCAAGTTTACCCAAATATTTCTTATCATTAAAAGAAGATTCTTATCGCAGCTACGGGCGGGCCAATCTTATGTTTTACCCTCACTTCCATCCCTCTCCTCATACCAAACAGTTACCCTAATGTCAGTTGGTATTTAAATAATGCAACCGATAATTTACTAGAATAATCAAATAGATTTGTTATCTGCACCGGACATGAACCAACAGCTGTTATGGATCATTCTCGGAATACTTTTTTAATTTGATTGAACAAAATCGACTGAAGTAAGAGAAAAATATATGTGCATTCTTGTTTACTTTTTCGCGACGCTTTTCACTGGATCCCCCATTCCCATGGGCTCCATATTTCGTGTCTCCGGGGTTGGCTGTCCGCCGGTGGTGCCGAGGAGAGGTTCCGAGGCTCGGCCGGCCGGGGCTGCGAGCCTTGCGCTCGGTGCTCCGACGAATACAATCAATATCTAATGACCTGAAAACATACGTTCCGTTCGGCTTTCCTTTCTCCGCGGCCTCCGCCCCGCGGCTCGGAGCTCTGTCGCGTCGGTCACCTCTATACATTCGCTTCAATATTCAATGCTCGCGTCGAATTTGTTCGCTAAAAGGTTCACGCGATCGACTCGCGATGCGACCGCTTCAAAGGAACGCGGCGCTCGGGAGACTCCGTCCCTGCGGACTGCGCTGCCTGCTCCGGTCTGTCCGGTTCCATATTGATCTAAGGAGGCGGCAGCGAGGGTTTTAGGAACCCGTTTCCTTGTACACAGATACAACCTGTCTGTGCACGCTGTATGTCTGTGCCGCTGTATGACGGAACGAATGGCTCGTCTGTACCGGGACTGCGGAGTGCGATCGTATGCTGATCGCACATCGTATCGTATGCTCCCGCCGGCTGGCGGACCTGTCCGTGCTGAATGGCAGCTCCGAGCACCTCCCGAGCCCCGCACCTCCCGAGCCCCGCACCCGGCTCGTGGTTCTCGTGTACTATGTGTTGTAGGGTTGTAGGAATTGTTTTATACGTCTGTGTACCAATACAAACGTGTGTAGTAATTCGTCGCTCGTTCAGCACACAGTTCAGACATATTGCTCAAATGTGAGTAGTAGTAAGTAAATTGGAATACTCTCGAAGTTAGCTATAAACTGGTATTAAATCTTTATTTTGGTTCCCTAAAACCTACCTACTGCAGGGTGTCCGCGACTACAGGTATTCCAAGGTTAAAAGCGGAAAAAATCGATGTTTAACACATTTATTGCAAACTAGCAGCAACCCGCGGTTTCACTCGCGTAGTTCTCGTTAATTTCCCCCTATAAAAGTAGCTAGCCTACCTATATGTTATTCGAGACTAAATCCTAGCCAGGCTCCAAATTTAATATCTGATCCGTTGAGACATTCCGACGCGATCGGGCAACAAACAACCAAACTTTCGCATTTATAATATTAGTAGGATATCTCGTCTTTATGTTATTTATATTTATGTAAGTCACCTGCAGCCTGCAGACGTCCACTGCTGGACATAGGGCCCCAATGATTTCCACGATGACCGGTCTTGTGCCGCCTCCATCCACCGACTTCCCGCGACCGAGACTATCGTCGGTCCATCGTATGTGTGTGTGTGTTATGTAAGTAATGATAGAGAATTAAATTCTGTACAAGTTTTGTTTTAATATATTTTTTATACGTTGAACCATTTTCGAGACAGAAGGCAGAGCGCGCGCAGTGTTTAACTGTTCAGGGTAGCTACCGGTCAGCCGAGGTCGTCTTGTCCTGATTAAAAACGCGCCGTGTATAGTTCAACCTTTACTGGTAAATATTTAATTCTAAACAATTTGTATTTTTAATTAATTTACGTTGTATTTTCTTTTACATATACTCAGTAGGTAAATGTTTTTAAGATATAAATAAATATTGGTGGACAATTCACACACAACACCATCTGACCCCAAACTAAGCATAGCTTGTACTATGGCGGCCAGATAGCTGATATAATACTTGTATAGTTTTAAATACATACTTATTATACATAGAAACACCCAGACACAGTGCAAATATTTGAATTCATCACACAAATATTTGCACTGGGTGGGAATCGAACCCACGAAACTTGGCTGCGCAGGCAGAATTACTACCCACTAAGCCACCAGGCCAGCGAATATAATATTCAGTTTGTAGTAATATTAGCTATCCCATAATGTAAGTCTGATGTCTGTTCCCTGCATCACTATGGAATCGGATTGATCTCTACACGGAGACAAACCTCTCGGGCATTGTCTTATTGCCGTTTGAACTGACAGAGACAAGGATTGCCGTTCCGAATTTGAATCGTTAGGATTTCGTTGTGAATCAGTACTCACCATAAATTTCGTTTTTTTTTTTGTATATTAAATTTGTATTCAACGTCTTTAGTACCTACTCACCTACTCTAATCTTCAATCTGCCGGTAGCCTGGAAAACATCGCTTTTAACGATAAGGTCACTTGTAGCAGTGTTTCTAACTATACGCTATACTTTTTCATGAGTATACAGAGTACTAGCAGCCCCCGCGGTTTCACCCGCGTAGTTCTCGATCCCGTTATTTTACCGAGATAAAAAGTAGCCTATGTGTTATTCTAGACCATTACATTATATACCAAATTTCATGTAAATCCCTTTACGTGAAAGAGTAACGAACATCCATCCATCCATACTGACAAACTTTTGCGTTTATATTGTTAGTAGGATTCCATACATCTGATTTCAAAATCCCGACTACGTTTGTCACGTTTGTGTACCTACTTATATAAGTTCCACGTGTCGGCAGCCGCGCGGAACGAGGGAAGTTGGCGGGAAACTGCCGGAAACTAGGCTTTGTTTCGTAGCGCCGGGGGGAGGAGGGAGGAGGGCGCCACACAGAGCTACTACACTCCATCCACTGATCGTTTGTTTAGTCGGATAGCTCACATATTTGAAATACGCGAACAAATGAATAAATACTTATTCAATCAATCAATTCTTTGTTACTTAATGGCAACACACTTAGAGTAAAAACTATAACGTGGAACAGCCCGATCTAACCTCAGATAGGTAGGATTACTTACATTTTGTTTTATCATTATGCAAATCACGAATCACATTAGATATTGATGGCAAACTGAGTACATCCTACTACTGAAGAACATGATTAAATGGTAAATGTATTATAATATGGTAACGGTTTTACGATAACAATTTTAAAAGCGACTGAATGCTTTGATTAGAAATTGTTTGGCTTTACAATGATGATATGAGAGGTGGGTGACACCTTAAAATACAGAAACACCTTATAACAAAGTAACAATGGGCAACCTTATCGCTAAGAGCGATTTCTTCCAGGCAACCGTAAGATGGTGAAGAAGATATGAGTAATGGAAGACGAGGGTACAATTTGGAATATTTGCAAAGTAGCTTACACTTCTGGATAAAGATAAGGTTCATATTTGTGTTGAGACTTTGGGTCCAAGGAGGCCGGGAGCTCATCTACACCAGCGGTAGCGTGTCAAGCCAAGTTCAACCTAATGAACTGGCGAGCAGCACCATGTACATATTTTAGTCGAACCATTTGGAGCCACTTTTAACTCCCTCATAACTTAAAAACTATTTCCAAAAGTACCTACTTATATCAAATTGCTCATACATTGAGACATGCCATATTTATGACCTAGAAAGTTATAATTTGGTATCCATATAAATAGTTGGGCTTGTGTTTCAATATATTATCGTAAGTTATAAAAAGAAATTACATTTTAAGTTGTTATAAAAGATTAAATAATAAACCAATTTCAAGATCGACCATTGAACTTGGCACCCAATTTTGATCTTACTTCTTTTGTCGTTGAAGCAAACAACCGAGGCATAAATACATAAATAGTATAACATCGCCAAGTTCAAGTCGCCAACTTCACTTGGCTCGCATTTCACATTTTTTTATATTTTTGATGGAATCTCATTTTCAGATACTTATTCGAGCGCTTGATCAACGTGACCCGCCCCGAAATGCTTTCGTTTGTTTGGCTAAACGTATACCTATTCATTGCCATAGCGCGTGGTAATGCCGCCAGCATGCTAATCACGCTTCTTGTTGGTAGTGGGCTTGGTCACCTTGGTGTCTAGTGTATAGCGTACGCTGTACGTACTCGAATTGTAATCTGTCATAGGGTTCAGCCATAGCGTTTGCATCAGAAGCGCAAAAATGTGTTCATTTACGAAAACATTATCATTGTTTCTCTATTATATTATGCATATAAACTTTTCTCCCGAGTTACCCTACTTATTAAAAAACGCATTTAAATCCATTGCGTAGTGTTAATGATCTTAACACACATAGGGAAAGATAGACAGACAGCGGCGGGAAGCGACTTTGTTTTCATACAATCTAGTAAAGTATCATTTGTATTTTAGATTGATTGGATGTTAGATTAGACGTTTGTGAAAATTATAATATAAAAATTCTACGAGCAACGATAAGCTTTGCGACGTTACGTATCTGCAGGTATTTTGGCCGATGCACCGCCGCCGGCCGCGGGCCGCACCGAGTTCTTCTTCTTTATCGTATCGCTCTTGGCAGAGCGGTCGTGGTCACGACGAGGCGTCCACGTCGGTGGTAGGGGGTGGACACAGCTCTCCGTACGATCTCCCGCCATTTTTCTCTATTCGCGGACTGCCTAGCGCAGTCAGATACGTGGCTTCCTATCGCGGATTTCACTTGGTCAGTCCAGCGCATAGGTGATCTGCCGCGCGATCTAGTTCCTTCCACTTTTCCCTGCACAACCAGCCGCTCTATGGAGTCGTCATTTCGTCTGGAGACATGTCCAAAGTATTGTAGTATGCGCGACTGTACTACAGCTGACAGACGCTGTTTGATGCCGAGCTCTTGAATTATGGACACTTTGGTGCAGAACGCTGTCCACGATATGCCGAGCATCTTCCTCCAGCACCACATTTCTATAGCGTCTATCTTCCCTTTTTCCAACTCGCGCACTGTCCACGTCTCTGCCGCGTAAAGATAAATGGGGAATACAAGCGTTCGCATGAGCCTGACTTTGGTGGCTTTGGTAATGTTGCGATTCTTCCATATTTTCCTTAACTTCTCCATCGCGGTTCTGGTAATGGCCATACGTCGTTTCACTTCATCTACACAGCCGCCGTTGTTTGAGATTAAGGCCCCAAGGTATACGTAGGTCTGAACCACGTCACAGTTTGCAATCTGTATCACTCCAGGCGAGTTGTTGTTGACACGATCCACGATCATAATCTTGGTCTTAGATCGGTTTATTTTTAATCCAAACGTAAGGCTTACGTGCTCCATTTTGAGAAGTAATTCTTCCATAAAGGCCGCGTTACTAGCGAACAAAGTGGTGTCATCCGCGTATCGCAAGTTTGCAATTTTGTATCCACCAATCGCAACCCCATCGGTCCAGCCTTCGAGAGTGATTCGCATTATAAGCTCGGTGTAGATATTAAACAATAGAGGTGACACTATACATCCCTGTCGCACGCCTGCACTTGGATGGAAGCTATCTGAGAGGAGGCCATCTGTACGCACTGAAGCTGTTCCCCCTTCGTAGAGCTCCCTGAGCAGGTGTACGAGATGTTGTGGTGTACCCATGTCCAATAGTGTTCTCCATAACGTTGGCCATTTCACCGAGTCAAACGCTTTGGAAAAGTCAACAAAGCATATGTAGGTCGGCTTGTTGAATTCTCGAGCTTTCTCAATAATTTGACGAACGATGAGAATTTGTTCACGGGTTCCCTTTCCTTTCACAAATCCGGCTTGTTCTGGCGCAATTTCTCTGGATAAATATGCTTTCAGTCGCTCGTTTACTATATATAGCATTATTTTGCTTGCGTGTGTTATCAAAGCTATTAGTCGAAAGTTGCTACACTTTTTCGTAGAGCCTTTTTTATGAAGAGGAGTGAAGACTGTGTGAGCCCATTCAGAGGGCCATTTGCCTGTGAGCCATATCTTATTACAGATGGTGTGGAAGATATGAACGCCACGCTCTCCCAATGCTCGTATAGTTTCAATTGGGATCTCATCTTTCCCTGTGGCTTATCCATTCTTAAGATGTTTAAGTAAGAGCACTTCTGACTCTAGAATATTCGGCTCGAGCATATCACTCGTGGGCTCTGTGGACGTGAAATTTCACGACTGATGATCTTGAAAAAATGACTGACAGTAATTCCTCCAAACTTCCGAAAGTTTGTCCAATTCAGTGACTACTTGGCCATTATGATCTTCGATGGCCCAGGTTTTGGACGACAGCGTTTTTGTGATGAGGCGGATCTTGTGATACAAGTCTCTAGACTCATATCTGTCTGAATGGGTTTCAATTTCCTTGCACATATTTTGCAGGTAGGCATTATGATCTTGTCGGCATTTCAGTTGAATGTGCGCCGATATTTTATTCAGATCCTTGATGTTTACTCCCGCTGCTTTCATATTACGGCGTTTTTCCACGAGTTCAAAGGTGCCATCAGTCATCCAGTGCTGCCTTTTTTGGGTTGCGATTGGTTGTGCAGCCTCCAGCACACCTGTGGTAATGAGTGTCTTTGCTCGGTGCCAAAGCTCATCGGGTGTTTCGTTAGCCAAATCCGCTTCAGTCCACTGTGACCAGTTTTGCTCGATAACCGAACGGAAATCCATAACGTCGCTCACTATCAGCTTCCTTGGCTTTTTAATGACTCTGGTTGCTTTTAGTTTGAGTTTCAATTTACTGATCAGAAGTTGGTGATCAGACCCGCAATCCGCCCCAGGTAATGTATGGGCATTTGTTACAGATGATTTCCATCGTGATCGAATCATGATGTAGTCTATTTGATTACGGGTTTTACCATCGGGCGATACCCAAGTGTATAGCCTTCTAGGGTGGTGTTGAAAAAGACTATTTACAATCAGCAGGTCATTTCCGGAAGCGAATTGTATTAAGCGTTCACCTCTGTCATTTCGTTTCCCGAGCCCAAATCTCCCTGCGCATTTGCTCAGCTGGTGAGCGTTTCCTCCGATCTTGGCATTCCAGTCACCTAGAATAACCAGTAACTCTCTATTGGGTATCTTTGCCATTGTACGTTCTAATTCGGAGTAAAACTTCTCGGTCGTCTCGTCACTCGCGGCAGAGGTGGGGGCATATATTTGGATCATATTAAAGTTGACTGGTGAAGCTTTTATCTTAATGCTGATAATCCGATTTACGCTTACCGGCTCGTATCCCATCACGCACCCTTTCTGATGTATAGGTATTAAGAAAGCCACTCCATTAACCCTGATGTCGCTGTCGCTGTCGCTGATGTCGTTGCCAGAAAAGTATATGACATGGTGGTCTGTCAATAAGTGTCCGCTGCCTTTCCAGTGTGTTTCGCTTAGACCACAAATGTTCACACCGGCTCTAACTTTTTCTCGTTCCAACACTGTAAGTGTTCCAGGTTGGTTTAAGCCGCGTACATTCCACGTTCCTATCGTTTGGAGACGCCGTAGCTTGATGGAATTCCCAGTTGTAGAATTTCCATGGAGGGCCTGGTTTCCCACCCCGCCACCCCGCACCGAGTTGGTCGTAGTAAATGTTGCCCTTCGGTGTGGGCCCAAATAAAAACGAACAGGTTGTGACAGTATTCGCAGCCGGACTCTACTAAATATATGGCAATAGTTTTCCTTTCATGTTCTAATGCCTTTTAATTTTCGCTGTATTTTAGGGTCACGCGGTGAACTATTCCTCGCGACGCGACGTCATCAAGTAGTAGACGGGTCAACGGATGCGGCCGATAATGTGCCGTGACGTAGTGACGATGTACCGCCGTGATTTGTGACGTTGTGTTGTGACGGTGTCATACACCGGCATCGGTACACCGGCATCGGTACATCGGCTAGTAGCAGATCGGCCGTGGTCGTGTGTTGATGTGTCGGCATGCGGCCGTGGTCGCGACGTGTGTTGATGTGTCGGCATGCGGCCGTGGTCGCGACGTGTGTTGATGTGTCGGCATGCGGCCGTGGTCGCGACGTGTGTTGATGTGTCGGCATGCGGCCGTGGTCGCGACGTGTGTTGATGTGTCGGCATGCGGCCGCGGTCGCGACGTGTGTTGATGTGTCGGCATGCGGCCGTGGTCGCGACGTGTTGATGTGTCGGCATGCGGCCGTGGTCGCGACGTGTGTTGATGTGTCGGCATGCGGCCGTGGTCGCGACGTGTGTTGATGTGTCGGCATGCGGCCGTGGTCGCGACGTGTGTTGATGTGTCGGCATGCGGCCGTGGTCGCGACGTGTGTTGATGTGTCGGCATGCGGCCGTGGTCGTGACGTGTGTTGATGTGTCGGCATGCGGCCGTGGTCGCGACGTGTGTTGATGTGTCGGCATGCGGCCGCGGTCGCGACGTGTGTTGATGTGTCGGCATGCGGCCGTGGTCGCGACGTGTGTTGATGTGTCGGCATGCGGCCGCGGTCGCGACGTGTGTTGATGTGTCGGCATGCGGCCGTGGTCGCGACGTGTGTTGATGTGTCGGCATGCGGCCGTGGTCGCGACGTGTGTTGATGTGTCGGCATGCGGCCGTGGTCGTGACGTGTGTTGATGTGTCGGCATGCGGCCGCGGTCGCGACGTGTGTTGATGTGTCGGCATGCGGCCGGTGATGACGTGTGACGTTGTGTGCAGCGGACAGCAGCTTCCTGCTGGCGAACGCGCAGATCGTGGACTACCCCATCGTGTACTGCAACGAGACCTTCTGCAAGATGTCCGGCTACAACCGCGCAGAGGTCATGCAGAAGTCATGCAGGTGAGCCCTATATACATACATTAACACGGCAAAATATGTTGATACCCCGCGAGCTACGACCAGAGTGGGATCAAATCTAGGGTTAATTTCTTATTCGTTTATTTCTTCTAGGTAGCGTGTTCCACCGTACACCGCATTGGAGATTCACTTCAGTAGAGATAGCGGGCAGACGTAAACCGATTGATCACAAGGCGAGTCCGGTGACTCTCACCGGCGCGTCTCTCACACAACCACTACTATACGCGAAAAATATCAGATGTTTGATTCAGATGGAGACTATACCTATGGGCGTTTTCAAATCGATAATAAACATTTTTTCCAAGTGGTTTAACGTAGATTAAACGACTCTGTAGGACTACTGCCCTTACAAAGAGTTTGACTACGTATCCCACTAGTGATTAATACTATTTATTCTATGCCTATCGGTTGTACTTGGTAGTGTTAATTTGGTGCAGAAGAATCTTTAACTCATCTGACATCGCACACGACACACGAAGAAAGCTCGAGTAAAGTGGAGAAATCTACTTATCTAAAACAGATTGAAAATGTCGTATTTATTACTACATGTTTCAATGACCACGAAAACGTTGATGAATGTCACTGTGAGGGCACTAAAGAAACGCATCCATTTGTCTTCGAGCCGCGAGTGCCCACACTAGCTGGAGCTCCGGTATCGAAAACAGATGGATGCGTTACAAAAAGAAGTTCCCGGAGTTACAAAAAGAAGCACTCTGATAGTTTTCGGCCTGGTGGAACCGTGTGTGACAGGGTGTAGGCGTGTGTGTAACCGTGTCGTGACCGTGTGTAACCGTGTGTAACCATGGCGTGGCCCGCAGGTGCACGTGGATGTACGGCGAGCTGACGGAGAAGGAGGCGGTGGAGCGCGTGGACCGCGCGCTGGACCACCACCTGGCCGACCAGTTCGAGATCCTGCTCTACAAGAAGAACCGTGAGTGAGACCACAGCCCGGCGGCCCGGCGGCCCGGCGGCCCGCCCGGGCGTCGGCCTGCGCAGGCGCCTTTTGTAGCCCCACGGCCGGTGTTCGAGCTCCGCTCTCACAAGACGTATTAGAGTAATTCGTTGCGCTAGCTAATACGTTCGTTTGGCGTGTGTCACGTGTAATGTCGTTCAAGAAAAGTATCGATTTTCCACTATTTTCCATCATTATTATCATAATAGAAAAATGGCGCGAGGTGCGGCCGCAACGTCCCGGTCGTGGGATCGGTCGTTGTTAACATTGGGCCACCGTGGCTCAGCCACGATGATGTACCTACTTCATTCAATACACATCATTTATAATTTGTTACGATTAAATTTAAGATGGATTGCCTGGTTATTCCCTTTTCTGTTCACAATTATGATAAAGACCTCATGTGTTAGGATCCGCCGCAATCAGCGTCGCAGCTGGTTTGTTGAGGTATTTTCTTGCCGGACGGACTGCAGACCCTCGCTTGTGTTGCACCGCGTTACTCGCAGCTTGCGGGGCGCTGCGCGGCGCGGTAGCGTTCAATTGGTGAAGCTAGCAAGTAATGTTCAATTATGTTAGTCGGAACTTGTGTTCATCTTATTCTGTGTTTCGTAAATGTAATCCTTGAAGCTCGGTCTTTACTCTACGACTCCTGTTGCAATTGAAATTACGAGAAGGTGACTTCAATGGTCGTGAGCGGAATCGTTACTAAAACGTGTCAGGAGCGCTCAGCCGTCAGCTGCGTCTGATGCCGTCGTCGAACGCCGCGGCGCCGCCCGGCGCTGCGCAGCCGCCGTGCTGGGCGGAAGCCTGGCGTTGAACTGCTCGGGTTCATTGTAAGCCGAACCTACATAGGTACTTGTATCTACTAAATCGTTGAAGCGATGAAGCGGTGCTTAGCACAAGAGTCATTGTGTCGACCTCGAGTCTCGAGTCTCGAGCCTCGAGCCGCACTCGAGGCACTCGAGGCACTCGCCGCCGAGTGTCGGCGCCGCTCCAGATTAACCGCTGGAAAAGGCTTTTAAAAGAATAAACACCATTAATTGCCTGGTTATAAGTTCCCTACACAGCTCGTAGTAATCTGGACGCACACGCGGCTCGAGCGTAATGGCGAAATGGCATTGACTTATGTGAGTAGGTCCCGAAGTAGAGGTAAAGACGTACTCTAAGAAATGTCACAAGGAAGCCGATCAATACAATTAATTGTTTGTTTAGCCGTTAGGGTTGTGTACAGTATTTGTTACCGAACTTTTTTTGGCGAGTTGAATTCAAGTTACGACAAGACATATTTGAGAGAGCCGGCTTGTGTACGAAGATACGATGCCAAACAGTCTGGTTTCCTTGGGAAGCCTCTCGGGACGCGGCGCCCGGCGCTCCGCCCGGCGCTCCGCCCGGCCGGCCGCGCGGCCCCGGCCGGTGATTAAGCTTTAATGGCGGCCTAATGTGCCATAATGCGGCGTGTTCGTACTTTTACGACCACACTTTGTTTTAAAACAAATTTATCGGAACCCCAGTGTCGTTGCGGCCCCGAGCCTCGGGCGCTGCGCTTTAACGAAAACATTATTTGTTTTTCCATTTATTTTTCATTTTCCCGATTCGGCTGCCCCTCCGGGCCGGCGGCTCGTTTCATTACGGTTTCATGTCGGAGGTGTAAACGAGCCTCCTTCTCCGCGCTATTTCATGTTACTTATTTCGTGAGCGGCTCACTACCGCGCCGCCCCCGCCCCCGCCCCGCCCCGCGCCCGCGACTCGCTCCGCAGATGAGGGCTCACTATGTTTCGCTTTAATTACATTAATTTGTCAGACTTTTTTCATTGACACGACTCATTTCGCTGACACGGTTTTATTCCGACGAGCGGCACGCCACCGCGCTCGGCCGGCCGCCCCGCACCACCCACCCCTGCGTTGTATTGCTTGCCATTATGCGGCGACCGCAGCCGCACCGCCGACACGGTGATAAATGACTGATTAAATAAATTACGTAAATTTGTCGCTGGGTGTCAGCAATACTCAAACACTAGACACATGTTATCGCGACATCTACCTCGTCCCCCGCCAAGAGCCCGGTATACGGCACGCATATTGTTTTCAGTCGACATAGAGCAGGGTGACCCCCCCCCGCCCCGCGCCGCGCCCGCGGCCGCGTGCAACCTTGGCATGCCGCGCGCGACCTTGCAGGTGGTGGGATCACCCTCACCGCATTCGCTTGCAGTTAAACGACTATGAATCGAAAACAAAATTGTACAGGCCAGAACCTAGCGGGGGTCGGGGGTCGCGGGGTGCGGGGAGCGCGGCCCGTCGGCCACCGTTAGTTCGTCCTTCGAGTCGCTTAATGTGCACTTACGGCTCCAACGAGCGAACTCGACATGTATCCTATAACGGCAGCCATCAGCCATAGGTACGGGTGTGGTGAAATTATCTATTTTTACACAAATGTATGTGACCTTCACATTCTCTTTAAAACTTAAAATCTCTGGATTAATCCCAGAGCGCCGGAACCACGAACCCACAAGCCGGCGACGCGACGTCAGATATATCACCAACGTCGCCTTACGGACTCCGCACGGGCTCGGGCCCGGGCTCGGGGTCCGGGGTCAGCCTAGCTTGGCTGAACCGATACTGATAAATACTAACGCTTGTTGGCTCGTAGCGCGAACTGGCGGGTGTTTTTCTCCTTACAGATATAATTAATGATTGTTTGAAAAAAATCTCATCTAAAGTTACGGCTGGTCTAGTCGGGAGACCGGCGACTGCCGATCCGGAGCCCCCGGGTTCGATTCCCACCACGCGCACCACTGTCTTTTCGAAGTCATGTGCGTAATGCCGCTAACTTAAAAACGGTGAAGGAAAACATCGCGAGGAAACCGACATGTACCTAGAATCTTTCGAGGTCATGTGTCATCCACCAACCCGCACTTGGCCAGCTTGGTGGATTATGGGCTTAAACTCTCTCCTTGCGGGAGAAGGCCCCGAGTCCCAGCAGTGGGAACATTTAGTGGACTGCTTATGCTTACGAAAAAAATCTGCGTATAATTATACGTACTATTCTTAATCCTTACACTTGTTTAAATTATTAAAGTAATTCTGAAGAACTTGTCTTCTATATTTATTGAGAAAACAACGTTTTATTAATGAAATTGGGGTCACTTTGCGATTTGTTTCTGTGGAGGAAATATGGAATCGTGTTTTTGAATCGTAATAAGTGTAGAATATATCCTGAACTTTATTATAAATGAATTTAAAAGTTAAATGTTCAGTTCAGTATGGGTAGATATTGTTTTTGTTACAAATATAATTGACTACCTGAGGTAGTATACCCCACGCAGCCGCTGACGCCCCCCCCCCAGGCACGCCGCTGTGGCTGCTGGTGCACGTGGCTCCGATCCGCAACGAGCGCGAGCTGGTGGTGCTGTTCCTGCTCACCTTCCGCGACATCACCGCGCTCAAGCAGCCCATCGACGCGGACGACCCCAAGGGAGGCCAGTATCCCACACCACACACCACACACCAGCCTCCACCGCTTTTACTCATTTCATGTTAAGTGGCGTTAACCGCTCAAAAACACCGACAACGTTCACAACGTTCTTAATTAAATACCTTCGCAGGAAAGAAGGACCTTTCCGTAAGCTTTAGTTGAAATAAATTTGATTTGAGTTTCGATGGTCCAGTAATACGCCACACGCCTGCTCATAACAGCATAACAGCACAGTCGCACGCGGCATGAAGACCCCAAATCATTAATTATCACTGACTAGCACTGCTCTCGCTCGTCACCTACACATAGGTATGAGATGATTTATCTTTGTGCCCAAAGACTAACCAGTAAGGGTGTGGTACGTCCCCAGACTGAAAAGAGTCCTATCCTACAAAATGAAGCTGATAAAACGCCAGAAGCAGTGTCTACGAAAACTACGTTTCGATAAACCTGAGAACTGCTTTATTGAGTCTTTTCTGTAATTTTCTTTTAGCTTCAAAAAGCAAATTTTTCGCCTGATGGTTAGCGGTAGCTCTAGCGCATGGCCACCAGACGGCCTGTTCCCCTGGACAGCAGACGCCGGCCGCCGCTGAGCTGTGCTGTGTCTGCGCAGGTCTGTCGAAGTTCGCGAAGCTGGCGCGCTCGGTGACGCGCTCGCGCTCCGTGCTGGTGTCGGCGCTGCCGGCGCTCAAGGAGCCGCAGCGGCAGAGCCACCTCGCGCACGTCAGTACCCTCACACCCCGACACGCCCAACCCCCCACTCGGCTCCAAGCTTCCGCAGATCATGTCTACCGTTGTGGTCACTTCGTGACTTCTTCTATAATTTAAAATAATTTCCTAAAAACTTTAAATATGTTAGGTCATGTGCCTCCCAGACTATATCTATGTAATCTGTATGTGATCAGCGGTACTAAGGTTGAAACAGAAACAGTCGTGTTCGTCCGTCGATCTGTATGTGCCAGCGCCAATTTCATTCAACCCCCCGAGTAACGCCGAAGTCAGTGACAGACGGACCGAGCTGCCTGGATGCTCCACCAGCCGCCGCCGGCGCCGGCGCCGGCAGTGGCTGGTGCTCTCGGGCTCTGTAAACATCGTAAACTGCGCACCATCCCGGAGTCGAGGGGCGCGGGGCGCGGGGTGCGGCGTGCTCCGGTTTACGGCCGCCCTCGTGCGCCCGTGAATGGCCGCGGTTTACGACTCCCTGGTGTATTGTCTCCACGAGCCTGACGGAGAAGCGATCTCATTACGCATTGACGAGCTCGGCACTCACTCACTCGCACACACGTATTACGCGACGCAAACAAATCAATGTTTATGTCTTCATAATTTTCTGGCAGACAAGTTTTATGAAAGTTTGCTTATCGTCGTCATTAACTCCAAAGTTTTTGCCTTCAAAAGTAATTTTATTTTTTCACGTCCTCCGACAGCGCAGAGTGCGTGTTGCGGAGTCGTGACATTTCATGCAAATTGCAAATTAAATTTTATCGGATGTGTCTGAGGCTCCGCGGGGCGGGCGGGCGGGGCGGGGTGTGGCGGGGCAGATGCCTCGTAACGGCCGGAACCGGCGCAGAATCACATGAAGTGCCGTGAAGCACGCTCGCCCCCGACCCCGCGACCCCGCACCACATCCCCGATAATTACTGTTTTCTGTGGTTGATCAAAACGAACGCAGACGATATCCTCTGAATATACCCATTTGAATTTCAAAGTAATGTAAGAATGTAAATCCTATACCGGAAACCGCATCAACTTACAGCCTTGTACGCTAAGTTCAGGTGTAAAATAGAAGGCTTTAGTGCTAACGACAACGACAAATAAAACTCTGAAACTTTAAACTTAAATCTGATGGATTGACTATAGCACACCTTGATTTTATTTAGTACACACCAAACTCATTATAAGCAGGGCTTTTGTCTGGAGACACGCGGGTAAAGACGCACCGGTGGCACACCGAGCTCATCAATACGAGTAAATAATTGACGTACAACTTTCAAGAACTAGCGTGCCTCCAATAAAGAACTGACAAAAGGCCTGATTATAATTCTACGAGTGGTTTGTGTCGACTGGCGCCCAGCCGCGCCCGGCTGGAGCGTAGAGTAGAGCGCGGCCGCAGGTGATGTCGCTGTCGGGCGACGTGCTGCCGCAGTACCGGCAGGAGGCCCCGAAGACGCCGCCGCACATCCTGCTGCACTACTGCGCCTTCAAGGCCATCTGGGACTGGATCATCCTGTGCCTCACCTTCTACACGGCCATCATGGTGCCCTACAACGTGGCCTTCAAGAACAAGACCAGCGAGGTGAGTCCCAGCCGCCTTCGTCTGGCGAGGCGAGATTTTTCTAATCTGAAGTAAGAATTAAACGATGAGAACGAGTGAGGTACGTTTCGCTCACATAAGTGGTCCCAGTTAATGTAATGTTTTTCGGATTTACGATATATGTACATATAATTAGGTACCACAATTAGTATATCTGCTACCGGCCAAATCCGATTGTAGGACAAACTAGTTTTGCCTAGGCTAAACTAGTTCTTCCTATCTCTCTCTGTGGTCGGTCCCTCAAGAACTAGGATCGTGGTCATCGCTAGGTGTGGATGCTCTACACCTAGATTTTATTATCTGCTTCCACCGGTGTCTGCTCTACGCGTCTCTGACGACCGTGCAATATTTGGTTGATGAAGAGCCTCTCACTTGATCGCTCTATCTAGTTGGGGATCTTCCCCCGGGCTTGTTTACCCTGTGTATTTCCAACTATGACCAGCTTTTGAAGTTTGTCGCCTCCTCTTCTCATTGCGTGGCCAAAATAGGTCAAAATGCGCCGCTGGAAGATTGTAGACAAGCGGGTTTGGACTCGAAGCTGTGAAAGGACCGATACATTGGTGCACTTGGAGGTCCAGGGTATCCTCAACATCCACCTCCAGCACCACATCTCGAATGCATCGATCCTTTGCCATTCTCAGGCTCGTATTGTCCATGTTTCCACACCGTACAGGAATATTGGGAACACTAGCCGGGTCTGGTGGTGACGGTTATACCTCTTTTTTTCCAGATGACATTCAGTCGGGTCATCGCATGCTTAGCCGTGCCAATACGCCTCTTTATCTCTGATACGCAGTTGCCATAATCGTAGATCAAAGCACCCAGATAAATATATGTAGTGGTCAACAATGTCAACCCCAGGGATGATGTTACTTGTGCTGGGTAGTTTTCCGGCACGGTCTACTACCATTAGCTACGTTTTGCTCCTCAGTCGGTGCCGACTCTGACAAAAGAGCGCCGAACGAGAAAACTTCCTATACACGATAAGATTAAACGGACAGGAAAAATAAAAAAAAACCTAACTTAGGCTATTAGGCTATACTATGTAATCCTATCGCGTATATGAAGAACTATTCTAACCTAGGCAAAACTAGTTTGTCCTAGCCGGTAACATATCTAATTACAAGGTACCATAACTCAGTACGTTTAATGTTTACGTTTAATGTTTAACAATATCAGTGTTGTTAAAAATCGTCAGAATGTATTCCGACTCAGTAGTTCAAGGGTTTGTTCCGGCTCGAGTGAGCCTGGAATTGTTCCGACTCGAATGAGCGTGGCCCCGTCCCGGTTCGAACTGAGCGTGTAGAAACTGTTCCAGGACGTGTCACTGCTGGTGATTGACTCCATCGTGGACGTGGTGTTCTTCATCGACATCGTGCTGAACTTCCACACGACGTTCGTGGGCCCCGGCGGGGAGGTGGTTTCCGACCCCAAGGTCATCCGCAAGAACTACTTCAAGTCCTGGTTCCTCATCGACCTGCTCTCCTGCCTGCCCTACGACGTCTTCAACGCCTTCGACCACGACGAGGACGTGAGTACTACGACGATGACGTGAGTACTACGACGATGACGTGAGTACTACGACGATGACGTGAGTACTACGACGATGACGTGAGTACTACGACGATGACGTGAGTACCGCGCCACGGCGACCCGGCCCTCCGGCGGGAGGGGAGCCGGTGCCTATTGATATATTGATTCAATTTAAAGAAGATAACATTTTAGATAGTCGTGGATAACTCGGCTCAAAGTAAGTAATCTAGAAACTACTGTGGTTAATTATGTCAGATCTATATATGTAAAACCTGCTCTATCAAAAGTAATCTAAAAAATATTAGTAGCCAGAGCAGGAATAGCTTTTGTCTGAATCGCAATACTAATAATAATATTGAGCTAAAATATCAATGGAACAGGCCGTCTAAGACTTAACAAATTACATTGTAGATAATTCAGATAATATGTTGGTATATTTTATGTAGACATGGCTTAAGCCATCACACTTAAATATTGTGAACGATTTGATTTGTTTGATTAAATGCATTTGTATATCCATTATATTCCGAGATCTGGCGGAAATTTTAGGTTAGGTATTTGAAACAAGTTAAAAACTTGTCATAAAGATCTCCTGTAACACCCCAACACCTGGCTGGTGAGTAGCGGGGCAAAATGAATCCCTCAATATTATGTATGTAGATCACGTAGGTAGCATGTCCCACCAAACTGATCTGTATTTTTGAGAATACCTCTTTTTTAGTCATAAATAATAACCAAAAAAACAGTTAAAGTGTTAAAGTCCCGACTAAATCGTCTGGTTTATTAACTTTAAACATTAATTAACTACAACTTAGAGAACTTGCATATTGCTTCTATAATATTTATTAAACAAAAATAAAATAAAATGTCTGGATTAATTTTGCCTACTCACCAGCTAGGTCCGCATCTGCGCCTCTGTGTCGGGGTATGACAGGCGAGCTATGTGAAAAGCTTCCATCTTGCCTCAAATGCCTACACAAAATTTGCTGCCAGCGCTTAAAATATGAAGAGTGTCGATGTCACCTTCAGCCCTGTAACTTCTTTTGCAAGAATGCAGTTTGACTGTCTTAGCTCTTAACATGCACACATATGTACAATTTTACCGGTGACTCGATATCATTGCAAACTACTCTAAAAATTGGCAGGACAAATTTACCAATCTGCGGAAATGTTGCAAATGGTGAAAACAAAACTCAAGAAATTTGAGCAAATAATTCGTGTAGTTTCAAAAGTTATTCCTAATGGTGCTACTGTTTGTACTCTATTGTGTAATTGTGCTCGGTCCGGACTGCGGAGTCCGGGCCGCAGTGAGCGGGCTCGTGGTCCGGAGTCCGGGCCGCAGTGAGCGGGCTCGTGGTCCGGAGTCCGGGCCGCAGTGAGCGGGCTCGCGGTCCGGAGTCCGCGCCGCAGTGGCTGTCGTGGTCCGCAGGGCATCGGCAGCCTGTTCAGCGCGCTGAAGGTGGTGCGGCTGCTGCGGCTGGGCCGCGTGGTGCGCAAGCTGGACCGCTACCTGGAGTACGGCGCCGCCATGCTCATCCTGCTGCTGTGCTTCTACATGCTGGTGGCGCACTGGCTGGCCTGCGTGTGGTACTCCATCGGGCGCTCCGACGCCGACTCCGGCCTGCAGTACTCGTGGCTGTGGAAGCTGGCCAACGTGACGCAGGCGCCGTACTCGTACGTGTGGAGCAACGAGTCGGACGGGCCCGAGCTGGTCAACGGCCCGAGCCGCAAGACCATGTACGTGACCGCGCTGTACTTCACCATGACCTGCATGACCTCCGTGGGCTTCGGCAACGTCGCCGCCGAGACCGATAACGAGAAGATCTTCACCATCTGCATGATGATCGTCGCAGGTGACGGAACTCTTCTGTTATTAGCCGGAGCACGCTCCCGCGCACCCCGCACCCCTCTCTCTCACCCGTGTTGTGTGCCGCCGTGTGCGTGTCGCTGCACCCCTCCCCGCGCGCCCGGAGCGCCCGCGCGCCGCGGCCGCCGCGCGGGCGCCGCGCCGCGCGCCGCTCTGCAAGCCGCCCAGTTCCCGTCGCTTGAAGGCGAGCTTCAATAGACGGGAACTAGTGAGCGACGCGCAGTTTTCACTTTGGTTGTTTTGGTTTCTCTGTTTCACCGCTAGTGTTTTGTTTGAGTACTTTATTGTTTGTCCTCCCCCGAACCGTGCAGGCCCACGAAGCGTCCATCCGCGCCGCGACATCTCCGGGCTCCGCTCGCCGCCACCTCCTCGGCTACCTCTCTCTCACTCGTTCAAAAATAGAGGAACTAGGGCTAAAAGCGTCCGCACACGAGTCCTAAACTCAGAGGAAATTACGTAAAAGTAGTGGGGCAGAGCCGACATCGCAACATAAATCACCTATGATATTCTATATCGCACCATATGATTGGTAATTTATGTTGCGATGTAGGCTCCGCCCCACTACTTTTACGTCATTACTTCTGATTTTAGGACTCGTGTGTGGACGGTTTAACCGGATGAAACAATGTCGGTCCGAGATTTTAGCCTTGTAGAACACATTGCGGGTTTATCCACACAGCTTCTACAAATCGACTTGTCCTCTGAAGAGGTCTAGGTTAGTATGGTCTCAGAAGACTTTCAATATAAACGTGGAGGTGAGGGCGAGCGGCGCTCGTGCCCGCGCCCGTCCGCGCCGCGAGTGGAGCGAGCGTCCCCGGCGGCGGGAGAGCCGAGGGATTGCTTCGCGTCGTTCGATGTAGCGTAATTATGAACCGATGTAGGATGAGTAAATATCAAAATAGTTCATCTTTTCATAAATTTTTAGTCGTATAATAAGATAATAACTGTTATCTAATGTATGCAACTATTTTTATAAGTATAGGCACCAGGGTTATAGGGTTCGTCACCGCACTCTCCGAGATGCACCGGTGTATCGAGGAACGGCCTGCGATGGCTCACATCTGTGAGTAGGGCCGAGATTTGGGATTGGATAAAAAATATAAAGTCAGCTTGGAATAAGTTGTCCTGGCAATCCGATGAGTTTGGGGAGATGGCCATCGGGAAGCCAGGCTGAGTGCGCGTTTGAGTTCAGGCGGCTGGCAGGCGCGGCGCGGCGGCCCGCGCGCGCTCACGTGTTGTGCCCGCAGCGCTGCTGTACGCGACCATCTTCGGCCACGTGACCACCATCATCCAGCAGATGACGTCGGCCACGGCCAAGTACCACGACATGCTGAACAACGTGCGCGAGTTCATGAAGCTGCACGAGGTGCCCAAGGCGCTGAGCGAGCGCGTCATGGACTACGTGGTCTCCACCTGGGCCATGACCAAGGGGCTCGACACCGACAAGGTACGCCCGCGTGCGCCATCTCAACGGAATGGATGTGCATGACAACATTCCACTGTATCAGTGTCTCCATCGGGCAATATAGCGTAACACATCTATGGGAAACTGGGCAACAACTCAATACACAATAAGAACACAACTATGAAATTCACAGAAACTTAATTACGAAGAATGTTACCAATTCTGTGATTGAAAATGTAGGGCAAATTTAGTTGAAACATACGGTTACAAGGGGCTCCCCTTGCACCGACGGATGCCACGGTTCGTCGTGGCCTAAATAAGTAAGTTACAGATGAAGCGGGCAGCAATCTGGCTGCATCAGCTCGTCTGGGCACGTGGGAAGGTGACAGCAATACTCAGATTAGTAACTTGCTCGACAGCAGTGAGCAGCACAGGTATCCCGACCTTCCCAACTCATGTTGCACCGGGGTGAGTTATCACTCCTGTGCAGTTGTAGATGACGTCGGACTATGCCCTCGGTTCGAATTAACACTGCAGGCGCCACAAGGCGATACACTGTCATCGGGGCCCGCGCACACCACGGCGAACAGGGAGCGTTCGGGTAAAGCTGACGTTTTCAAATTCCAATTATTTTTGTGAGTCGTTACACGGTGCGAGTGCGAGACTAATAACGAGGGTATTGCTGCAGTTTCCCGACGTGTAATGTTAGTCGCGTCCCCGCGCCCGCTCCCCGCTCCCGCTCCCGCTCCCCGCCCACCGACCGCGCGTGCGCAGGTGCTGAACTACTGCCCGAAGGACATGAAGGCGGACATCTGCGTGCACCTGAACCGCAAGGTGTTCAACGAGCACCCGGCGTTCCGCCTGGCGTCGGACGGCTGCCTGCGCGCGCTCGCCATGCACTTCCACATGTCGCACTCCGCGCCGGGGGACCTGCTCTACCACACCGGCGAGTCCATCGACTCGCTCTGCTTCATCGTCACCGGCAGCCTCGAGGTCATCCAGGACGACGAGGTCGTCGCCATCCTCGGTATGCTCACACCCGCTTCCTGCAACACTCTGTCTAGTCTCTCCAGATTGCTATCTACTGCCGTTTGCTTCCCTTGTGCTACGTTCGACCTACCTACCATCGTTCAATGTATTTCGACTGCTGCGTCGTTACCGACATCTCAAACATCACCAGCCTTAAATTCACCCGCGCTGACGAGGCCGTTACCGTCCTCGGTACGTCCTCACATCCTTTTGTCCTGCCTGCCACATTCCACCCCTGTACATTAGCAACGTGATATCTGGATACATGTAATACGACCTTTTTGTTTCCAATTCACGAATTCCTCGTAGTTGATCAAGTTACCTGCTCGCTCTGTAAACGTTGTAATGATGTAGGTATGTAGAACTATGCCCTACTCGTACACTTACCTAATAACTTCATTGATTGAATATCTAGATGTAGGTCTTTATTTATTTGTATTTCGATTTCAACATATTTACTTCAATTACTTGACAGTCTAAAAGAGTAGTTTTGTTATCGTCCGCGACGCAGTTAAATTAGAAGCAAGTCACCAAAAAATTCCGCCTTTGTTTCTGCATAACTAGATACTACCGACATTAGTATCGGGGTAGTGGGGGGAGGGACAGCCGGAGGGAGGTGAGTAATGGTTGTGAACACGAGTTCGTTTCGTGTGTTTCACTAAACCGTAATAAAGAATGTAATCTCATTAAGCCGGAGTTACAATTAAACATTTCCACATCGCTGCACGCGCAGGCCGGCGTCGCGCGGCGGACTGCGAACCAAGCTGTTGGTTACCCTACACTTAGAAGCATTACTGAGAAATTATAGAACAGCCCAGAAAGTTACCGACGCGTTGGGGAAGGTTACGATTGGGAGACGAAATTTATGCTAAGTATATTGAGTGTTCGAGTTGGAGATCCATTTGGTATTTGAAAAATATTAGAATTTATACGTGAATTTTGTTAACATCTTGCTAGTTGTTATCTGGTGAAGTATAACGAGTGAAGGATGCGTGTCTGTTCTCCACAAACAGGAGTCATGTCAACACGAGCTAACTTTACAAACAAAATAAGTACATAGGTAACAACTCCCTTGATCGTAAAAGACTTCAATGTTTTGAACATCGCCGCAAAGTTGCAAGTTTATTGGGTTTTTATCTTTTTTTTTTAATTTAAATTAGCCACTCCACAGACTCCGGGGTCCGAATCTTTCTTTGTTGCTGTCCATGAAGAGAGCCACTCCGCGGATACGGATCCCTGCTTCTCCTCGGTCTGCGTTCTCCAGTAGTTGTTTGTCGGAGATGCTCTTCGAGGAGTTATGTTGGGCGGGAACCGCATGCCGCGCGGCGTCCACAGACAGCGGGGCAGGGTGTGGTGGCGATGGGGGGCGCGTATTTGAATTAGTGGAGTTTCTCATGGCCGCTATGCGGAATGAGCTCTCCATGAAGGACAGGAGCCGTGTTCTGTTGTCTGGATCTAGTAAGATGTTGTGGAGATCCGAGACAACCAGCCTTCTGTCGATCATAGATTCGAGCTCATGTCTTGCGACCATGAATCGGGGACAATCGACTAGCACATGCCAGACCGTTTCGGGTTGGTCGGGGTCACACTCGCATGCCAGACTGCTCTTGAGGTTAGATCTGTACAGGTAATCTGCTATTCCTCCGTGTCCCATCAACGCTTGTACCTGCAAGGGAGTCAGTTTCGTGGTTCTCATCACCCGATATGCGTTTGCTATATCGGGGAGGAACGTCTGGGTGACTTTTCCGGTGTCCGAGGTCTCATATTGATCCTGCCATTTCTTGACCGATTCTTCGCGGATTTTCCTTTTGACGTAGGACAAGGGGATCCCCTCGTAGTCCCTGGGTGACTCCGTGAGTGCCGCCGATTTGGCCAGTTCGTCGGCTCTTTCGTTGCCGACGATGCCAACATGCGCTCTCACCCAGAAAAGACGAAGAGATCTCCCTTCAGCATTTATCTGTCCAATGTTTTCCTTTACGCACTTAACCAAGGGGTGGCTCGTTTTTGGCTTACTTAGCAGTTCGAGTGAAGATCGGGAGTCACTCAGGACATTGACTTCCGGGTCCTTGCTCTTTAACGCCATTTGAGTTGCCCGGTAAAGAGCATAAAGTTCCGATTGAAAGACTGCATTGTGCGTTCGGAGTGGAGCTTGAAGGTCGAGTTCTTGACCTCTCTGCCATTCTCCCACCATGTTAGAGCAGCTCCAACTTTACCATCAATTTTACTGCCATCAGTATAAATTTGAGGCCCTTGTGGACGATTGGAGGTGTCTTCTAGGAGCTCGTACTTCTAGGGTTCTTATCGGACAGGTACACTTTGAAGAGCATGCAGCAGATCTGCATCTAATACCACCTGGCCTTTTTTATCTGACTGCTCCTAGCTCCATAAAGCGATGTTGTTTCGTAATTGTGTTCGTTTCTTCCGAAAACTCGATCGAAGAAGTTTGACTTCACTGTCGTAATAAGAACATCTCTGTACTTTAGAATTTGTAGCTTGAGTGGGTACTTTCTGGTGGATATAATACAAATACAGATTTTTATTAATAAATTACAAAATTTACACTTCAAATAAAATCATATATTATGTATTGTTTAAACATGTGTCATTCAAGAATTTATTAAGCTATGTATAAGTAAGCTGTGAGTGTTTTCAAGTCTAGAGTGAATCAGTTTCTGTTAAGTAAGCACTCTCCATCATGGTAGATAAACATTAAACGAAATGACGCTTAATTGCAAACAATCAATAAATAAACAATTGCGGAAGCCGCATCGCCGGGCCCGCGCGCGCCCGGCCCGCGTGCGCCCGGCGGCGCCGGCAGTCCCGCAGTCCCGTCGGTCCGCAGGCAAGGGCGACGTGTTCGGCGACTCGTTCTGGAAGGACAGCGCCGTGGGGCAGTCGGCCGCCAACGTGCGCGCGCTCACCTACTGCGACCTGCACACCATCAAGCGCGACCGCCTGCTCGAGGTGCTCGACTTCTACCAGGCCTTCGCCAACAGCTTCGCGCGCAACCTCACGCTCACCTACAACCTGCGCCACCGACTCATCTTCCGGAAGGTACTCTCTTCCTATTTCTTATATTTTTAATCTCCTTCGTTTTGACCCATATTTGTCGTACATAAAACCCCTTTTTTGAGACGGCTATTACGGCCCCCTTCTCTGGCATAGCCTTTACGCTTCCTATAAAGATCTTAACAAAACACTCTTCTCTCTGAGAGATACTCCGAGTTCAATCTTGAATCCACACTCTTCCACCGTTAAGCTATCAGCGTTAATCTGGTCGACATACTTGTCTATTTAAAGTTACAAAAATTCTGACCGAGATAGTTTTCGGTCGAGACCTAGGGTACACCAGTCGAAATAAAGTTCCGAGAGATTTCATCGATCCCCACGGGATCAGATCAAAATTTATGTGAAATCGACAGAGAGTCTGCTGATTTATTATCAGTCGAATTTTTATCGGTGTTGCCGGGGTTGGCACTTTGGCAGATTCGGCTCGGTCGAAGTTTTTGTGATCAGATCAGTTCTGTGATCAGTGTAATGTGACCGGAAGTGACGTCATGGAGCGCGCGCCGGCAGGTGGCGGACGTGCGGCGCGAGCGCGAGCTGATGGAGCGGCGCAAGCGCGAGCCGCCGCTGGAGCACGCGCAGGACCACCTCGTGCGCAAGATCTTCTCGCGGTTCCGGCGCGAGCGCTCCGTGGCCGCCGCGCCGCCGCCGCAGCCCGCGCGCGCCGACGCGGAGAAGGGGGAGCCGGCGCCCGCGCCCGCCGCGCCCGCCGCGCGCGGCAAGTGGGGCCGCCTGCTGGCCGGCGCGGGCGGCGGCTCGCTGGACGCGGGCGCCGAGCCGGCCGCGCCGCGCGCCGCCTTCACGCGCAGCCTCAGCGCGCGCGACCGGCCCGCGCCCGCGCCCGACCCGCCGCCCGCCGCGCCCGCGCCGGCGCCCGCGCACGCCTCCTCCAGCATGGCGCTCGCCCTCAAGGTACCACCGGTCCTGTGTCCTGTGTTAGTTGGTACGAGGGTCAAACTGAAAGTTCTTAGAAAATCAAAAACTGATTACATTAGCCAGTTATTAGTTTTATTATATCTTTTCAAAATATTGTCCATTCACGTCAATACACCGCTGCATGCGATGGAACCACTGGGAAAAGCACTTTGCCCACTCGTCCTTAAAGATACCCCTCTTCAATGGCATCGCGATACGCAGCCACCGCTTCTTCAGCATTCATAAACCGCTTTCCTTTAAGTTTTTCTTTAATTTTTGAAAATAAATAAAAATCACAAGGCGCGAGGTCGGGGTTATACGGCGGGTGACCCAGTAATTCAACGTTTGATGTCGCCAAATAGTCGATCGTTCACTTGGCGGTGTGCGATGAGGCGTTGTCGTGGTGAAGGAGGATCCTACTGCGAGGTCGTTTCTCTCGAACTTTTTCCAAGACAAGTGGCAAACAATTGGTAGTGTACCATTCTGCAGAAACTGTTTTTTGATCCTCTAACACAATTGTTGCGAAATGACCTATCCTTCCAAAGAACGAGGCCACCATTTTTTCCCCCGCACTTCGATCTCTCTTCACTTTAGTTGGCAACTCCTCGAAAGGAAACACCCACTGAGCAGATTGTCTTTTGGTTTCAGGATCATAACAGTAAATCCAGCTTTCGTCACCTGTTAGTATGTCGAACACAGCATTTGAGTCACCTCCGTTAAATCTTTCAATCATTTTACGGCACCAATCCACACGATGGAGTTTTTGAGCCTCAGTCAAATTATGAGGTATCCACCGGGCGCAAAGCTTCCTGACCGCTAAATGTTCGTGTAGGATTTTGTGCACTTGACTCATACCGATGCCTAAGCTTGTCCGAATCTGCTGATAGGTCACTCTTTTGTCAGTCTCTATCATACGCCGCACAACACAGATGTTATCTTCAGTCGTCGCCGTAGAAGGCCGTCCCTCACGTAAATCATCAGTGAGATTAGTGCGACCACGTTTAAACTCATTAAACCAGTTGTAAACAGTCGCACGAGATGGGGCTTCATCGTGAAAGGCCAATCGTAGTCTATCATAACTTTCTTGTTGACTTAAATGACATCGAAAGTCATAAAAAATCATTGCACGAAAATTTTCTCGTGTTATTCATGTTGACGTGACACAGACAATTTTCAATTTGCCGCCAAATCGTAAAACAAATGACAAATGTATGAAGTATATACTCAGTAATATTGGCAAAGAGTTCTATTTTCATATTATAGAATTATTTTTTTATTATATTGTTTATAAGTGGCCAGTTCTAAGAACTTTCAGTTTGACCCTCGTAGTAGCTCTGCCTGCGAAGCCGAGGGTCGTGGGTTCGATCCCCACCCAGTGCAAATATTTGTGTGATGAATTCAAATGTCTGCACTGTGTCTGGGTGTTTCTATGCATAATATGTATGTATTTAAAACTATATACGTATTATATCAGCTATCTGGCTGGCCATCACACAAGCTTTGCTTAGTTTGGGGTCAGATGGTGTTGTGTGTGAATTGTCCACCAATATTTATTTATTAATTTTTTTGTTTGTGACCGCTGCGGCATTGTTCTCTCTCACGTGCCACTGTACCGTCGTCTCCGCGCAGGCGTCGTTCGCGAAGGGGCGCAGCGTGAGCGCGGTGGTGGGCGGCGCGGGCGCCGGCCGGCAGGACACCATCGAGGAGGAGCTGGAGGAGCGGCGCGCGCCCCCCGCGCCCGCGCCCGCGCCCGCCCCCGCCCCCGCGCCCGCCCCCACCCCCGCCGTGTCCCCGCACGAGCACGCGCTAGCGGAGCTGCGCCGGGACGTGAGGAACGAGGTGCAGCGGTTGCAGCACAAGGTACGTCCGCGGCCGCAACTCTTCACATGTTACGTTGGAAAAGCGTTCTGCTTATGTTTGGTCTCCTGGTTTTATAACGTAGATATCGAACCCGGATGGTTGTTTTTGGAGTTTCTTAAGGCTAATCTCTGCGACGCTCTTTCTGCTACACTCAACAATTTGTTGATACGCAGTATCTTTAGGTACGAAAAGTCACAAACAGTGATTGACCTTATTTTACCTATGTATCGCGAGAACTTACTTATGCAAACTCAACAAATACTATTCTGTCAGATCACTTAGCCGTGCGCGGAGTAGTGACATTGGCTCACTCAACGCCAACACAGCTCACTCGCCTCACGCGTGATTTCTCGCAGTATAACCGCGCAAACTTCTATTGACTATACTATTGTCAGTTTCGATTGGTCCGAAGTGAGAGAAACAGAACCTCTCAAACATTCGTGGTGGCACTGACCAGTATTTTAGCAAATACTTAAGTATGATGTTTTTTTCCGATAAAACGAAAACCAAATAACAAACGTGACGCGTCGTGGGTTACGCCTGACATACTAAATCTAAAATCATTGGTGTTTGATATTTCGAAATCAGTTGACAAATTTCCTGAGGAAGAGAACTTAATTATACTACGTTTGACGATCTCAACAGGATATACAATTCGACTTTGAATATGTCTAAAACAAATCATTATAATAGTATAAAATAAATTAATTGACATTTTATTAAAAATTAAAATAATTATTATATTATTTTATGACTTAATAATTAATATTTACCACTATATTGTGCATTATTATACCGAATTTTGTTTTATAATTTGTGTATGCTTACAATTATTATCCTGACATGTAAATTGGCTTTATGAAATAAATGATTATGATTATGATTATGATTATAGAAGTACGAATCCATCTAAAGCTATGTGGGAATCGTGAACACGGAGAGGATGGAAAACAATACTTGGTATTGTTTTCCCTCTATTATTTCTAATGCTTCTACTGTATGTAAAATTTTAGCATCAGTGCGTCAGGAATCTGACCGTTTCCTCAGACTAGCAAGTTTCTCGGCTGAGGAGGTATTCTGCATAGTCTCCTCCAGGAAACCTCCAAAAAAAGGCAAAAGACATATACGGTGTGTCGATGGAGCTAGTTAAACTAGCAATTTTGCCTCTAGCTCTGGTTTTCGCCACACTGTTTAATAAATGTCTTAGGGAGGGCTCGTACCCGTCGCCGCTGAAGATATCGAGAGTGTCCCCGTTATTTTAAGTCATAGCCAAACGGGACGATATTGATGGATATATACTAGCATCGATTGTACCAGCAATAGCCAAAGTGTTCGAAAATGGCTTGAAACCGCAACCGAACCTACCTATCGGAAATCGAGGCGCTGCATGAACAATACGCAATACGCATACCGCGAAAGGAGGTCTACAGTTTTTCTAACGCGAGAAGTGATTCATATATCAATCCAAGGCGAAATTAGCTCCTTCAAAGGTGCGAAAGTTCTTCAAATCTGAACAGCTGCTCACGTTATACTCGTGGGTAGGTACTGTGCACAGATTCGCTCTTGTATGCAATACTGATCGCACCTTTGGGATGGGTGGGCTTAGTACCAGCAGAAGGCCTAGAATGTGATTGAGAAACTTCTTTTCAAGTCGTAAAGAGATCTTGTTGTCTTAAAATCGAGAGTAGATAGGCTTCACCTATGTAAGCACTATTTATTGTAGATCGCATCGTCGCTTAACATCAGTCAAAATGATAGCCAAGTGTAAACATTTAAAAAATGAACCCTAATTCAGTGTGTTTTGGTGTGTGTGTGTTGTTTAAACTAAGCGTAGGTAACACTCTAACCTGGTGCTATCATCTGCATACCCAAAGATACCGGGCTTCAACAGATCATTGATTAGTGACAGAACGAGCGTTGCGGATAATTCCTTTGAGGGAAATGCCGTCATTTATTGCCATTTTGTTCCGACGAGCAGCCATTAATGATCACTTGCATCCGTCAAAAAGCCCTAAGTATATCCGCATTATAAAATCAGGAGACAAACCATAAGCAGAAAGCTTATTTATAAGGCTATCATGCCACACTTTGTCAAAAGCCTTCAAGCCTTGGAGAATCAAGAGTTTTGATCGTTTTGAAACCTTTGCTCTCTAGTATGCAGTAGGTAAACACGAATATGCTTTTCAAGTTTAGAACCCTAGTTGTGATGAATACATAAATCTCAATTTGAGAAGGTATTATGAGATCTGCTTAAGCTTAAATCATCAATTTTGTCAGTTCGAATGAGAGGGGTGGTGGCCTGGTGGACGGCCGTCGGCCGTCGTCGACGGCAGCGTCATGCTCTATTTTGTGAAGTTAGATAGTTTGTCAGACATCACTGTCTCTGACAGGTCTCATGACACAGAGAAAAGCGGTAGGACTCTTAGCAGAGTCTTGTCACTCTAAATTATAAAAAAAAAGCATTTGTATGTAATCCAATAGATAAAAAAATGTTCTGATGAGTAGGTAAGTACCTACTAAATTTTTAAACTAAACGTTGCGTAGCGAAGTTCCTATAGTAGCAGGATACCTACTAGTGGGTAGGTTTAGTTAGATATAGGCGATTATCACACTCTCACGCACCACGCGCCGTAGCGCGTGAATGCGTGTTCCGACGTCGTATGTCAGTCTCACCATTTGTAAAGAAAACACGCATAATTCAACGCACCGAAAATGTAAAAACGTATCCACGCGTTTTCATGCAGATCACTAGCCTACAAGCGGAGAAACACGCTCCCCGCGCGTGGTTGCGGGCTAGGCAAGCTGTGGCGTGACGTGGCCGAGTCCCGCAATATCGTGTGTTATTTTAAAAGGGCTTGGTGTGTGTTTGAATGAAATAAATCAGAGCCTCGTGAATCCAAAAAGCTACAACGCGCGCGAAAACCAACCGGATGATGCAGATTTGCACTGCCAATACACAACAGGCAGCATGGTGCGTGTCAGTGATAATCGCAATAATATGAGCAGTGCGAGTGGAATGCCGGTGTACGGTGCTCGGTGTGAACGGATGCTGGTTGATGTGAGTAGAGTGTGGTGTGTGGAATGTGGTGTGAGGTGTGAGGTTCCCGGCGCTGGTTGCAGCTGGGCCGCGTGGAGGAGCTGCTGACGCTGCTGGCGGCGCGGCTGGGCGCGGAGCCGGGCGCGCGGGAGGGGGAGGGCGCCGCGCCCGCGGGGAAGGGGGAGCCGCCCGCGCCCGCGCCCGCCGCCGCGCCGCGCCCGCCCTCCATCGACATCTCCGCGCTCGCCAGGAAGCGGAGGACGAAGGTGAGCGCCGCGCCGACAACGCGCTACTACTCCTAAGCTTCTCACCTCATCATCATCGGCCCACGCTCGGCCACTGCTCAACATAGGCCCCTGCAATAATACGCCACTCAACTCGATGCCGAGGAATCGAAACCGAAAGCTTTACGTTTCCGACCGCCAACCAATCCAACCGAGTCAGCGGTTGGATACTTATCATCTATTTCTACCTAAACCTAAATTTTTATTTTATGTTCCCACATATTTATGGTTATAGGAACCAGCCTATCTCGTCTCAATCAATGTTGAGTGAAGGCCTCTCTTCCCTCCCTCCAATGGCGTTATTAAGAACTACTTATTGTGAGACGATCCCTGTAGTAGACGTTAAGCTACTCTTTCCATCTCTTTTTAGGTCTACCATCCAGAATGGTGGTTCATGTGTTCGTTCCAAAAGATCGCAGTCATTTCATTTTAATTATATGTTTTCGTACTTAAGGGCGTGTGGGCCGTAATTTTGAATTTTTAAAACAACTTTAAGACCTTTAAAATAGTGTTTTAAACTCTGAAAAAATATATGTGTATTAGTTAAGGATCTAATCTAGTGCAATTCGCAGTCAGTAACACGATTTAATGAATTTTACTTGATAAAAAAAAAATCCCAAAGTTACCCTTTTCAAAAGTTGTTTCAAGTTTATGACTAAACTAATGAATTTTTTACTAAATTTTGTACTCAACGAAAGCCACTAAAAGTTATAGATGCATTCGCAGAGTTTGACTTGATAAAAAGTATCAGTTATTCACTATGTTTAAATATCTACCATATATATAGCTTGCCGTTCGGCAAGCCTGATCAGTCGCGTTTCGGCGCTCACGGACGACGGGCCTGTGCTTGATTTTGCAATTTTGACAACCGATAAATTTTAAATATTACGATCATAGTGCCACAGTATAACAATATCAGTAGGTATTACTAGTGAAGCACGCTATGATCTTGATTTTTGATACCGTTTTCATTGGAATTGCAAATAGACGCTGATACTAATTAGTACGCTGTTTACTTTATGTTGTAGACCAATAAGGAGTCTCAAAAAACTGACGTCGATACCACATCAGTAAAAAATTCAATGCGGATGCAATGGAAAATAGATAAGCATCGGTAAAATATTCGTCCGTTAAATCAGAGATCGGGATAAGGAAATAATGAGAGGGGAGAAATCCCCTGCGTAAATCCCCTAATATAAATGCAAGTAAGGTATCATAAATGATACCTAACTTGCATTTATCTGCCATTTAGGTAAATTCTTTGGTAGTAAGGTACTTAGTACGTGGAAGAAAAGTCCTCACATACAGATTTTACCACTTTGGAAGAGACTTTCGCGCAAACTATTCAGTTTAGAATAAAAATGTTAGGAACTTCAATACAATTTTGAACACCTTTCCATAGATACACGTATTGTTTTGTTAGAATTTTAATTTTTTTATTTCTTTTCCAAGTTTGTGACACCACCAAAATTTTTTTTTTTTTTTTTTTTGTATGAAAATGTTAATATTGTTCATAGAAATTTAGACACTCGACCAAATTTGATAAGAAGCCTTTTAGGCAGTAAAATTACTCGTAGAAATTAACTCTGCACTAAATTTCCGATTCGTATTTTTTATATAAGGTTTAGAATCATTTCCTGAGCATAAAATCACAAAATAATAACAAATCCAGGTGGAGCTTCAAGCGCCAGCTCGAAAAAACGTTTTTGGCTGATATTCTGAAAAAGTTATAAAGCCTATTATTATTGTAGAAAATAAAATTTCCCATCTTTTGTTGCCAGTAAACTTTTTTTTTTTTCGAACTTACCGATTACGATTTATTATGTCAAATTTGATGATAACAATGTAAAAATAATAAGATGTGAATTCTGTTCCCAGTGGCATAAACATGTCCCTTTTTACCGGAATGGAAGAAGGGTTATGTTTTTCGCGCGTATCTTTATGTTTGTAAATATTTTATTTCCACATATCTTCCAAACGGCTGGATGGATTTTGGTAACTAAGATATTCTAAGACTAGTCTGGCTCGCCAAAGTGTCCTTAGATAGTAGGTAATATTTTTTACGTGTAGATTTTTTTTTGTAGTCGGGGTTTTTATATTAAAGTTATTCTATCATATTGCTCGTTGCTCGAATAAACAGCACCGTTCATCATCATGATTGAAGAGTTGAACGAGGAGTTTGGTCTCCACTTTTGTAATAAGAACAACTAAGCTGTGAAACGCATTGCCAGAGTGGGTTTTGTCGAAGGTTCGAACCTTGGGGTTACGAGGTACACTGTGCTTGTTTCTATTAGAGAAACAAGTTCCATCGTAGACAACATCATTTTCATCCACTATTATCGGCATCATAGCAATCGTATCATTGAATGGGTTATAAATCGTAAACGGTAAGTTTAACAAAAAAGTTTACTAGCAACAAAAGATGCAAAATTTTATTTTCTACAATTATTGTCAAAATATATAGTTTCAAAATATCGGTTAAAACAGTTTTTTCAATTGGCGTTTGAAGATCTACCTGGATCTGTGAGAATTTTGTAATTTTATGCTCAGTAAGTGATCTTTACCTCATAGAAAAAATTGGATTAGAAATTTAGTGCAAAGTTGAACAAAAATCCTTCTATTTTACTGGCCTTTCATTACGTTTCAGCACATTTTTTTTCAATGTTTGACGAACTTGTGAATTATTAGGAAACATTTTAAAAATATGCATGAAATTGGAAAAGCCGTTCTCAACTTATAGTGTGACCAAAAGAAAAGGTTGAATTTTGTATATCTACGAGTATAGATAAATTTAATATTTCTTGTTGTATTTCTAAATTGTTATCACTAGTATAAACAAATCTTGAACAAAAATGAGTTTAAATTACATAGTCAAATATTGTAATGTTATTTCTGGACTGTGGCACTGATTCCGCGGTCGGTGACGGTCGCGAGAACAAGGCAGCGTTAAATGCCTAATTTGACAGAACTACCTGGCCTTAATATCATCAAACATACCTAATACAATACAATCATACAATAACCTAAATGAAATGCTATCAGTTTTCCGAAATCGAATTTGCTTTTGACACAGCATAAGTTTTTTTCTGACGCTGGTGAGGCTTAAGTATATTCCGAGATTTGGCTCCAAATTAAGGATAGCTACCGTGAGTGTAGCGGGGCATAATAATTCCCTCACTTAAGTTCATCTGATCAGATAGAAAGTCCCAGCTAAATAATATGTCTGTTTGAGAATCCCTATTTTTTCATACTTAATTAAAATTTAAAATTCCCTCAAATAAAGGCATTTTTTATATTTTTTTGGCAAAAAAATACGTTACAGCCCCGTCTAAATCATCTGGCTTAGGTACGTATTATTAGGCATCGTTATGTTTTAATTGATCTCGAATAGATAGGGATAATAAATTAGAAAACATATCTAGTTTCATTTAATGAATTCCAAAATAGTTTTCTTCAATTTGATTTACCTTGGTATGCGTTTCCAACGTCATTCGAGACGTTTCTCCCTCATGAACACGGTCGGGTGCACCTATCCCAATCTTGGGCAGCTGGTTTTCATAGTACCTACTTATAATTCAAATGACTGGTAAAAATAAAATCTCATCAGATGTTTTCAAAGTGGAGGTAGACCAATTCAAATTGGCCAGAATCTGCTTACTTTTCCTTATCAGTCGGGTGGATTCCAACGCCTAAGTGGCGTTACCTAAGATCAAAGACAATCACCCATTTGACTGATCGTACGACTCCCCTCCGTAGCGTTTTATAAGCATAATTGCACAGCTAACCTATCGTTGAACCCGTTGATGTCTTTCTTTGCATCCTGCTCTGTCCTTAGAAGTTTGCATAACTCTATCTCGTTTTGTCCAATCATTGGTGGAAAGTAGTGCCACGTGACATGGATATTCGTCTTTTCACAGCGCGATTTTTTACCTTGTCCTGCGCCCCCGCTGGTGACTCATGAATTTAAGCAGATTCCTTTCAGCCCGATCACCAGGGTGCTTAATCTATGCCTAAGATCGGAAGAGGAGTGTCGGTGAGTGCGATGTGTATGTGTACTCAGCAGCTGGTTGTGTCGCAGGGCCGGAGTAAAGGCGCGGCGCCACAGGTCCCGACGCCGCCGACGCCGGGCGAGGCGCCGGCGCCGGCCAGCCCGGGCGCGGCGCCGGCGCCGGCCAGCCCGGGCGCGGGCGCCGGCGCGCGGCGCCGCGACTTCGTGTAGCGCGGCGCGGCGGCCGGCGGCGCGCCGCGGGCCGCGAGCCGCCCTGTGCCTTGCCCCCAGTGGACGCTAGCGCTGTACAGACCCTAGTCCGTAGGTAGTCCCTAGCACGCACGGTAGCCGCCGCCTCGCTTCCGGCACGCGCCGGCGGACCCCGCCGATATCGAATTTGTAAAGATGATAAATTAAACGTAGTTAAGTCACGATTGATATTTCACGTTCGAGCAGCGATACTCACGGTTTTCTTTCCCCTGTGCGGTGCGACGCCGCGAACGGAACGACCAAGTATTTGTATATATTTGCGATAGAAACCTTCTCCGTGGCGCCGAGGCCGGGCCGCGCCGCCGACGGCGCCCCTACAGCGTAGGCGTAGTGTTTTGTAAGCCAGATATACCTAATTATCCTACACCTCGTGTTTACTCGATATTTGAATATTGTAATCTAAACTATACCTATAAGTATACTAAGCGACCGTAGGAGCGCGTCGGCGTCCGGCCGTCCGGCGCCGTCCGATTTTATACGCTTCGATATGTCGATTATTATATTTAAGAGATTTTTCATATTACTTATTGCTACTTATATGGAGCGCACGCACGCCCGGCGCGCGCCGGCGCCCGCCCCCGCACATTACGCTAATTATTAAAAAAAACTCAATAAGGATACATCTCCCCACTACTGCAAGCCCGCAAGTCGCCCGGTACAGCCGCCGCGCCGGCTAAGAGAGCCTAGTAAGACTCAAACCGTTGCCTGAAATCAAATTACACAACAAATCTTTTTGGATTATTATGTACGAAAGTCGCCACATTCCAATAAGCCCCTGCGATAGCGGCCGACTACTCTTACAGTAAAGTGTAACGTCGGGCGGCCTTCATGTATCGTGTTGTAACGCAGGGCTCTGACGTTGATGGTTTGTAAGAAGTGTTAGCTGAGGAGCAGCCGGCCGGCTGCGGGCGCCGGGGCCCCGGGCTCGGAGCAGCGCTCCCATGAGGAGTGCGGACTCGCTCCCGCCGCGGTGATGATGAGAGGTTTTCAGACGAGTCACGAACATTGATCCAAAATAATGATAATACTTACAAGACGACGTTTAAGCGACATTATATGACTTCACATTTTGTCCAAACTGAAGGCTCAGCCAATTATGTTATTTTAATAATTTCATTCGTAAAATAAACAAAGCAAAAAACTCATACTTCTGTTTTAGTATAGCTGTTGTGGTTTTGGGGATGTAGCACTGATAACACTACACTACCTAGGTACCGCCACCCTTGAGCTGCCCTTCTGGCGCCCGACTAAATCTGTTTTGGCTCTCCTATTGCTGTCTCTATCATTTCAAGCGAAAAGAAACGACAGAGCAAATTTCAAAGCTGAGACAGTTTTAGTTTCTAGGTGTTTGTCCTGAAAACAGCTCATTGTTGAATGGAGGCCGCGCCGGGACCTTGCAGCGATACCTGACTCCGTGGAACGATGAGGCGGTTTTGGAACTACAGATGAAAAAAGAACATACATACGGTCGAATTGAGAAACCTCCTTTTTTGAAGTCGGTTAAAAATATGGGATATCTCATAATATATCTTCTAACAAAACGTAACAGTACCGCCCACTGTGGCGGAGTCGAGAACTATTTCACCAGGGCGTCTCCTCTCTTTCTACGAAAGTAATTTTAAATAATAATTAATAAACTCGCGACTTTCCTCCTCCGGTTCTAGTTGGTTTCGTCCGATCGAACATTGTCGGTTAAATGTAACCTAACCCTACTCTGATTGGAGGACGATACGGCGGATCGAAGTAGAAAAGTCGCGAGTTTATTACGAAATTACGTTTTCGTAGAAAGAGAAGAGACGTCCAGGTTCTTTTCATCTCAAATTCCAAAACTGCCTGAATGCCGCTCAATATGTCACGAAGAGCAAACAAATATACGTAGTTACCGGGCAATAAAGCTCATAGTTGCGGTGCAAAAATATACGTCATTTGAATTGATGTCATGGTGATGAGATCAAGGCTGTGCCTTTCTACGGCCTAACGATAGCGCTCTCTCTGTCTCCCTTGCTGGGAGCGAGCGAGAGCGCGCACGGGCCGGGCGCGGCGCGCGGCCGGGGCCCACCGTCCGCAGCGCCTGTTATTTATTGTAAGTTATCGGTTGTTAATGTTTTTAAAGTTTATCCGAGATATTGTATATTTCGCGTAGAGACTTGGAGGCTATACGTAGTGTTTCCGTTCCGGGGCCCTCGCCCGGGCGGGGGCCCCGAGCTGCCGCTCTTCTTTTTAAATGAGATTATATCGAGATGAGAAACTAACCTCGTTGTTTTACTGCACCCTTCCCCTCCCCAACCCCTGACATACCCTACTAATCTGACATACAACACATAGTGCGCACAATTGAAAGCCAAAATACGAATGGTACGGAGGGTAGGTCAGGAGGAATACCTCTGTGTATGAATAGTGTCCGTCGAATCAGGGTGGCGCTGCAATCGCATTAGTTTATATTTTTAAAATAACGCCAAAAGTTATTAGAGTGGACAGAAACATAAATAAGGAAATAACAACTTTGGAGCACGTGAATTTTTAAATACAAATTATTTGTATACTGTAGGTACTGTTACTAACTAGTTAGGTAAGTCATTATTTTTTTTTATTCAACACTATTCGTCTACAACTGCTAGCTACATTCATAATCATTCAATCGTATACCTTTAAACGACCAATTCTTGTAGGTATATATATATCTGAATCTCGGAAACGGCTCGAACGATTTTCATGAAATTATGTATACAGGGGGTTTCGGGGACGATAAATCGATCTAACTAGGTTTTATTTTTTTTTAAACATCATTTTATGCGCGTTTTTAGACAATGAAAAACACATACAATGTCATTAGAATACGATAACTTATTTCGCCACTGTTCTTCAAGTCTAAATGGCTCAGACGGAATATGCTAGCCCTCGGAGCCAACAAGCCCCAGTTCGAATCCTGATGGTTACACTCGGGACTTTTGTTTTTGTTCTTTTTTTCTGAGAAAATCTTATACTTAGAGCCTTTTATAAACGCATTTAATTCGTATCTAAGTAGGTCTAAGTAAGTCATCACTACGTAATTCGTACCTGCCTAAATATCATTTATAAAAACCGAGCAAAGCTCAGTCGCCCAGGTACTACATAACCATACACAATGCTACGCTAGCGCCATTGTGAGCGGTTTTTAAACTGTTGCTTACAGTCAGACACTTCACCTTGTCCCCATGTAAGTTCGTCCTCCTTCCCTCTGCCCTCCGTGGGGCCCGTGCAGGGTGTAGGTGCCGCTGCATCACACAGCGCAGGATAGATCCTCGTCTTGCCACGGAGCCGCAGACCAGCACCAGCTAACTAAATCGGCTTTAGCTTTGCTATTGCTGTCTCTATAATTCGAAGCGAAAAGAAAAGAGAGCAGTATCAGAGGTATGACAGTTAGTTAGTTAGGCGGTAAACCCTCAGGACTATTGTTGTGTATGTTCATAGCTATTTTCACCAATTATGAAAAGATTGAAAAAATCCAAAGGGTTTACTCACAAGGTAGTCCCAAGTTAACTCAAGGAAATACTTACAATGTAACAAATGATTATAAGTAAATTTTGACTGACTTCTTGCTTCCCGATTGAATTGAAATCATCGCCATAGAAAAAATAATTTGCTGAAATACTGCATAAGTACATAAAAACACTGCAATGCAATGATCTGGTACTATTGAGCTAATCTCATGATAGAGTCAGGAGGACAGTGGAACTCCTCAACAGGAACAGCAAAGACAGGGGATTTTGTAAATGGATTTTTTCCTTCTGAGAACTCTTCACCGGTGATCCGGTGAAATAGTACAGGCACACAATGCTGTAAATGGATTTAATTACAATAACCTGTTCTAATGTATAATGGCTATAATTCTGATAAAAGTCAGGATCCAGTCCCGTCTTTTGGGAGTCCTCGGTTATTATGTGAGGGGTACGATTAGTCCTCTGTCTGCGTTAGTCACGAGGGACCACGGGGAGTGCACCTCGTCCCTTGTCTGCTCTTGTAAGTTTTAGTAATATCCTACTAGTATTGGTAGGTATGTTTGGATATTTTTTGCACAAACACGTCGTAACTTATAAACGGATCTGATTGAAAATCGGAACACAAATAGATTAGTCGGAAAGAACACGTAACCTACTTGTATCTCGGGAAAAATACGGGGACGGGAACTACCCGGGTGAAACCGCGGGCCGCTGCTAGTAGACGGTAGAAAATATACCAATATTTTCCTTTAGAATCCCCTGCACTGCAGATCTTGATACTCGGTATGGCTTTAGAACTGCCACAGTAGGTATTCCTTGGAGGTATTCTGTAATCAGCAGGTCTACTACGAAGTCCGATAAACGATATATCGGCCGAAGTTATGGACGTTTTATACCACACCACCCTATAAAACGCGGAGGAGGCGCAGTCGTACGATCAGTCAAATGGGTATATAGTCTTTGATTGTACAGTATCCTCGCGGGCCGGGCCCGGAGTGCGGGGGGAGAAATGAATGAAATGAAACACCATTCCGTATTAATCCTAGGTTTAATATATACAAAAGGAAATACATAGCGAAGCGGCGGCGCGCCGCGCGGGCGGTTAGTTCACGTTACTCTACACTAGGCCGGCGTCTGCCCGCCGGCTCGAGCGATACTGTCATTCAACTATTTCATAATAAAGACTTAAATGAAATCAATCGTTAAAATACACTCTATTATTTCTTATGTATTTATTATTCGGACCGCGGCCGCTCGCGCCGACGTCACCGGCCTCGAGCTTCACTTCAGATGTCGATAGAGTCGATATTACCACTTCACATTATCTCATCCATCTCAGCGGCCGTGTCACCACAACAGTTCCGGTTTACTCGCGATTGTCGAGTTCAGTCTCGCTTGCTGCACTATTTACGACTTTATCGACATTTGAAACTATCTACATAATTAGTAATTCAGTGTTCTCAGCACGGTGCAGTCGGCGCCGGCCCCGCGAGCGCCGCGGGTGTCCCCCCGTTCCCCTCCACACTCGTATTATACAATAAAAGCAACAGGTTTCGAGATTAGTTCACGTCCTGCGGCCGACGAGACAGCACGGATGCGCCGGAGCCGCGGCCGGCGAGCGCAGTCGGCCGTCGGTCCAGCGCAGGCCTAGTCCGCCGCCCGGAGCCGCCGGACCGACGGCCGCTGTCGCCGCTCCGACATTACTTTACATAAACGTTCCTTGTTATCCTTGTCCTCACCCCGGCGGCTCCCGACAAAACAATCAACTCATTTCAAATTTAAATTTTTGTCATTAAAATAAGGTCGAGTGTCCCGTGGCCGCGCCGGCCCTCGACTCGGCGCGGCGACGTCACGGACACGTCACGGGCCTCGTTTCAAACCAAATGGGAGCTAAGTCGCGCCGGCTCCGAGTCCCCCGGAGCGTACGGCTGTCGATCGTGGAACTAGTGGCTATAGAACTCTGTAGACATACCCGACTGCAGATATGATGGAGTTGGAGAGTAGAGAGGAAAGTTCTATCGCGAGAACATCATTTCAACGAAAACATCTTATAAGTGGTATATGAGACCATTACGAGGAATAAAGCCAGGCGAGCCCGGGCGACACAACTAGCGAGAACAGAAGCAAGGTAGAAAACAATAGTTTAAAATGAGTTGTGTGGAGCGGGTCCAGGGGCCTCCTCCATCGAGGTTTAGTTCCACGATCTCCGACAGTGAAGCTCAGGGAGGCTTAAAAGGCCGCCTTCAACGTGACAATCTAAGCTGAATTGGACCACAGAAGGTTCACCTTTATTACAATAGACTTAAAGGTGAAACTTCGTTACTTAATTTAGAGAATTTTCACAGTTGTTTAAACTTTAGGACTATCGCAATAAAGGGGAAACTTTAATAGTCTATTTTGACAAATGACCCATTGTATACCGGTGAAGTCGTCGCGGGCGGGGCGTCTCTCCTGCGGTGACGTCACTCCGCCGGCCGCGCACTGCCGGCTCCTGCGGGAGCTATGATCTACTGTCTCTCTCGCACTCCACGGTTTGTACAGGGATGCACGCTATCTCTGTCACCGCTACATTGTAACCCCCGTCACTTTGCAACACCACGCGGGAGATCACAAGTCCACGGCAGGTTAGGTTAGTTACAGTTGATATAATCCAACATAGTTACGTTATAATAAAAAGGATTTTACAATTTCACGTTGACATCTGTATTCAACGTGTGGACGCACGCGCAGGGTGCGAGTGAGACGGGGACCCGGGCGGCGCGCGCCGTCTCGCTCTCACACTACGACAACGCTAGGAACGGAACAACATTTACGAAATAGGATTGAGTTCGTTTCACATTACTCGTTTCATTCAAATGGAGTTATAAAGATTACATTTTGCCGAAGAAGTGGTACTGGAGTCTACCGCCTATTTAAAACGGTTTTGACATTGGTATCTCTTTCTTTTCGTTTAAAACTAAAGAGAGAGCAACAGCATAACCATTTTTGTTTCGCGGTCGGAGAGCGGGAGTACCATTTCTTCGTCAAAATACAGTTTAGCAGCATTTATAAAATGTTTTACTAAATATTTTACAGAGTGAACAAACTCGTTCCCATTTTATAGATAGTGTCGTTAGTGTAGTGCGCTGGCGGCCGGCAGACGCGGGCCTGCTGCCGCGCGGCCTGCTGCCGCGCGGCCGGCAGACGCGGGCCTGCTGCCGCGCGGCCGGCAGACGCGGGCCTACTGCCGCGCGGCCGAGGCGTGCGACAGGTGCGACAGCGCCGAGTGCGCCGACGAGCAGATATCCTGCGAACACATTCAAATACTTAACACATCGTTTTAATTTCTTCGAACATAACACAACCGTCCTCAATTTAAAAGTAATACGCTCGCCCAAATCTCACAATCTGTTACCAAGTCGCCCGACATGTTACGTAGGACAATTTTAGTTTTTTTGTTGATATTTCAAAAACCACCACAGCGTTTTCGATAAAATGTACATGAATGAGTCTTCAAATCGAGAGTGAATCTGGCATTGTAAATGGCATCGTCGCTTAACATCAGGCGAGATGGCGGTCAAGCCTATAAAAATAAAAAAAATACACCAACCACCTATGAAGTATTTTTATTAAACAATAGAGATTCATTAAAATCGACTTCCAACTGGCGGAGCTATCGCGTGACATACATACAATAACCCATACAGCCCCATTGAGAACCTGGCCATTGTTTTATAGTTACAAGAACAAAATTAAAACATTTTATTAACCCCCGACTGCCTCGGATTTGTTATCTGTACAACATTCTACTAGTCAAGCCTTTTCAGTTGATACCCAAATTAAGGGAGTTGTGAAAAATGTAATGTAATTAGCCATTTTGTGGTAGCGGCCATCTTGGATTTGAAATTTGTCATAATGCAAAGTATCTTACTAGTAGTTTTCGTTTAGTTTAGTAAGCCCTTTCGTTTGATACCCATATTGAGGTAGTACTGAAAATAATAATATAATTCGCCATTTTGTGGAGGCGCCATCTTGAATCGATATTAACCAAGCATAGCTAAGAACATCCGCACGGATATTAACCTTCAAATAAAAAAAATTGGTTGCCTGTAAAGTCGGTATACGGGCGAAAGTTTTACGTGACAACGACTTTGAGTGGTAAAATAATTTTACGGAAGGGACGCGTGCCTTTTACTTTTTATGTCTGTCTCTCTCGCTCTTAGGCGGGCTAACCATGCCCGAGTGGAAGGGACGCGTGCCTCTCACTCGCTCTCGTTGTGAGCGCATAACGTGAGCGGAGCGTAACGCAGTTTCTTGAAGTGTCACCCGGCAAACCAATTTATAAGACGTTGTCACGTCAAAAAAACCCACATCGAAATCGGCCCATCCGTTTGAGCTCTACGGTGGCACAAAGAGACAGACATACACACAGACAGACAGACATCGACGCCAAACTTATAACTATAAAAAGGGTTTTTTTGGGTCAGGTGTTAAAAAATGGAATGGAATAGCGTTTATTGAGACAAATATTGAGTTTACAACAAAGGTGGTGGTATTTATTTATTTAATTAACACTAATTCCTAGATACCCAAACACTCCTCACTTGAGAGATTGTCAATTATTGGAACGCCAAGGATCAACACCCAGTGAGAACATCAGTGTTCCGGAATGTTTCCAGAGAAATACAGAGATAAAAAAACATCTTACCAAAATAAACGAAAATTTTTACCATTAATGAGGAATCTAAAACATCAACATGTAGTTAAAAAGAAAGCGACGGGAGAAACGCGGGCGCGTGCCCCGCGGGCGACACGCGGCGTCCGAGTGAGGCCCGGGCGTGCACCGCAGGCACTTCGCGGATCGAGCATTACTGCTCCGAGCACAAGTTTGTCGTTACGACTTTGGTGGCGATGCAGAACATCGTGACGAAACCGTCGTGTTCCTAGAAATCCAGTTATTCTGCCGCCAGTAGTAATGTGCAAACATTACTGTGTTCCGGTTTGAAGGGGAATGTTTCCAGAGAAATTACACGCCTTAAGAGACATAACATCTTAGATCTCTGGGTGACGAGCGCAGGGCAGTGCTAGGTAATGATTTGGGCTATTCATGTTCCAATAGCTGCGTGTCACTGTGCTGTTATGTGGCAGGCATGTTGCTTACCATGAGGCACATGTCCTGCTCGTCTCGTCACTTTTTATTTAGTAAAAAATTGGTATTATTGAAGGGCCGGTGTCGGCCGATGTCCCGCGCGAGAGGCCGGGGAGCGGTACCTGGTACGAGAACTGCGGGAAGTGCTCCTCCTGGATGCGCGCGAGCGGCCCGTCGGGCTCGGGCGGCGTCAGCTCCACGCTCTCGCCGGTGAACTCCGAGTCGAAGTAGCGCGTGTCCGTGTCCGACTCCACCTGCCGGCCGACCCGGGCGGTTCTCTTTACTAACGAGACTAAGTCAAAAATGTCGGTTCACCCCCCACTACCTTGGACTTCACATTTATTACAGTATTCTACTTGTTAAACTCTTTCATTTGATACCAATATTGAGGTAGGTTGTGAAGAAATATTTTGTCCGCCATTTTAAGCCTACATGCTACATTTTCGATCGTTTCATGGTTTATTAACGAAACAGTGATATGCAGTTTTGTTCACGATTAAAAGTGAGTTGAGTGGTAATGGCTAAGGTGACGTAAAGAGGCTCACAGATCGATCGTATAATTCTCCTCATCTCATAATTGAACCTCCTTTGTTTACGAATAAAAAGACGCATAGAAAGGCTTTTGGACATGACACAAGCTTTTGATTCACTAAAAGGTAGTTGTTGTCTTAAGAAACTACTCAACTCTGGTGTGTCCTCGTAATAAACAAGCTTGGCCCAAGGCAGCTTCAAGATAACATTATCAAACAGCACGTAAAGTTACCAACCATCAGGCCATCCTCCCCGAGCTGTTGGTGTTCCACAGGGCAGTACTTCAGCTCACTCAGTTTTTGATACATAAACGATATTTGAAACTGCAAATTGAATATTGCGGTAATTTTTTACGTAGATAACCGTTACAGGCTTTCTTAGGATACTAATCTAAGTTTAATCAAAATGGTAAAGTAAATTATCGTGAGGAAACCGATATGTTCCTAGAATCTTTCGAGTCATCAACACGCACTGGGTCGCCAGCGTGGTGGATTATAGTCTTGCGAAACTCTCCTTGCGAAAGACCCCGAATCTCAGCAGTGGGAACATTGAGTGGGCTACTCATTGTGTGTATGTGAAAAGTGTTTGAGTGACGCGATAGGAGGTGCATGAGACAGGGAGGGACGAGTATATACGAGAGAGATGTCCGTTACCAGCGGCCGTCTGTGGAGCGATCAGCTCTCCTCAGACACACTGCAGACGTGGATTTATCCTGAGCGTGCCGTTGTGCACTAAAATAAAATGTCGGAGAAATATGTAACTTAGTATATAACTTCTGCGAAGTTTATTTAGTGACGTGTGGTGTGTGTGGTGGGGTAGGGGTGGGGGTGTTGGTTACCTGCGGCTTGAAGGGCGGCGGGATGCGCTTGGCGACGAGGTCGGCCCAGTTGATGGACGCGAAGAAGGGGTGCGTGTAGATCTCGTGCGCGTCGTCCGGGCCCGCGCCCAGGCGCGCCGCCGGCTCCTGCGGGCGGCGGGATCCTCAGTGGTGGACGTTTCACGCAAACACCGGACAAATACGTCTTTTTTTTAGAGTGGAATCTTTTTCACCGCCCCTCAGGCAGATTGTTCGTGGGATGTGAATGAAGCTCAGCGTCACGGTCGGAAATGAAAGAAATGTTCGGGTGAAATCGGACACTAACGCGTGTCTAGACGGCCATGTTTTTTTATTATTATTTAAATTACCCACTTCACAGACTCTAGGGTCCGTAATCTTTGTCATTACAATTATTTTTATTTTTACACATTTCTTGGATCAGGAGAAAAGGAAAATAGGGGGGAGTTGGGTACATTTCAAACCTAATTCTAGTGCTCGTCTGTAGAGCCGATCACTACCGGTTGGGATTCTGCTCGTAATCGACTCGACATGGAGTCTTGACATGAGACATTGCCTAAGCCGCCTCCTCCCGGCCCAGAGCCGCATTTCTATCCCTGATTGCCACCCGAAGGTTGAACTCTCGGATGGTCTTCGGTGATGCAGCTAACGCTGATCAAAAGCCGGTTCCTGATGGCCATCCTTATAGTTTTAATCTGGGTGACGAGCACAGTGCAGTGATAGGTAATGATTTGTACTCTTCGTGTTCCAATAGTTGCGTGCGTACTGTTATGTAGTAGGTATGTAGCTTACTATCAGGCACATGTCCTGCTCGTCTCGTCACTCTTGACTTAAATAAAAATACATATATGGCCACACTTATAAGATTTATCTAAACGACAATGCTTTCAAGATGTATTCCAGACTAGCAGCGCCCTCCGGCTTCACCCGCGTAGTTTCCACAGTGAGCTATCAAATTCTGAGTTATAAGTTTTAACTTCTATCGGCAGTCCTTCCAACTGGCAATTTTTGATGAATTAGTATTTATAAAGAAGTGTACGAATAAGGAAGATCGCGCGGCGCACCTTGGTGAGCAGGCCGGCGAGCAGCGCGCGGCACGCGGCCGACAGCGCGCGCGGGAAGCGCACCTCCTCGTGCACGATGAGCGAGAACAGCACCTCGTGGTCGCGGTTGTAGAACGGCAGCCGCCCGCACGCCATCTCGTACAGCACCACGCCCACGCCCCACCTGCGGACCGCCGCAACCCTCTCACGAACTTCCCCCACACAGCGATACCATACCACAGCACAGCCATATATTAGATTGGTGAATACACTTTATCCAACGTAATGGCTGTGATGCACGAATTAACTGATGTAAAATAATACTATAAAATCTAAATAACATCAAACGTGAATGTTGTATGATATAGTGCTACAAAATATTATTGCATAGCATAAGTCTCAATAGGCATGCTTAATTTTATGGAAAAATATGGGACACATGCTTTTTGTATTATCAAATTACGAGTACTAATAACCGAAAAAATTACATCATCAAAATTCGGAGAGGGGATTGTGACGTCACGTCTTTGTAAAAATGTAAAATCGTACCATGAAGTGAAGTCAATCAAAAATTCTAAGTAAGAACTGTACCTTCGTCAATAGTTATGATAGACTACGATTGGCCTTTCACGATGAAGCCCCATCTCGTGCGACTGTTTACAACTGGTTTAATGAGTTTAAACGTGGTCGCACTAATCTCACTCATGATTTACGTGAGGGACGGCCTTCTACGGCGACGACTGAAGATAACATCTGTGTTGTGCGGCGTATGATAGAGACGACAAAGAGTGACCTATCAGCAGATTCGGACAAGCTTAGGCATCGGTATGAGTCAAGTGCACAAAATCCTACACGAACATTTAGCGGTCAGGAAGCTTTGCGCCCGGTGGATACCTCATAATTTGACTGAGGCTCAAAAACTCCATCGTGTGGATTGGTGCCGTAAAATGATTGAAAGATTTAACATGACTCAAATGCTGTGTTCGACATACAAACAGGTGACGAAAGCTGGATTTACTGTTATGATCCTGAAACCAAAAGACAATCTGCTCAGTGGGTGTTTCTTTTCGAGGAGTTGCCAACTAAAAGTGAAGAGAGATCGAAGTGCGGGGAAGAAAATGGTGGCCTCGTTCTATGGAAGGATAGGTCATTTCGCAACAATTGTGTTAGGAGATCAAAAACAGTTTCTGCAGAATGGTACACTACCAATTGTTTGCCACTTGTCTTGGAAAAAGTTCGTAAAAACGACCTCGCAGTAGGATCCTCCTGACAACGCCTCATCGCACACCGCCAAGCAAACGATCGACTATTTGGCGACATCAAGTTGAATTACTGGGTCAATCCCCGACCTCGCGCCTTGTGAATTTATTTTCAAAATTAAAGAAAAAACTTAAAGGAAAGCGGTTTAAATGTAAGAACTTGCGTCAATTATTTTTTTCCCAGTGGTTCCATCGCAAAGTAATAATTTATAATCTAATCCAACTGACGGACTTATAGTATGAAAACTAACGTTGTTAAAACACATATTTCAGTAAGTCAACGGGTAACTCACGTTGGTGACGTAACATAATCCACAGACAATATTATTGACAATATCATTGTCCGTGGTAGTTGTGTGCTGGCAACACTAACGGCACACTTCTTCCTTCTTATCGTGACAGCCGGCTGGTCCAGTCACACCATTGTAAACACTTTTAATTAGTGCACAAACAAAGTGCATTTGTTAAACTTACGTCTTACTTTTATTGCTAACACACGTATGACATGGTCGGTCCAATCCGACTCAAGTTTCGACCGCGTATGGCGGTCTATTTCAAGGCTTTTCGTTGACTTTCGTTGTTATTGTTTTTTTGAGTATGGGTTTTCATCGCCATCATGTGTTGTGTCCCCGCAGCTGTGCGCACGCGCACGCGCAGAGCCGCGCCACTCACCAGTCCACGGCGGGCCCGTAGTCCGTGTCCTCGAGCACCTCGGGCGCGAGGTACTCCGGCGTGCCGCAGAACGTGCGCGTCGTGCGCCCGTAGCTGATGTTCACCTGCCGCCAGCCCAACACACACGTTACCCACACACGCTCACACGCTCACACGCCACGCTACTGCCCTAATAGGTTGCCAATACTTGTGCACCATCTTGGATACAATATGAATAAGACAACACTTTGTTCATGTTATATTCTGACAAACAAATAAATGTTGCTCACATTTATTTCCCAAAAAATTTACTAACCTACTGTAAATAATGTAAAAAAAATCCGGACACAAAATGGAATGTTTCGGACAAGTGACAAGAGGGGGTAGACTACAGGCCCGTGTACAAAATAGCTGGGTCAGGAACCACCAGAAGACCTGCGTAGAGAGATAAAAGGGTATAACATAATAATATTCAGCACTATGCCGTCACTTATTAGCGAAAATCGCCGGAAAAGACAGATAATATAAAAAAATAAATTTACAATAATCTATTATTCCGCAACGCCATACAAAAAAACATGCAACAAGGAGAAAAGATCGAGGGTTGCAACCCTCAATCTTCACCTGCACTCAGTTGCACAGCTTACAAATAACGGCATAGTGCTGAATCTTATTATTTAATACCCTTCTATCTGTCTACATGGTCTCCTGTAGGTTCAAATGACCCCTCAATCTTGTCCACGGCCCCGTGGTCTAGGGTCCAGGGTAGGAGTGGTGCAATGGCGTGCACAGGGCCGCGGGCTCACCTTGCAGAGGCCGAAGTCCGCGATCTTGATGTGGCCGTCCTTGTCGAGCAGCAGGTTCTCCAGCTTGAGGTCGCGGTAGATGATGCCCTCGGCGTGCAGGTAGCCCAGCGCGGACACGATCTCGGCGCCGTAGAAGCGCGTGCGCTCCTCGCTGAAGGTGCGGTCGCGCGACAGGTGGAAGAACAGCTCGCCGCCGTTCGCGTACTCCATCACGAAGCACACGCGGTCGGCCGTCTCGAACGAGTACTTGAGCGCCTGCGGACGACCCCACGGGCCCACGGGTCAACTAACGCTGTCGTAAGCTTCATTACGCTTGACTAAATATAGTCGACTGAATTTAGTCGCTACTGAGTTTAGAGAAGTGAAATAGTTTTCAGTAAGCTAACTTCTGAATTTAGGCAACTAAATTTGTTTCTAAATTTTCTTCTGAATTCAGTCTCTAAATTCAGCCAAGGCCTTTAGCTTTGATATTGCTTACTCTTTTCTTGTCGTTTGAAATTATAGAAACAACAAAGTTAATACCGGTTTAGTTTCGAGTCAAAGAAGGCCTCAGAAGGGCCGGGCCGCGGGCCGCGGGCGGGCGCCTGTGCCCAACTGATACGCTTCTACCACTCTCTAATAGAACAGAATTTACATTTTATATCGAATCACAGTAACAAGAGGTGGGCGCGCCGCTTGTGTACATAGACACCCATTTCAAACATACATCACCGAAGTGATCAACACATAACATCACCGAAATAATAAAAACACACTGCAATCACTCACAATCACAAATACCTGAGATGACAAAATGTTAGTTAGTATAGTCGACATAAATTAAGTAAAGGCTAACCTAGATATTTACTTTGATAACACATACTATAATAATCCAGTTTTCCATAATTAATAAATAGTTCATGAATGCCAACCTACTCGTAGCTCGGTTCCAAACTGTTTTTTAGTTGTAGTTGTTTTTCCTCGTTATCGAAACTAGGCGGGCTTGTGTGTTGTTTTATAGAAGAAGGTGGTAAGTTTGACAATGACTTGAATTAAATTATGATTACAAGTACATAATTATGTGTAATTATTTTAATTATGTGTTTTAATATTGAATTATCGTATGCATGAAATATTATTGATTGAATAATTCAAATCTCATTTGAATTAATTTAATTTTTGATTTGTATGTTGTTGTGATATCAATAAATTGTTAATTTTATAAATTAATAACCAGTAATAACATGCTTAATAATAATTACTGTAAGTAATGTGAATTATTTTGTGACATTCAATTTAATGTACCTATGTTAGCAATTAAGAATCTGAATATATTATGTACAGTACCCGGCGATAAGTATTGCACATCGGCCTTTGGAGGGGAGACAGTCGGCTGATTTCGGCTTCGTAGAGCATTCTCTGTCGCACACTACCTACCTAATAGATACCGACTGTTTGTATTTCGTGCGACAGAGATGACGCTCTACGAAGCCGAAGTTGGCCGATTGTCTCTTTCCAGGTGTCTATGTGCAATATTTATCGCCGGGTACTGTAATGGTAGGACTGCAAATTTCTCCTGAGGAAGGGCCACACCTTTGGCAGTTATTCTACAAAAATATCAATGTGTTCCAGTTTGAAGGGAAGTCTCTAATGAAGTTATAGGGCATAGAGATAAAACATCTTACAGTATTCATGTTGCAACAACTGCGTGTTACTGTGCTGTTACGGGCAGGCGTGTCGCTTACCGTCAGGCACATGTCCTGCTCGTCTCGTCACTACATAATAATGTTTCATGAATGCCAATCTATTTCGGTTCCGAACGTCATTGTAATGTTTTTCCTCTTACCAAAGTTAGGCAGGCTCGTGTCGTTTTATAGAAGCAAGGTTAAGGTTCTTTTGTAACTTTTATAGGTTTACACTTGACCGTCATCTCGCCTGACGTTCAGCGGCGAGGCGGTCTACGGTGGAGCGAGCTCGCCTTGAAGATAAGTAGCAGTCATAGGAACTGCCGATAGAACTGAAAACTTATAACACAGGATTTGATAGCTCACTTTGAAAACTACGCGGGTGAAACCGGAGCCCATGTTCCCGAAGGTTTTTTTTCATTTGCGAACGTGACGCTTCAGCTAAATTCACGGCCCACGTCAAATGTGTCTGTGGTGCGCCAAAGGAAGTTTTCACTTCAAACCCCTAAAGCCAGCTAAGCGTGTGTTACCGTGAGGAAGGGGTGCTTCGTCTTCTTGAGCACGCGGTTCTCGGTGTTGGTGTGCGCGATCTCGTCCTTCGCGATGATGAGGTTCTTCTTGAGGATCTTCATGGCGTAGATGCGGCCCGTGCCCTTCTCGCGCGACAGCACCACCTTGCCGAACGTGCCCTTGCCCAGCACCTTCACGAACTCGAACTTCTCCAACGTCTGCAACACGCGACCCGCATGATGGCATGATTCTCATAGATACTGGATAAGCACAAAAAAAATCATCAAAATCGGTCAAGCCGTTTCGGAGGAGTATGGCAACGAAAACTATGACACGAGAATTTTATATAAGTATTAGATTAAAATTAATAAATACGCCGTTGCATTTCAGCATACATACAATTTCTTACAATGTCAAACCTATATATTGAAATTATAAAATTAGAAAAGACTGCTCGACAAGCCATTTTTTTAAGCTTTATTTTAATTAGGTTTAAGCTCTCGATCGCTGTGACGTCATGGGGCAACTGATTGTAGACAATCGGAGCCATGACATGAGTTAACTTGGAGGAGCTGGTGAGGGAGTGTGGGACCGCTGCCGGCTTGTGCGGGGTCCGAGTGCCGGGCTGCCGGGCTGCCGGGCTGCCGGGCGGCCGGGCTTCCGGGCGGCCGGGCTGCCGGGCGGCCGGGCGGCCGGGCTGCCGGGCGGCCGGGCTGCCGGGCGCCGCACTGCACGCACTCACCGAGCGTGATCAGGGCTGCGCATCGCTCACGGTGCCCAACATTATAAGAGATTCAGGGTGCCGAACTAAAAGATTCAGAGTGACAAATATTTTAAGAGATTCAGGGTGCCAAACTTTGTAAGAGTTACGTTAAATTAAATTAGGTTTATTTGAGTGAATTATGTAGATACATTTGGTGTCATTTTTACAATTAGGTTCATTATGTTTTCCTCGTGAGATGTATTCAGGGTTACCGGCACTGAGGATATCAAACAATATATGAAAGAGGGATGGAATGGATGGATGGAGGGAAGAGGGAAACATCGAATACATATTTTTTTTAATAATAAGTGACGAGATGAGCAGGACGTGTGCCTGATGGTAAGCAACATGCCTGCCTCATAACAGCACAGTGACACGCAGCTATGGGAACATGAAGATTCCAAATCATTACATAGCACTGCACTGCCCTCCTCACCCAGAGACCAAAGATGTTATATTTCTAAGCCCTGTAATTTATCTGGAAACATTGCCTTTCAAACCGGAACACACTACTGCTTGACGGTAGAATAACTAGCAAAGGTGTGGTACTTCCCCAGGCGGACTCTGCTAGGAGTCCTACCGGAGGACATCCTCGGCGGGAAGCGCGGGATGGCCCTCCGGCCGCGTGCCCGGTTTGTGAACTAACGTAAGTACTAAATTGTTGTATGTTTTGACGTCGGCTGACTCATTGCTGTTTTGCCATTCAAGTGCCGGCTGACAGATTTTAATTCGTGACTGCGTTATTATTAGAATGTATCTAGACCTATCTAGTGTCGAATGACTCAGTATTTCTGAGGGAGCGTGGTTTCGGCTGACGGTTTATTATTATTTATCGACGTGAAACCTGATGTCGTCCGCATCACTGTGGGGCGTTTTCAACACGTAAAAAGACCTGTCAAATACAGTTCCCAATTTCACCGTAGGTGGCGCCACTGTTATAGATTGTTTGTTAGAGAAATTTCACAAAACCAACAGTGGTGCCACACTTGACAATATTTATAACTATCAAGTGTTTTAGCGTCTGGAAAACGGCTCATTGTCGAGCAGTTAAAGTTCTGGGTCTATTTTCGAATTCGATACTTTTATCTTGAATGGAAATAATAACTGATTTACTTAACCTTAAATTTACCGCATAGAAGAGACAAGTTGGAGGTCAGAGCGACTGTGAATTGTTCACCGTTCATGTTAACCATTGTATTTGTTCCAATGCATAACAAGTGAATCAGAACGTTATTTTTCGGAGCGCGGTGTAAAAATAACACTGTAATAGGTTTGTATGTCAGGAAAACAACAGCAACAAATACATGTAACACAATACGCAGGTGGCGGGCCTTTCCCGGCGCCGCCGCGCCGCCGCGCCGCGGCCGGCTCCACCGCCGAACTAAATCGGCTTTGGCTTTGCTATTGCTATCTCTGGCATTTCAAGTGAAAAGAAAAGAGAGACATATCAAAGCTAAGACATTTTTCGTTCGGCAGTAGACCCCCAGCTCATTCGGCCCACGTCATTGCCCACAGCTGAGATTCGGGTCTTTCCTTCTCTCACAAACACCAGGTCGAATTTGTACATTCACTGGAGTCAAGGACCTAATGCCGCTGTCCGAGTCCCCAGGTAGATAGCACAGCTCACGTCAATTTCAAGTCCCAATTCTAACATATTTTTTCATTCACGCCCATGTCGTTTTTCTGTCATTTAACATCACCATGTATCAAAATAAATTTATTTTTTTACATTATAGATAAAACCAGCATTGTATAGTACCTAGTAGGTATACATATTATGCAGTAACCGCGTATTTCCCATTATTTTCCCGGGATATGTATCCTATGTATTCTTCCAGACTATAATCTGCGTGTCAAACTTCGACCAGTGATTTTCCGACGCGACGTGATTGAGCAACAAACATCGAAATATCTAAACGTTGATAGTTGTAATATTAGTTATAATATGGCGCAGGGGAGTCGACCCGACGGAGCTCGCGCTAGGAAATCTCGACCTCGAGTCCCCGTGGAGCAGGGCCCGCTGCCCCGCTGCCCCGCCCCGCGGCGCCCGCGCACACCTCCGGGTAGAAAGTGTCCGCGACACATTCCGCGCATCGCTCTACAGTGAGCGGACATCCTGACCAGGTTTCCTCGCTGTGATGACGTCACCTCGGACTCGCACTATATTACGCAATTACATGTAACCCTCGAAACAAGACCGGAGGTATCAGAATCACTAAAAATGTGTATTTAGCGATTAAAAGTTAAAATTAAAAAAGAAGAAGACTTTATCAGTGAAGAATCAATGGACTCGTGTCGCGCCGGAAGAAGAGGCCAATTTGTATGGGTCAATTATTTAAATGTTTTGCGCGCTATGATACCAGAATCATAAAATGTGCGCGCCCGGCGCCGGCGCGGCGTTGTTCGTTGTTCGTTGAGGCCGCTCGGTACTCCCGTCGAGATGTGTCGCGTGTCGCGCGTCCGACAACCAACGCGCCAACTGCAACGACCACACCAACAGTACCACACAACAACCAGGACGCGCGCGCGGCGCCGCCCGCTGCGAGCTGACACTCACACATCCTACTACATACTACTGATGTTTCGATATTTGTTCGGGTTGACATTTGAAACGCACATACATTATAGTCCGGAATACCACATAGACTGACTTTATATCGCAACAAAATAACGGCAACGCGCGAACTGCGCGGGTAAACCCAGGGGGTACTACTGTTCTTTAAACACATTACAGGACATAATCATTAATCACGATAACACTATTCTTTAATTACCTCGACATTTCGGCAACGTTGCCACCGCCAGCGCCGCCGAGGAGACCAGTCTTCAGTCTTCTCGTACGTCGTGGTAATTAAATTATAGTTTTGATCGTGATTAAGTCCGGCAAAGTGTTTAAATTATGTGTTCAAATCGCGAAAGTTTACAAACAATATCATACATCTGTCTACAAACTTTTGAAAATTAGATAACGGGTATAACAGTCCGGGATAGGAGTCCGAGCTCTTTCGGTGGCTCCGTGCGTCACTTGTGACCCGACCACACATTTAATTCTGTTCATATTTCATAAACACCGATTTCGATCAAATTTACATGGGAGCAACTTATAGTATTTTCTGCGAGCGATACGCAGCCACCGCTTTTCAGCATTCATAAACCGCTTTCCTTTAAGTTTTTCTTACATTTTGAAAATAAATAAAAATCACAAGGCGCGAGGTCGGGGCTATACGGCGGGTGACCCAGTAATTCAACGTTTGATGTCGCCAAATAGTCGATCGTTTGCTTGGCGGTGTGCGATGAGGCGTTGTCGTGGTGAAGGAGGATCCTACTGCGAGGTCGTTTCTCTCGAACTTTTCCAAGACAAGTGGCAAACAATTGGTAGTGTACCATTCTGCAGAAACTGTTTTTGATCATCCTCTAACACAATTGTTGCGAAATGACCTATCCTTCCAAAGAACGAGGCCACCATTTTTTCCCCGCACTTCGATCTCTCTTCACTTTAGTTGGCAACTCCTCGAAAGGAAACACCCACTGAGCAGATTGTCTTTTGGTTTCAGGATCATAACAGTAAATCCAGTTTTCGTCACCTGTTAGTATGTCGAACACAGCATTTGAGTTACCTCCGTTAAATCTTTCAATCATTTTACGGCACCAATCCACACGATGGAGTTTTTGAGCCTCAGTCAAATTATGAGGTATCCACCGGGCGCAAAGCTTCCTGACCGCTAAATGTTCGTGTAAACTCATTAAACCAGTTGTAAACAGTCGCACGAGATGGGGCTTCATCGTGAAAGGCCAATCGTAGTCTATCATAACTTTCATGTTGACTTAAATGACATCTGCATGGCACGAAAATTTTCTCGTAAATTTTCGTACGAATTAAAAATCGTAAAATCATTAAATATCGATTCACAATTAGCGGAGTTATTACGTAACAAACATACAACCGAATTGTGTACTCCTCCTTTGTGAAGTCGGTTAAAAGAAGCTTGCCAGTATGCGTACTTTACGTGTAGGGTTTATTAATTAACTAATGTTATAGTGTTTATCGCCTGTATTTACAGGCAATATGAAAAAAATTACACGAAAAAAAATTGCTCGAAATATTTTTGGATGTTACTTATAAGTAGTAGGTATTTGATCCCGCGGTAGCAGGTACTAAGACACACGGCCGTGCGCCGCGCCGGTGCCGCCGCGCGGTGATACATATTTATAAGGAGCTAATACATGCGGCGATGACCTCCCGAATTTGCGCGCTAATCAAGGCAGTGACGCAGTGCATACTGCGAAACGTGTCCACACACCGGCGGCGCCGGCCCGGGAGAATACCGCCTCGTTCAGACGGCTACGGCCTCATGTTGTGCGTTGTGCCCTCTGTAAGTTCGCGAGTGAGCTGTTAACAGATGTAGTGAGACGGTAACAAAGCGGAGGTTCCCGCCTCACAAATTTTATAGGGCGTTCGCTGTCCTCCCTCTTATAAATAACAATAAGTCCGAATGCTCCGCTCTCGGCTGCTGCTATGAATTATAAATGATGGGGTCACGCCTGCTGCTGCGCGTACACCAGTTACTGTGCTCGCCCGTGCTGGCGGCAGTCGGTTGTGACCGGCCGGGGTATGATTACAGAAACAAGAGCGCTAGAGACCACCCGTGATCACGGACAGCCTCGCCTCGTAGGGCTCCAAAGTTCGAGAGCGGAGACCCCGGTCGCGTCACGCGGTCTACCGCGCCGCGCCGTATCTTTTCTAGAAGCGGCGATAGACTTTTGTCATTTGTGTATTAAATAATAATGTTTCCATTGACATGGTCGCGACGTCATTCGCAGACGTGAATTGAAATTTGGCAGACAGCACAAACATGACCTCACCCCGCGGGCGCCGGGCCGGGCCCGCGGGCGCCGGGCGCGCGCGGCGCGGTGGCTCGGCGGGCGACGGCTTCGAGGAAATAACAACGTTGTTATTTTGTTCCGTACCTTTTATTTCTATGAAAATAGATACCTATAACCCCTTTTAAGCTTTGAAATGGAAACGTATACAGACTCAATAATGTATAGATAACAGATAGTTTTATTATATTAACTATATATAGCTTATAATACAAGAACTATTTGTTGTATACACTGTAACTTCCGTTCCAAAATTCTTTAGATATGTATAAAACTTAATTTGTAAATACCAAACCACTTATTAATTTTTTCGTTGTTCGCTCCCCGTACGTGGGAGTTGTTGCAACTGTCGTTTTCTTTGTGTTTACATTTTGTTTGTTTTTCTTTTCGTTTGTTTTATCAGTGAAAACTGTTTTTAACCCCCGACCAAAAAAAGGGGTGTTATAAGTTTGACGTCAATGTCTGTCTGTCTCTCTGTCTGTCTGTGGCACCGTAGAGGTCAAACGGATGGGCCAATTTCAATGCGTTTTTTTTTATTTGAAGGTTAATATCCGTTAAGAACACCCTCTTAGCTATGTTTGGTTAATATCGATTCAAAATGGCCGCCTCCACAAAATGGCGGACAAAATATTTCTTCACAACCTACCTTGATGTGGGTATCAAATGAAAGGGCTTGACTAGTAGAACGTTATACAGATGATGCGAGATCCGAGGTAGTCGGGGGTTAATCAAAATTTTTAATTTTGTTCTTGTTGGCTTTAGTGTTTCTCACATTTGTCTTTGTGTATAATGCTGTTTGTTTTCTAGCTAGTTGGATATAAATAATAATGGGTATCCTGAACAAGATCTATGAACGATGAGATTACCGCGCATGTCGCCGGCGCAGTAACGCTGTGGTGCACACGGTCCAGTCTTCAGTACCAAGCACAATAAAAAAACAACATTGACACGAGTTTACAGACTCGATCAAAATTCAATTTCACAAATTATGAAGTAATTGTTCACATTGAGAGCAGTTAGTTATTCCTACTGAAGCCTATGATCCACGAGTTTCCCCGAGCAGAGTTAAATAGTAAATACCGCGTTAGTTTTCTTAATTAGGTATGTTGAAATTGTTGTTTTTCTCTTAGTTTTGTTTAGGACATAAATCAATCAGATCAATCGTTTAGTTCAATCACCGTCGACGAGGCACGAGGCACCAGTACTAATTCCGGGACAAATCACCACACGACAACAACGGCACTATCCCGTGATATCCAAGATCTAGCGTTGTGAACAGCAGTGACAGATTAAAACAAAGATTGTAATTTTGTGGTACTTAACTATTTTAAGGAAACTACAAAAATGTCCCCGTTTCGAATAGTTCCAATGCGACGACGCTCTAACATCCTAGCGAAATGATTACGAGTGAGCATTTGGTCACGGCTCGCTCAAGGTCTAGGCGTTATCCTCATCGAGTCGACGAATTCTGCAAGGAATGAGTCAGGACGGCGGTAATGACCTCAGCCCACGCCACACACCCTTCACCAGCCAGCGCTTAGCGCCCAGCTGCCGAGGGTGCGAGCAGCGGGCAGCCCCGGCCGCCACGATCGAATGTAGTGTGCGCCTTCCACACCCGGCTACAAGCGTTTCATTCAGTGAACATATTATGACACGTCACCGGCGGTCACGTCACGTGACCTACTCCGTCACCGCAAGCACCGGTCTCGTACACGACGTCTTTGTAAACACTGCCTGGTTTTTACCGACTTCAAAACAAGAGGAGGTACTTTGTTCTCTCAGGTTTTTTTTCTACGTAGTTTTGTAATTTTTCTTTCCACGGCTTTCTTCGTCAATTGCGGACCGATTTTCAAAACATTAATTTTATAATAAAGATTTTTTTTTTTAATAAAGAGTACATTTCCGATGACAACCAAATCAGGATCTGATGGTGACATCCTGAGAAATCGCGGGAAACCTTCAAATTTCAAAGGCACATACAATATTTTTTACATATTATTAAATTGAAGTCAGTTTTTGTAGCGAACTTTACAAAACAAATTTAATGATTGTTAGGTATTTTTCTGTCTTTATCGGTACGCTGCCGCTGTTGTTTGTCAACGTACATGTATCATTGATACCCCATTGTGTTTGTTATGAATGTCAATAATGTTGTTTGTCGGTGGATCCGTCATTATGGTGTTCCCGTTCACACTGCCCCGGCAGCCATGTAGGTAGTTTTCGATGTACCTGCCCGAGACCCGAGCGCGACGAGTCGTCTGGGCTAATGTTGTGTCGCCGAAACATTAATACCTTTGTTAGATTTGACACAAATTTAAGGTATTGTGGCGAGTAAATAAATAAGTTAGTATGTAATTAATTTTTACATGTAGTCATTATGGCATGAATCATGGTTGTTATTTTTTGTTCGCCGCCGCCCAATATCTTGTACGTGCTGCTGCATGCTGAATACGTACTTTACATGTATATTATTAGGAGTAATGAGAGGAGCAGATCGGCCGCCTGATGGGGAGATCTTGATGGTAAACACTAGCAGCGCCCCGCGGTTTTACCCGCTTAGTTCTCGTTCCTCGTTCATTTCCCGGGATAAAAAGCCTCTGTGTTCTTCCAGACTACAATCTGTGATCCAAATGTGTACCCGCTGCACTCGTCAGCTCGCCCCGACGGTACACCCACGGCTGTTTATCTCTTAGTCTCGTCACTCCGCTGGACTGTGCCTCCCCGAGCCACGTGAGGGTACATTCATACCTGTACACGGCGCGTACTATCAGTATCTGTGCACAGTACCCGTGGAACCTGGTGGTAGGTACCAGAATCATAACCATAATCACAAGCTAGGCTATCCCCGGATCAGGCTTTCAAAAAGCAATAACTCCTTCGTTGGGAATTCAATACTGTGTTACAATAAGGTTCCAGAGGAAGTTCTTGAACGAAACGAGGAAACCGTCACGATCCAAGAAAGACATATTTCGAGGACTTTTGCCAACTTGGCCTGGATTATCGCCTAGGCTCTGTATGTGTCAGAAGGCTACGAGTCTCAGCAGTGGAAAGAAAAATCGGGCTGTTCATGTTAATTTAAAAAATAATTGAAATAATACGTTCAAGTTTCAAGGCGAAAATGGAGCGCGGCAAAATTCCACGAAATTCTCGAGCTGTTACACTACTCAACGCGCAACGCGCGGAGACCGGAGGTGGAAACACTATGAGTAGTAAAATGAGGTGTGGCGTCGACTACAGTATGATCAGTTCTTTGTGCAGGAACCAGTGGGGACGAGAGGAACGAGCCAGGAGGACGCTGGGAACCGCAGGGGCAGGAAGCAGGAACAGTCAAACGTTGTTCTGCAGGGGAGGGTCATTCATTACAATGTATCTCACGATGGAAGTGTAGCTGGTGCACGATCCGGCGTTCATGTTAATAAAAAAATAATTGAAATAATACGTCGTTTCAAGGGGAAATCCCGCGGCAAAAGGTAAATCTCGAAGGCGCAACGCGCGGAGACCGCCGAGCTGCGCCATGTCGTCGTTGTTCTGCAGGGGGCGGTACTCACGATCCGGCGCGGGTCCTTGTAGCTGGTGCCGAGCTGCGCCATGTCGTCGTTGTTCTGCAGGGGGCGGTACTCACGATCCGGCGCGGGTCCTTGTAGCTGGTGCCGAGCTGCGCCATGTCGTCGTTGTTCTGCAGGGGGCGGTACTCACGATCCGGCGCGGGTCCTTGTAGCTGGTGCCGAGCTGCGCCATGTCGTCGTTGTTCTGCAGGGGGCGGTACTCACGATCCGGCGCGGGTCCTTGTAGCTGGTGCCGAGCTGCGCCATGTCGTCGTTGTTCTGCAGGGGGCGGTACTCACGATCCGGCGCGGGTCCTTGTAGCTGGTGCCGAGCTGCGCCATGTCGTCGTTGTTCTGCAGGGGGGGGGCGGTACTCACGATCCGGCGCGGGTCCTTGTAGCTGGTGCCGAGCTGCGCCATGTCGTCGTTGTTCTCCACGAGCACGCCGCCTGCGCCCGCGCCGCCCGCCGCACTCAGCTGCGACGCCACGAAGCGGATGGCCGCCACCCACTCCTCACTGCCACCGCGACATTATCCATTATTACTTCATCTATTTAATGTTTTTAAAGTGACTACTTTTGGCGCACCACACACAGATCCTTCATGGACTATAAATTGAGCTCAAGCGTCTCGCTCGTAAATGAAAGAAATCTTCGGGTACTCGGGAAAGATGGCTTAGAAGACAATGCCTTGAAGATTTATTCCAGACTAGCAGCGCCATCCGGTTTCACTCGCATAGTTTCCAATGCGAGCTAGCAAATTATGACTGCCAATTTCTAAAAAAAACCAAAGGTACCATTTGCCAGTGTCTCTAGTCGCCTCTACTGCCTACCGAACATTTATCCAGCACAGAAGGTGCAGGGTTCTACCAACCTACTCTCACTCGGGCTTACATTTAACTTACCCTATTGATGCAGTTAAAGCCGCAGGCTTAACATGTTTGCCTAGAAGATACCTATTGGAATTCAATAATAAATAATAACAATAAATATGACATATGGAGGATAATTCACACACAACACCATCTGACACCAAACTAAGCAAAGCTTGTACTATGGTAGTCAGATAGCTGATATAACACTTATATAGTTTTAAATACATATTTATTATACATAAAACACACCCAGACACAGTACAAAGATTTGAATTCAACACACAAATATTAGCACTGGGCGGGAATCGAACCCACAACCCTCGGCAACGCAGGCAGAGTTACTACCACCCACTAAGCCACGAGGGTAATCATTTATCTTTGTCACTAAAGGTATTTTATGTTCAAATGTGATGAACAGAACGAAAACCCAACTCTTAAGCTTTGTTCATAGTTATTTAAAAGACATGCCGGATGTAATCCCTTAGTGCAGAGACCCAGTATACATCACTATAAAACACTTTCACTAGAAGGCCAACTCTCAAATCATGAGATATATAATTGAATGTTCCATACATTTTGTGGAGTGCAAAAGGCGTTTTATTTAGATTTAGATCCGTTTACTCAGTTTAGATATATTTGTAGTTCAGTGTCAAGGTTATTATTCCTGCTGAGGGACTCGGTTCCTACTCCAATTGCTTTTCAATCATTCAAAAAACATTGTCATTTAAGAAAATATTCATAATGATTTATTACATTTCTCTCAGTAGTGTGATTGAACAGTGAATAATGTTGTACTTGAATGGCATAACATTCAGTGACATCATTGATGTGTAATGCGGGCGATGAGCAGGCTCATACGGTTCCCTGTTTATGTTTTTGTTTTCTAATCCTCAAATAAATACAAGCTTCTTTTTCCCCCTACACCACTCATCACTGAGAATTCAATTAGTTATTTGTTGTTGTCAAAAATAGCTACATGTTAATAGCAGTTACAATACTGAACTTTGAAATAGGGAAAAAAGCAGGAATTAAACTTCACTATGTGGTCCAGAGCAATTCACCAACAAACTACCCATCACACATTGTAATTTGATATCTAATAACAACATAAGTTTCAGTAGTGACGTTCCTCAGTTGTGGTGCCTGAGTAACAAAAAAATGATAAAATGCCCTCTTATATAATTTGACCAATAATTGTGCAGACTGTAGACCATGCTTTTGGTTGAAGACCTGCCAGCCAATACACAACAACTGTAAAACAACTATAGGAAAGAATACCACAGCTTGTGTGTGAATTGTCCACCAATATTTATTATTTATAGCTTTAAAGTGTCCAAAGGAAAGCAGAAATGCCCATGAAGCTGTCCAATTCTATGTGGAGTCGAGTTTGTTCAAACCTAAATGGTTTCTGAGAGTTGAAAATAACAAACAGACCATGCTGATACAATGTTTTCTTTATTGTATAGAGTGACGAAACAAGCAGGACATGTGCCTGATGGTAAGCAACATGCCTGCCACATAATGAAACTGACATGCAGCTATTGGAACATGAAGATATTTATATGGATGTTCTCAGAGACATTAACAATAACATGCACTATTAATGTTATAATAATAGCAATTGACCTTTGCCATTCACTATTTCATTATCATTAAACTGTAATGTGCCCAACATCCAAGTTGTAAATATGAATCATCGAGAGAATCACAATGTCATCTCTCATCGGTGAGTATGAGCACTCCGAGCTCAACATGTTTAGCGCGGAGTCAACAAAAGGATGTCATCAAAGCAATGCAAATATGGCTTTTAGTCATAATAATTTTTCAATGGAGGCCCCATACTGTGGACAATAACACGCGGCATAACCGATGCTTGCCATACGCAAGAAAAGAGACTGACCGTTCCTTCTCGTTGTCGACGGAGAAGTTCCGCTCGATGACAGTGGTCCACTGCAGGCCGCGGATGGTGAAGGTATACGGCTTGGGCTTGTCCACGGCCATGATCTGGCAGTCCCGCACCGTGAACTTGTTGAGGGGGTCGCGGTAGTTATTGCGCTCGGGCTGCGTCTTGAAGCCCACCAGGTCGCCATTGTCGAACAGTATGAAGTAGCGGTCGCGCCAGTTGCGGATGTGCTCGCCGCGCTTCTGCAGCCAGCCCTCCTTCACGATGACCAGCGGCGCCGCCTCGGCCATCGCCTCGCAGACCTGTTTGATAACAACACCAGCGCAGCGCGACCGATACTCCTCCGCACTCCGAACCACGTTTCTCTATTCCGTGCGCGCGTGTACTCTTTCACCCGGAGTGAATGCCGCGGCCAGTGCTTCTGCACTGCATTTTACCGATTCCTGAAGGGTTATTGCGATTATTTCAACGTTTTCCTCTCAAAAAACACAAACGTAAGCGATGTTACGACGTACGTACGCAGCCTCGCGGTGTGTATACAGATAAATTGAAAAGTATGTCTGGCTTTGGCAAAATTTGACGAAAACTACTCATTTCTGTCTGGAAAGAGCGAGAGATCCTATTTTATGACAAGAAGAATCCGGTGTTCTAAATTTAGTCGCATAAATGCTATTTTGACAAATTGGTACCTTGTGTCTACCACTAGAGGCGCTGGTATCGTGTAAATATTAACGTTCCGTTTTACATAAATTGTAACATATCGTCTTTGAGTATATATTATAGGTATTATAGAGCGCACACAACGAAGTGAGAACAGTAGGCATGAGTAAGAACAAAACGACGTTCCCGCCGCGAGCGCCTGTAGCCTGTAGCACAGAGGAAGTAATCACTACGGCCTGTAGTCGTACTTGATTACTTGGAAAGTGCGTTTCTCGAGGGATTTTTTTCAAAATTGTTATTAAAATGGTGAAATGTGCAGATCGACCTTGTAAAAACGATATTAGAAAATACACAATTTTTGATTTGATATTACCCTATAAGTTTTCACATTTGTGTACACAAGTCACAAGTACCTATGTAGGTAGGTAGGTTCGGCCAAGCACCGGGGGTTTTTTTTGCAACGTACGGGACCTGGTTTTTATTGGAGTATGTTCAAGGGTGTCCCCTGAATGTAATTCCAAGTTGGCGCGGCGGGAGGTGGTTCATTACAGCCGCCATCTTGGAAAACACGTTTTATTCAATATCTCGCACACCGCGCATCATACAATAAAAATGTTTGTAATGTAAAAAATATTGTAGATAATATAATATTTGCCATCTTTTTTTCTTTGAAACTTATTTTGTATAACGCATAGGTTTTTAATTATAGCGCTCCAAACTTTCACACAATATGATTTTTACTAAATACGGTTTTTACTGAACGCCTCTCACCAGCCAGGTCTGCAGCCTGCAGCTCCGTGCAGGGGAATAATAAACGTTTTTTTTAATAATAATCATATATATCAGACTAATAAAATCCATAGACATATAAAGAAAATACCTGCCCAAAATTTGCTAGCAGCTCTCGGAATATTATAATGAAAGAACTATGACAAAAAAAGCAGGCGCTTTGAGGATTTTGCCAATGGTCAAACGCCAAGCGTCGCAAACATTTTTTTATAATTAGACAAAGTATATACCTAGATAGAGGACTCTATATTGTGAAACAAAGAAACAGATAAATTAAATACAGTAAAATACTCATGAACTAAGGTTCCACAAATAATAAATAAATAAAATAAATAAATATTGGTGGACAATTCACACACAACACCATCTGACCCAAACTAAGCAAAGCTTGTGTGATGGCAGCCAGATAGCTGATATAATACTTATATAGTTTTAAATACATACTTATTATACATAGAAACACCCAGACACAGTGCAAACATTTGAATTCATCACACAAATATTTGCACTGGGTGGGGATCGAACCCACGACCTTCGGCTTCGCAGGCAGAGCTACTACCAACTAAGCTACTAGGCCAGTCAAATGGTGGAAAGGCACCACGAATGGCGGCCTTTTTGCTGACAGCAATTCAGCAATCTCTTCCAGGCAACGCTTACCTGCAAATAAGATATTTAGAATATGATATTATATGTATGTCCTTAGCTTCAGGCGGAGGCTGGGCTGTTGATTGAACGAGTTGGGCACGACATAGGTACCTTAGTACAGCGGTGCAGGGCTGCAATATTTATAACATGGGTGTTGCTGGTTAGTGTCGCGAGTTCAATAATAACTGAATCCCATCACTAAAGGCTTGTTCGCATTAGGCTAGTACAGGGTAGGCGAACCTTTATGCATTAATGTGCCATTTTTTCTAAAAAATGTTTTGATTGCCATGCCATCAAATAATTTTGACTTACAGATTATTTGGAAAATAATAATAAATACTATCACGTTTTTCGACGTTTCCTACGCAATACCGAGCAAAGACAGCTAAACGTGCAGATTTAGTGACGTCAGTGCTTTCGTCAAAACATAGGATATAAAAAGAGAGGGTGCGCATGCTAACCAGGCTTCCTTCAAAAACTCTTGCCGAGCAATGACATTTGCAGCCGCGTAACTTGCCGCGCTCGTATGACAATTTTTGCAAACAAATTTAATCATAGATGTTTAATATCATAGATTGACTGTTTATTTCTGTCATTCAATGCTCTTGCAATTAATTTTTTTGCTCTGCTTCGCTTTTTTGACTAACAGATTTGTGATTTTTACTTAACTTAACAGATTTTTTACACATGTTTTATGATCGGCGACGTGCCTAAAATATTGTGTCGCGTGCCATCAACGGCACGCGTGCTATTGGTTCGCCTACCCTGGGCTAGTTTATTAGTCCATTAGCAAGTAATTAAGTGGCTAAACGTGTCTGAACACTGAAAAATTAGTCGTGTAGTTTAGTAAGTGTTAGTTATATAATCAAGTCAATCCATTTTGTTCTATTTTCAACGGGCGAGTAGCATCCCCCACCACGCGTTCGTTTGGAGCGGTGCGTTTATTGGCTCGCCGACTAAACAGATTCGAACTTGTCGAATTAGTCTGAAGAGAAAAATAACTTCAAAATGTATATTTCCAAATACGAATTTGTCTGTGGAATGTCTTATTTTATTGATCACACAAATTTCCTCATTCACCTCTTCTAAACTAACCATTACGATTAGCTTAAATCATTCATTTATTTTATTGTGTTGTAAGCTCTTCATGTTGCAAAACGCTACTCACTCGTGAACTGTACTAAAGCACGATGCGAACGATTTTTGAATAGTAGCGAGTATTTTAGCTACTAAATTACTCTCTACTACACTATGATAAGATAAGATAGCATTTATTGACATATTAAAAACATACATTAGAATTAGTAACAAATTTCATTAGAAACTAATTGCTGAACATAGTATTAATATATCTCGTCATTTGCAAAAAATATAATGTCATTGAAAATATAAAATAATGTACATCACAAAATTAATAAAATGCTGTATACGGGCATTATTGTTACTATCTATTATATTTAATACTGTTACTATCTAAATTTAATTATTCTATTAAAACACTATCTATATATTATTGTGGTAATATAAGTACCTAGGCACGTACAGTCTTACATAGCCAATTCCTCGTAAGCGTCATAGAAACATCAATACTACTCGTAGTTAAAATTTAAATATTCACCTATGCTGTACAAAGTCCTCTGGATTAAAAGTTGTTTGATCTTTCCTTCAAATATTAATTTGCTCGAGATGGTTTTAATACTTTCCGGCAAATGATTGTATAAAACTCTACCAAAGTGAATGGGCAGCCTCTTTGCAAATGCAAGTCTGTATGGTATCGGCTGCAACATTATCCGCGTACGTCCTGATCGCCGATCTTTTGCTTCAGTCAATGAATATTTTTTCTATATTGTCCCTGGTATACTTGAGAGCTTTTTTTTTTATTTAAATTAGCCACTCCACAGACTCCGCGGTCCGTGATCTTTGTCATTACAATTATATATTATTATTTTTTACACATATTTTGGATAAGGAGAAGAAGAGGAAAATAGGAGGGGAGTTGGGTACATTTAAAATCTAATTCTAGTGCTCGTCTGTAGAGCCGATCACTACCAGCTGGGATTCCGCTAGTAATCGACTCGACATCGAGTGTTTGCCTAATTGCCTTTTGCCATTTGCCTAAGCTGCCTCCTCCCGGCCCAGAGCCTCCACAACGGCCGCATTTCTGTCCCTGATGGCCATCTGTAGGTTAAAATCTCGGATGGTCTTTGGTGATGCAGCCCACGCTCGCCGCACGAACCGACCGATGGCGTCGTCGGTGTCGTCAGCGTAGTATGTGAAGGTCCCCGTGTGCCGTGAGATTGCAACAACCGCATGGGGTACGCTCTCGTGCAGCTTCATGTTTGCCTTGGTTTTGATTGCGATTACCGACTCGTATGTTAGTTAGTCCCTGAGTTTCATGGATGGTAAGGATGCGTGACCCGGTGCCTGACCCATAACCCTGGTTTGTCAGGGTCTCCTTCTCCTCTTAAGTGTGAACTAAGAAGAGGGTGTTTGGTAGGTTGTTGGGTATTTGCGCTCCCTTATACCTTCTCTGCTCTAGGGACTTTATACGGGGCGCTGAGGAGTACATACCGGAGTATATTTCCCTCAGCGCATATGCGACGTCCATTGGGTTTCGATGTGTGCAGAGCAACTCCTGGCTGATCTTTGTTACCAGGTTCGGGCGATGATACCTCATTTCGAAGAGATTTTCCCTGTCGATATAAGGCAACTGATTGACGTCTCCAATGAGGACAATTTCACCAACACCAGACAGCCTTGAAGCCATCACAATGGCTCCAAAATGGTTCATGAGAGCTTCGTCCACCATGAGGCGACTGAAACTTTCTCTACCGAAACCATTTACCAGAGCAGAAGCCATGGTTCGCACTCTGGTTTTGACCAGGTTTCCGATTCGGTGCGATAGCTTTTCTCTTAGATCTTTTGCTGCCTCAGTTGTTGTAGTGATGATGGCGTCCTTGTCCACGTCGAAGTGTCTAATCACCCATGTTGTTTTTCCACATCCTAGAACTCCGTTGACCCACTGTATTCGCGGTACCTCCCAATTTTCCCAACCTGCTTTGACGTTTCCGTTCCCTTCGATGGTCTTGGCCATCTCTAGGATCTTATCGTCCAGCATAATCTTGGTGAATCGGGCAGTAACTACAATTGGGTCGTTTGGTGGTGTCGCATAAACAGGCACTCCGGCGCGCTCTGTCTCTCTCTCGTTCAGTGTCACGAAGCCATTTTCTGCACTGTAAGCTGCCATATACTGTCCTGTCATGGTTCCCTTGATGACCCGGGAAGTGACATTATTGTAAATGGCTGCTTCGGCCTCCTCGAGTTTCGCCTTGAGAGCTTTACTTGAGAGCTTCAAATATATAGAGTGCAACCGATGTCATTTTTTTTTTTTTATTGTTTTATGTAACAACTAATGCGAACAAGCCTTTTAAGGCTACTAATGCGAACAAGCCTTAAAAGGCTTTAAAGCCTTAAAAGGCTTGTTGCATTAGGTTAGTATATTAGTCTAGTAGCGAGTAATTTAGTCACTAAATGTGTCTGAACACTGAAAATTTAGTCGAGTAGTTTAGGAAGTGATTTAGTCGAGTCAATCCATTTTGTTCTATTTTAAACGGGCGAGTAGCACCCCCCACCACGCGTTCATTGGGAGCGGTGCGCTCATTGGCTCGCCGACTAAACAGGTTCGAACTTGTCGAATTACAAGAATTTCGAAAAATAACTTCAAGCAATTTTCCAAATGCGAAATTGTCTGTGGAATAAACAAATTTCCTCATTCACCTCTTCTAGAATAGCCATTACGATTCGATAAGATTAGCTTATTCATTCATTTATTTTATTGCGTTGTAGGATCTTCATGTTGCGAAACGCTAATTACTTGTGAACTGTACTAAAGCACGGTGCGAACGATTTTTGAATAGTAGCGAGTATTTTAGCTACTAAACTACTCTCTACTAGACTAATTTGCTAGCCTAATGCGAACAAGCCTTTAGTCCAAAACGCCTAAAAACGTTTTCACCTCAAAATCCTACAATACGAGTATCGCTTTCGTAATACAATAATTTCGGTAATACATGTAGGTACTAGAAATGCAAACAACTTTTCAACCGGTTTTTTTATATTTTGTATATTTGTCGGCAACGCACAGCCCGCGATGGTTCTAATAAGATTTAATTTATTCCCTATTAATACAGCTAAGTATCTGCATATGCGTAACTACACATAAACAAATTAATTACGATCTTTAAGAAGTACGGCCCGCTTTTACATACTTTTTTCACCATGCAGCCTATGGCTCCTAAAAGGTTGGCGACCCCTGGTTTAGATGTATGTTCCTCGATCACGTCGTAGCGTCTGAACGGATAACGTTGAAATTTGGAACATACTTAGTTAAATAAATTGTACCAGGGCTCCTGAACTAATAGTTTTTAACTATAATAGGTTCGAACTTGACCACAATCTCGCCTGATGTTAGCGACGGTGCAATCTACGATGGAGCATGCTTACCTAGAAGAAACTGATTCTCTCGATTTGAAGACGCCAAGATTGTAACCATCGAGGAAAACCCACTCAGGCAACGCATTCCACAACCTAGACGTTCTTATCACAAACGTGGAATTAAACCTTTTCGTTCGTGTCTTTGGAACAACAACCATGAAACGATGTCGCTTTTTCGAGATACGAGATGTCCTATAGAAACAAGGGCAAGGTGGTATTTGATCATGCAGATTAGTTGTGCACTCTCCGAAGTGTATCCGATAAAAAATCTTTAAGCTAGCAATTTTGCTGCGATGTTCAAGGTTTTGAAGTCTTTTACAAGAGTGTCATTGCCTATGAGCCTATTGGGACGTTTCTCGATCGACTCCAAGTCTGATACTTATGCGATCCATCCCAAGGGCGCGAACAGTGCTCCATGCTAAACAAAATAGAGCAACACCCAGACATATAACAACAATTTGCATTAATCACTCACATATCTGCACTGGGTGGGAATGGAACCCACGACCCACGGCTTCGCAGCCAGACTTACTATCAACTAAGCGACGAAGCCAGTCATTGGAGTCGATACCTACTGCGCCATCTATCGACAACTTTTGCAGACCTGGTTTTCTAAATAACTACGGAGTTGCACAAGCGTTGAACTACTAAGAGGAGCTAAGTGGTGTATCTAAAATTATACGAGTATTTGTAAGTTATTTTTGAATCGTAAACTTATATAGCCCGTGTGAGCACTCTTTTGATAGGGGAAAATCTTTAAGCTTCCCATCACCAACATGCTAATGTTGGGCGGCTGCGGCGTAGCGACATACCTACATGACACGAACACATGGGTTCGATCGCCACTGAGCTTGAACTTTCGTGAAGGATAATATATGATTAAAGATCCAATATGTCCCAATAAGGAGCATCTTTTGAGGATATCTACAAATAAAATACAAACATCTTTATTGCTGTTTGCAGGTAAGATAAGGTGATACAAAACATTTTAATAACTGACCCATACAAACTGGCCTCTTCTTCTAGAGGCATGCAATATGTCTGGCAACACAGTTTCCATTGGTCTGAATTTATACAATGATAATAATAGTCAGCTGATAAAGTCTTCTTCTTCTTTTTTTCATTTTTAGCTTTTAATCGGTTGTATTATATTATATGTCATCTGATTCATCGTCTATTAATTTCTGGCTTCTATACCGTTGTGTTATGTTACTATGTTAGTGTGATATGTTTGGTGAACACAATTACGCCAACGTCTTGTGCTTCAGCAGGATTCTGATATCCTGAAACTCACTCTTGCCCAACAGGGCAGCCTCTAATATCTCTGTTAGGTAGGTACGTGAGAAAGAAACATCGGGAACATGAGGTTGCTTGTTTACTGATGTAATGTTGTTGTTGTCGGCACAGTCGTCAGTAGCTTCCAACGAGGTTCTCCTTGGCTAGAATAATCAATCATAAATGAGGTAGGTATAACGAAATGGAGGTATTTGATCCTATCAACTTAGTAATAAATACTTCTTGCATGACAGCATGCAAGAAAACGGCTGCACCCTGGTCAATAACAGCGCTCGGCTAGCTATTTTTACAAGCCAGGCTACTTTTATTGTTCTCTCATTTAGATGTTAGGCCGACTCATATACAATAACGCGCTCAAGTTAGTACCACTGTTTACAGATTGATTGACTAGGTATTTTCTTGCAATTATTTTTTTCTTAGATGTTCGAGACTGACATGGAAAAACGTGATAGTTGAAACTAATCTTATTCTAGCACAGTTCATGTTTGCTTTTATCTATCATGGCTGAACAATCTGTTGCCGAGCACAGTCAATGCCCCGAACGTTCGAGAACGAGAAGATCGTTCATGAAAGATTCTGTTCGTTTCTGGCATGATTTGCATTGTCAGCCTCGGGCCGTGGGCCTCAGTAGCCGAGTATCGAACCCGATGTAGAGTTCGTGCACGAATGCTGCGCTCCAGTAGGAAGAGGTCGCGCAGCACACGTCATCGATATCGCGTTACGTAAGGCGGCGCGGCGCAGGCGGGCCGCGCCGGCGCGCCGCCGCGCCGCCGCGCCGCCGCCGGCCGCTCGATGGCGGCGCGGCCAGTCCTGCGGCGACCGGCGAGCGTCCGCCCCGCTCGAGCGCGCTCCTCGCTCCTCGCGGCCGTGTTGCGATGAAGGTATAGAGACCCTCTCTCCGTAGCGCGGTAGTGGTATGCCTTAGCTGTAGGCCGCGGCTGCACCGGCCCGGTACGTGAGCCCGTAGCTAGCGCCGTCTCCGCAGCATCACCTCTCCCGCTCGAGGGATCATCTCATCCGCCATACTGTTTCATGACTTTCATTTCTGTCCCACCCCTATCTCCTCTGCCTTCGAATTTGTCGAGTAGTCTTCCGTACCGTTGACGACGATGACGGTTTCATTGTCGTCCTGGATGACATCATTTTATATCGATTGCATCGAGTGGAAGGCGAGCGAGTTGCAATCTTGGCCCGTCCGCCCGCGCCGAGCGGGCCGCACGCGGCCGACGGGAGCAGCGTAGGCCGCGCGATCGATACCGTGTTTGGCACCCGTACTCTTCCGTGGTTCCTCGTTAGGATGTTTTCGATGGTCTCACCCGATTAAAGCGAGTGATATCATCTTTTTATGTAAATAATTTCGTGCCAGTGAGTTTTCTATTGCATTCCTATCTTTAACCGTGTTCGACATTTTTGTTTCAGCAACACAGAGACCTACCTCGAAACACATATAATGCTAAAACTACCAAAAGGACTTAAAAAGAAGAAGAAAGGAAAAAAGTCCAAACGCAAAGAGCAGGAGCTCTTCACCGAAGAGGAATTAGAGAAGTACAAGAGGGAACATCAACAACAGGGTTCCGAGGCCGGGGAAGGAAACGCTAAGGAAAATGAAGAATGGTCCAAGTTCAAAGACTTGACGACCGGAGTCGATTCCATCCTTAAGAAGACTCAGGGGAGATCTAGATCGGATAAAATCTACTTCATTTTTCCAAAGGGTTCCCGCGGGTGTGAAGGAAGTCGAGCCCGCGCCGAAGCCGGAGCCCCACCGGCCCGTGGTCGAGATCACCGCAGCCGACTTCCCGCAGCTCGCGGCCGCAGCTGAGCTCGACGACGAGCGCAGCGAGTGCGCTCTCACCGACGACGACTCCGAGGAAGACGACCAGGACGATATCTTCGACACTTCTTACGTGGAAGCGGTCGAACGAGGGGAGGTCAAGCTCGCCTACGTTCCTGATTCACCTGAAGAGTTTCAAGATGATGACATATTCGACACTTCCCATGTCGACGCTCTAATAAGAGGACAAGAATCGAAGACTTCAAAAGGGAAGAAAGGTCTCGATATCGGAATAGCGGTCGAAGTACTTACGGGTCGAATCGATAACGTAACGATCGCGACAAAAAGGCCAACAAAGAGAGTGATACCTGGCGATCTTCTCTTAGAAGATACTGGAGCAGCATCTCACATCCCTGCGGCCCCGGTGCACGAATCCGTCGAGAAAAGCATACTCGACCTTGACTCGGATATTCCAATCGGCGATCCGATAGATTTGAGTGTATCACTTCACACATCCTTGATTCAACAAAATACGGAAATTAAAGAGTTCTCACCCGAAACGACAAATTTACATGACGGCTCGAATGAAGACGATGAAATAGACGAATTTACTCTATTGGCAACAGAATCATTGGAAGTTAGCAGCGAGGTTGCGAAGAAGTTAGATAAGAAAGAAATCGAAGTCGAACCGGTATTGCAAGAATCTTGGTCAGCATTCGAAGCTGATAAAAATGAATCTGTTTTCGCGGATGGCATTATCGAAGACGAAAATGACGTACTAGATCCGTATCTCGGTGAGGACGATCCTTTCGATACCAGTTTCGCGGACGCCGTCGTACCTGTGATTCCGATAAGGGAAGTGAAAAAGGAAGCAGTTATATTAGAGGACGACGACGATTTCGACCCTCGGGCAGAGGAAGTGCAAGCGCGGCTGAATAATAGACGAAAATCGTCTGTTCGAATTCATTTAACGGATCCTTCCGGAGTGCGTGAATCTATAACATCCGACGATATAATCGACAGTAACAAGGAAGAACAATATATTTCACGTGATTTATTAGGAGGAAGCACTACTGATTTGACGCAATTGGGCGATTCACCTTTAAACCCCATCGATATCAATACTGAATTCGATCCCTTCGATACCAGTTCAGTCGATAAGGTTGTGGCACCTGGTAGAGTCGAATTAAAATATTTAGAACAAGAACTAATCGGTTCACAACCGGCTCCTGTCTCTATCTACCGTGTTCCGAGTGATCCAGATTTCGATCCTCGTGCAGAAGAACCGAAAAAATCTGAAAGACGTCCTTCTCGACCGGAAAATCTAACCGTCAGCAAGAGTGTAGTGTTCAACGTCGAGACTGACGAGTCGCTCGAAGTCGATAACAAAGCTAAAACCAGCAAACCACTGACGCCTTATTACACCAAAGAGCTCTCGATAACTGAAGATCTAAACGAAGAAGCGGAATCTTCCGATACGGTTCCGGATACTCTCACGAGGACTCGCTCAGACGAAGATTTAGCGCCGAAAACTAGCTATCAAGCGAAAAGAAGACATTCCGAGTACCCTCAGCCGACTAAAGTCAAACCGACCGACTTATTACACAGCGGTCACGGTGACATTAAAGCTAAAGTTCTGACTCCATCGGGGCCCGAAGCTCCCGCCCGGCAGCCGGACGTCGACCCGTTCGACACCTCCTTCGCGAGCAACATCGCCCCCGGCAGGACAGAGTTAAAATTATTGGCCAAAGAGTTTTCTTGCGAGGAACCCGACTGCTCGGGTCCGACGGAACGCGACCTGCTCGAGCCGGCGGACGACCTCTTCCAAGTGAAAGCCTTATCTCCCGAACCTCCCGAAAGGAACAAGCCGGAAGAGGATTTCGATCCTTTCGACACGTCGTTTGCTAACGACATCAACCCGGGAAGAACCGAAATTAAGTTGCTCGAATCGGAGTTTCTTCACAACTAAGTCGATACATCGAAAGAGATAAAGATGGCTTTCAATCCTTTCTTGAGCATGAACGAGCCGGCCGCGCCGGTCGCCGCCGAGATGCTGAACCCGTTCATGTGCGCCGAGCCGGCGTCGGACGATCTCGCCGGCGACAACCCGTTCGCGACCAGCAACCCCTTCTCCGACTTCGGGGGCGGGTACGAGCCCCCCGCCGGTGACACCGTGCCGGCGGACATCTTCGGCCGCGTCGAGCAGGCTGGCGCCAAGCATTTCGACGTGTTCGAGTCGGACCGTTCGGAGGCCCACCAGTGAAGCCCACCGAGCTCGACCTCCTGTCGGCGGGCGACGGCCGGCCGGCGCGCCCGCTGCCGCCGGAGACGCAGCACCTCATCCTGAGCGTGACGGGGCAGATGGACCTCGCCAGCTCGCACCTGCTGGACCGCATCCCGCCCACGCGCACGCCGAGCCCCGTGTCCGCGCGCGACATCCACTCGCCGAGCCCCACGCCGGAGCCCGAGCTGCCGGACGACGGCGACGCCGCGTGCGACCGCGCGGAGCCGGCCCCGGCCCCGGCGCCGGTCCCGAAGCCGGCGCGGCCACCGCCGGCGCGGCCGCCGCCGGTCGCGCGGCCCCCTCCGCCACGCCCCGCGCCGCCCCCGGCACCCCCGCAGCCCCCGCGCCCGCCGCCGCCGGCCTCGGACCACGAGATCAACCTGTTCGACGCGCCGGCGCCCGTCGTCGTCAAACCGACGAAGGAGGCCATTCTGAGTCTGTACTCGGCCCCGAAAAAGAGGACAAGCAGATAGATTTTTTAAGCGACGACATAATAGAAGATATGTCCACCGATGCCGCCGGAGACGTCACGGCTTCGAACCCTGGACCGACAGCAGACCCTACGAACGTTTTCGACAAGAGTCCTCCGGGCGCGGAGGCCGCCTCGGGCGCGCCGGCCGACGAGCTGTTCGGCCCGGGCTCGGCCGCGGGCGCGCCGATGGACTGCTCGGAGCCGCCGTCCGCGGCCGCGAGCCCGGCGCTCTCGCACACGTCGCCGTTCGCGGACGCGAGCGAGAGGTTCCCGCCCGCGGCCGCGGAGGCCGAGGGGAACCCGTTCGAGAGCGCCGGGCCCGAGGACGCCTCGCTGGCGGGCACCGGGGCCGACATCTTCGGCCTCGAGGCGGAGGACGCCGTCATGTCTAACACCGGGATTTTCGGAACGATGGACAATGATGAGTTCGGGGCGGCGCCGAACCCCGCCGCGCGATACGCGTCCCCGCAACAAAATATTTTTGAAAATACATCGTCGAGTCCGTTCGGCGCGGAGAGCGGGGACATGTTCTCTGCCGGAGCTGTGGATTCATTCGCCTCGGGCATGGACGCCGCGTTCGGCGACGACGGCGGGCAGCCGTGCGGCGCCGGCCCGGCGGCCCCGGCGGCCGACCCGGGCTGGGGCGAGGCTCCGGACGCCGTGATGCACGATGCGTTCCCGGAATCTCAGGATGCCTTCGACGCGTTTTCTGCTAAATTCGATAACACGTCAGCCAACCACATGACCACGAGTGAGTAAAATGACATCTAACAGTGAACGTTCCATAAGTCCTAGAGGAAATGATTGAACGAGGGTTGTCCTGTGTGCAGGCGCGTGGGGCGACGACAGCAGCGGCGACGCGGCGCCGGCCGGGTTCGAGGCGGAGGCCTTCGACCCGTTCCTGAGCATGGGCGCTCCGCCCCCGCCGGCCGCCACGCCGCGGCTGGAGCACCACGGCTCCAGGGACTCCGGCGATGACACCTTCTCCGTATTTATCAGGTCTCTGTTCTTCACACTTCAAAATTAGTTGTCTGCTTCTATGACTATTCATTTGAACTTACACTCACGTCATGCAGTTTAATGGGGCGCTCTCAATTACACCAAAGGTGGCACCAATGTTTCATGTTGTTAAATTTCTCTACAAAAAATTTTGTAATGAAATTGGCGCCCTCATTGGCAATATTTAGAACTATCTCTGACAGGTAGGTATACTAATTTACATGCTGAAACTTATGGCCACCTCCACCCCCACAGGCCGAAGGAGAGCGCGGAGGGCGAGGCGGCGGCCGTGCCCGCGCTGGCGCCGCCGCCGCGCGCGCCGCCCGCGCCGGACTCGCCGCGCCCCAACCCCTTCGACAAGGCGGGCTTCGAGCTGCCGCATCTCGACACGCAGATGGGTAGGCCGGACATTTCTACCAGAGCCCCCCGGGACACATAATTACATTATAAATAAATATTGTTGGACATTTCAAACTGATCCCAAACTGCAAAGCTTGTGGTATATGGCAACCAGATAGCTGTTAATGCTTATATAGTCATAAATATACATAATATATGTCGCAGCCAACTAGCTCTATCAGATGTTCAATCAACAGCCTATAGCCTCTACACCAAACAGCGCCGTTTATCCAGCTTCCTGAATGATGTCGTCTGATTAAGCTGCGACATATTAATGTCGTCGTCGTCCCCTCCTACGACTGGCCCGGCATTGTACTGGGGTGGCAATTATATTACAATACCGTGTCGCTTCGTTACCGCGCAGCGGAGCCGGAGCGGCGCGGGGAGTCCCCGCCCACGCCGCTGTTCGACGACGACGTGTCGCAGCCGCTGGAGGACTTCCCCCGCATCAAGTACGCCGGCCCGGGCTGGGAGATGCACCTGCGCCAGCCCAATAAGAAGAAGATCACGGGGCAGAGGCCAGTATCATCAGATCCTTCTATCCTTGGTCGTTCATACAATACAATAGTGGGTCCTGTAAATTCCAAAAGGGCTGCAAAAAAAATCCTGGAAATAACCTTTTGAGGACAAAATCATGATATTACAAAACATGACTGACGCAGAAAATATGTACCTACAGCTACACATATACTGCGGCTGCTCAATATGCACTAAAACAGATCACCTGATACACTTATAAGCCTAGCGTATAGAATACTATGACTATGACTATAATGTAAATGAATCCTGACCCCTGCCCGTGATGTCCAGGTTCTGGAAGAAGATCTTCGTCCGCGTGACGCTGGCGGGCGACGCGCCCGTGGTGCAGCTGTCCAACTCGGCCGCGGACAAGGAGCCCTTCCAGGAGCTGCCGCTGCAGGCCTGCTACTCCGTGTCGGAGGTGGGCGCGCAGCAGTTCGACCAGTTCGGGAAGATCTTCACCGTCAAGCTGCAGTACGTCTTCTACAAGGAGCGCCCCGGCGTCAGGTCAGTAGTCCACGTCTTATCTTCGCTCTGTTCTCTCACTTCAAACGGAAACGAAGAGTTTTCTACCCACAGTTAGAAACTAAAAATAAATCAGTCGACATTTGTTCGGCAGATCAGCAGTTAGTCATTTGTATGACAAAAACAGCAATCAATCGACAGCTCGACATGCTACTCGACCTCCCGACGAACGAACGGAATAAGTCAGCATAACAACGACACAAATAGTATTAACATTTTGATAACATTTAATTTATCATACGAATTGTAGTCTCTTTTAGTAAGTTGATATGTATTTGAAATGATGAATAAATGACTCCGTTACAAAAGTGAAATTGACGGAGAGACCAACAAGCAAAACAATAATACAACAGTAATATTGTCGTGGTGGTTGCAGGCCGGGACAGGTGACGAAGGCGGAGCGCATCACGAACAAGCTGTCGCAGTTTGCGGCGTACGCCATCCAGGGGGACTACCAGGGGGTGAAGGAGTTCGGCAGCGACCTGCGCAAGCTGGGGCTGCCGGTCGAGCACGCGCCGCAGGTGAGCGTCCTCCAGCCGTCCGTCCAGCGGGGAGCTCCGGCCCGAGGCTGGCCAGCTACAGAGCCCTGAAAGACTACAAGAGTATCCCCAGCAATCTGATTCTTGTCAGAACGACAACCGAGTGTCGAGAAGCCCGACAATCCCCACCTTAAAGGTTCATTACACTTGACAAAATATAGCAGCTACTGAATTCCATGAACTGTAATAGCAATTAATAAGCTAGCCTACTACTTTCAGAAGCAAGGAAGATTTCTGACTGACTGAATCAGTCGACTTTTTAGCCAAGTGTAATAAATCTTTTACGCGAGTAGGTCACTAGTTTCCATGTACATAGTTTACTCATACCTCTATTTAGTTTCGAAATAGTCCTAACTTCGACGGTGAATGTTCGCACTCGAAGGTAGCTTATCTCGTAATGTCAGCAAAAGGCGTCTCTTGCAGTAAAAAGGCTAAACAGCATGTAGCAGTAAATAACGTTTGAGAGTGGAAGTAATCTATCACTATCAGTCGATACCGATCGATAGTTAATACTTAGCCGCTCGCTTGCCCGTCGCTGCAAACCGCGCGACGCACTATGCCCCACCCCCTGTAGCGCTGCTAACCAAAATGCCCGGGGAAAAATACTTGCACACCTCGCTATGCCCCGCGGATTTTACGCCTGCGGCGCGCGAGTCGGGATTCACGCAATCGTTCCTTGTGGATCAATTTGTTTTGAAAGATTATAAAATGTTATATTTTTATGTTTAATATGAAACTAGCTATACAATGTTATCTTTTGTTTCTCCGTTTACGACTCTGGTGAAGAGTTATGGTATGTTGAAATTGAGATAGCGCGTTTAAAAAGCTCGTCTTTTAAAAGCTCATAAAATACCTCTAAAATTAAAGCGATGACATATGAGTTTTAATCTTTGATTACGTGTGTTATCTGTTATTTGTTTGTTGAAACTAAATTTAATAATACAATCAGAAAAACTAACATACACAGCCCGCACTGAATCAACACTCAATGACAAGATTGACAAGGAACGTAGTTTTTTTAATTTCTTTTCTTTTTTCTATGGCTTACATACTCTACTGGAATTAATATGACGGGAACTTTAACATAGAACGAGATAAATAATACAAACTAAGCCCTTGAGCAATAAAGACGAGTATATTTAACTTTTTCGACCGCGGGAGCCATGTTAACTACAGGTTGACACGGGCATTTTGGAGTGCGGCGCCATGTCAACTACTAGTTAACACGGGCATTTTAGACTGAATCGCGATGTTAACTACTAGTTGACACGGGTATTTTAGCATTTGAGATTTGTTAACTACTAGTTGACACGGGCAAGCAAGCGGTTAGTTAATTTTTACGTTTCTCTGTTATTTGATTTGATCTTGGCAAATGTAGAGTGAAGTTTAACCATATATCTAACGAGTTGGTAACCCCGCGTGTCTGGTGTCACAGGTGTCGCAGCTGTTCAAGATCGGTTCCCTGAGCTACGAGGACGTGAAGCAGTTCTCGTGCTGCGTGGAGGAGGCGCTGTTCCGGCTGTCCGCGCACCGCGACCGCGCGCTCACTTACAAGATGGAGGAGGTGAGCTCCCTGCTTTACTACACAAGGATTGACAGCCCGTGCCGGAGTCGTTCGGGTTGCATGTGTAATCAGTACCCAGAACTATTCTCTTCGCGGTTTTCCTCTACACTCATAGTTGGAAGTTTATTGGAGTCAGTACCTCACAGCGATGAAAACATGACTTTTCATAATATAATATGGTAAACGCAGTAACTTCACTCCCATAGCTTGGAGAGATCTATGTTTGTTATACTCGATCAGATTTTGTGAACCCCCATGGATCGTGTGATGATCATGACGTGGCGATGCAATTTGATCTGAAAGGAGAATCAAAATATCAAAAATATAGCTAACGAAAACAATTTCAACTTTTAATCATTATTGCAGTTTAGTTAGGAAACCAGGGTTATGAGGAATTTGTGTTTTATTTCTCCAGGTTAGATATTTTCTATTTCCGAGTCCAACATTCATGAACTTTACTCACTCTACACAGTTTGGTAACTAACAAATCGTGGACACTAATTCACACTAATTCATTTCAAAAATACAGAAGGGTGTACTAAGCACATACGCCGCTCTCTCAGTCGGCTGCTAACAGTTTGCTGGTTGCTGAGGATGCTTAAGCCACTCCTGAATCAGCGAATTCCCATAATTAGGGACCATACGGATGAGCCTACTTTTTGGTAAATGGAAAGACCACTTCGCCTTACCTTATCTATAGTACACTTTCTCAGATAATACCTATTTATGCAATACCATGTATGCTGTGCATTTTTCACTTATGCACCTATAACAACCGATTTTGGTGACAAACGATTTTTGCTACCCACAATACGGCAAGAATTCTGCCTTAATTTTATTTGGTAAAAGATGAAACCCAAAAATGTTCCTAGGAAGCCCAAGTAAACGAATCTAACAACAACCGATAATAATCGGCCACAGTACCCTGGTTCTCAACGCAATCGACTCTCGACACGGAACAAAACTCTCGGTCTTATCCGTTAAGAATGACAGAGACAAGGATTGTCCTTCCTAGTTTGGTTTGTTTGGATTGCGTTATGACTCAAGGTACTGATTCCATTCGGGCTGGCTATATAGTCGGGGTGGCATTTGCCAGCTGGGTCCGCACTGGTCTGGTTTACGGGTCTTGCGGCAACCGTAGGAGAAGGTCTCCGGCCCAGGCCTGATCGCCATAGAACCACCCGGGCCTTTCGGCCTCCGACCTGTCTGACGTCTGATCGCCCCCCCGCGCCCCCAGGTGCAGATCACGGCGGTGGACGAGCTGTTCGTGGAGCAGGACGCGGAGGGCTCGGTGCAGCGGCAGGTGGCGCGCGTGCGCATCTTCTTCCTCGGCTTCCTCAGCGGTACTCACGTTCACTCGCGCTCCATCCTACACCGCACTGTCGCTTAACGACAGGCGCGATTCTGATAACAATAGATTCAATTAATTCTGGTCAGTTAGATTATTGAAAAATTATGTAGACTCATTTTTTCTTTTGTTTCTTAAACAAAAAACAGGCGATGATATAGTGCTTAGAAGCTTCCGTGACGTCACGTACGGTTCCTTCACTCCACGATCCGTAAGTTTGATGAAGTTACATTTGTTGATTTTTTATAATTGACCAGCTGTACCCTGCCACGCTTCGCTGTGGCACATTGTGATGCAAAAATTAGCAAAAAACAATCCTTGATGCGGATTATGTATCATTGTAAAATTTCAGCTCGATCGGTGAAGAACTTTTTGAGTTTTTGAAGCGTACACAAACCATCATAACATTTTTATAATAGAGATAAGTAAAAAAAAACGTGTTTCTCATATTTTTCCATAATCTACCTGCTGTACTAAAATTAGAATGTTTGACCCAGTTATTCAGTCATCATACTAATTGAAGATATATTTGTATAAGTAGTCCACGAAATGTTCCCACTCACAAGGACCGAGTCAAGGCCATAATCCTGCACGTTGGCCTAGTATGGGTTGGTGCTGTGGGTTGGTGGGTGATAAACGACCTCGAACGATTCTAGGAACATGTCGGTTTCCTCACAATGTTTTCCTTTATCGTTTTTTTAGCGTTAACGGCATTATTGCGCAAATGTCTTTGAAAAGACAGTGGTGTGTCTGGAATTCGAAATAAATATATTAAATAAATATATCGAAATAATTATAAGACAGGCTTATACTAGGTTGCACCTATACCAGTATAATGACTATGAGACTACGGGATGACTTAAAATCCGAAATCACACACAAAGTAATAGCATCGTGAAATGACCTGGAGTCGTTTCATGACTCTTAGTTCCTCCTGTTAGGTTGTCTGTTAGTTGCCAACTTTGGTCGCACGTCGGCAACACCACAGAGGTATGAACTCACCTCGAGTAGTTGCGCCCTCCGAAGATTGAAGACGGATTTGATCCTCTTGACGTGGTGGTATACGCAGGCATGCCCGACGTGGAGCTGGGAGTGAACGACCTGCGGCGACAGGGGCGCGAGGTGGTGGGGCGGCACGACATCATCCCCGTGGTGACCGAGGAGTGGATCCGCGTGGAGGCGCCCGAGTTCCACGCCTGCGTCACGCCCCAGGACTTCACCGACACGCAGATCATCAAGTAAACTAGCATTTTGTTTGGACCCTGTATGTTGTTGTTGCAACTTTTGTTTACTTCGCGTTCACATTTTCTTCTTTTGTTTTGTTGTATCGTTGAAACTGTTTTCAGCTTTAGTGCAAAGAGAATGTAATATACTAAGTGTTTTCACTCGTTTCGCATTGTTTTGTTGTTTGTTTCCTATTTAAATTCAACACACGTAGTGTTGTCACGACTTAGTGACAAGACAGCATTGTTTGTGAGAGTTCCATGCTCAACCTGTGTTTTCCTGCTAGATAGTTAAGCACGTAGAAAATTTCTATTAGATAAAAGAAAAGCTTTTCAATTTGAGGAAGGCTTTTAGTACGAAAGTGTTAATAGGTAAGTTCTTCTAAGCGAGGTGTTGTGACAGGTTCAAGCCCCCGGATGCGTGCTACATCGAGCTGATGCGGTTCCGGATCCGGCCGCCCAAGAACCGCGAGCTGCCGCTGCAGCTGAAGGCGCAGTGGTGCGTCACCGGGAACAAGGCAAGCGGCTTCCACTCGCAGACACCTCTTACCACTGCATCATTCGAGAGGGATGCTCACACCAATACTGCAGAAATCTGTAAATTGGATCAGTCCCTTCTCGTAGCAACTCCATCGGCTAGATCTTCTTATCTACCTATATCAAACCACCTACAAAATAATCTGATCTTTAACAAAACCTGACTAAGTCTGCGCTCCGATACTCTCCTCAGTGATTACGTAATTAAAAAGTGGTCAAAAGTGTTCCCATAACTCTCTCTAGAGACCAGCAAAACTATAGTTTAAGGCTTTTTTCTCCAAAGAGATGGTATAACCAACCTCACCAAGGCAGGGTTTCGTTTCAATGTTCATTCGTAGCGTCTCCCTTGGGTGACATGTATCGGCGACGTCTCGGCGCATACACTCGTAGCAGCCAGAGGTAGTCCAGCTGTTGTAAGGCAGCCAGATGTAGCCCAGCTGTTGTAACGCAGCCAGATGTAGTCCAGCTGTTGTAAGGCAGCCAGATGTAGTCCAGCTGTTGTAACGCAGCCAGATGTAGTCCAGCTGTTGTAACGCAGCCAGATGTAGTCCAGCTGTTGTAACGCAGCCAGATGTAGTCCAGCTGTTGTAACGCCGCCAGATTTAGTCCAGCTGTTGTAACGCAGCCAGATGTAGTCCAACTGTTGTAACGCAGCCAGATGTAGTCCAACTGTTGTAACGCAGCCAGATGTAGTCCAGCTGTTGTAACGCAGCCAGATGTAGTCCAGCTGTTGTAACGCAGCCAGATGTAGTCCAGCTGTGTAACGCCGCCAGCGCCCGCAGGTGGAGCTGCGCGCCGACGTGCTGGTGCCGGGGTTCGCGTCGCGCAAGCTGGGGCAGGTGCCGTGCGAGGACGTCTCCATCCGCTTCCCCATCCCCGAGTGCTGGATCTACCTGTTCCGCGTCGAGAAGCACTTCCGATACGGCTCCGTCAAATCTGCGCACAGGTAATCACGCTTTTGTGAGGATTTATTTTTAAACGCATTGGAATGATTTTTAAATTCATCTATCGTTTGCATACATTTTTCGTTATTCCGTTTTAAAATAGTACATTTAAAATCACAGCCTGCACCAAAATTACCAAGATCGTTAGCGAAGTCACTATCACTCTAGAGCTATATATACGAGCACTATTCTATTCGGCGATTGATTTCGTAGGGGTAGTCGCTGACGGACGGAAACGGTAACGCCTTTGGACCCTGTGCACGTTTCATGGATTCGTATGTCAGTAAATCCTAATAAGGAGGCTTTCATCCGAAGAGGAGGTCAAACCCCGCCCATGAAATGCCCGCCTAGATTTTAAGAAAAATTCACTTAAATCATAATTACATCAAGGCTCTTTATGAAAGGATCCTGGGAAACAGTCTTTCTATTTATTTACAAGTCAGTTAATAAGAGAGTGTTATGTGCAGACGGACGGGCAAGATCAAGGGCATCGAGCGGTTCCTGGGCACGGTGGACGCGGTGCAGGAGTCGCTGATCGAGGTGACGTCGGGGCAGGCCAAGTACGAGCACCAGCACCGCGCCATCGTGTGGCGCATGCCGCGCCTGCCCAAGGAGGGGCAAGGTACCCTGACCTAGTTTTTGTCACTCTATTATTGTACCGACACTGCGCTGAAAAGCTGCTACAGCCCATTTATAGCACCAATATAAGAGATATAGGCAATAGCAGAAATGTTTTGTCTATAACAGGCACAGAAATAAAGATGTTTCATTCAAATCGTTTTATCGTAATTTCTTCTAAGAAGCTGCGGAAGCCAGCAATGTGTGTATTGATCGTGCTCTATGATCAAATACAAAATGCACTGCAATAATAGTGCTAAAAGTGAACATAGCTTCGATTTGTGGGGAAGGAAACTATGCGAATTAATATTTATGATCCAACAACAGTACCTTGAAGTACTGTACTGTACCTTGAAGTGGTGTACTCGTAGATTTTATGGAATGAAAGAATTAAGTTTTAAGAAAAAGTATTGAAGAAATTGATCATATAGTTCGAATTTAAAATGTGTTTGTATGTATGTTACTGCAAATACTGAGTGTAAAACAACCATACCCAGCAGTTTTAATTTTCAAAATTTAAAACAAGTTTGTCGTAAGCTTCACCGAGTTCATTTATAATTGCAGTAAATTTGAACGCAGTCAAATTGTGGGTAGTTTTGTAAGTTCCGGGGTGTCGCAGGCGCGTACACGACGCACAACCTGGTGTGCCGCATGGCGCTGACGTCGTACGACCAGGTGCCGGCCGAGCTGGCGCGCCACGCGCTCGTGGAGTTCACCATGCCGGCCACGCAGGCCAGCCACGTCACCGTGCGCTCCGTGTCGCTGCAGGGCCACGACGGGGACCCGCCCGAGAAATACGTGCGCTACCTCGCGCGCCACGAGTACATGTGAGTGTCCCGCACCCCGCACCCCGCACCGCACGCCCGCGCGGCCGCTCATCGAGTAGTTATCTATTGTGGGCGTTGCGGCGCGGCGGTCCGAATCAAGTTCACCCTCGAACCGCTGACGGGGTTCTATTTAACAATGATTCAATTACCACTTCTGAAAACTCGGTAGCGTTTTCGTGACACAAAATTTTAGATTTGAACGTAAAATTGAATTGTTCGTTGCGATTTCCAGAGTGGGCATCGAGCGCACGTCCGGGCAGAGCGCGCCGGCGTACGCGGTGGCGGCCAAGGTGCCCGAGCCGGCCGAGCCCGCGCCCGCGCCCGCGCCGCCACAGCCGCCCTCCTCCGACTCCGACTCCGACTAGGCGGCCGCCGGACCCTCCCCGAGGGAGGACGACGACACCTCCCACCCTGAACCGGAGAGGACCCCGTTGAAGAAGAAAAACTAGCAGTATAATATATTTTGCCATAGGTGGATGAGATGGACCAGCTTTAATTATTTTTAATATTCCGTAGGTTTATTTGTAAACTGAAGCTACTTTCAGTTTCGTTGACCGGTTCAGCTCAGCCACGCAGGGGCGGGCCGTGGACCCGCGTCCTTCTTATACTTTCTCCGTACTTCACAGACATATCTATGAATTAGAGTTACGTAGGAACAGGTTTAGTTGATGTGATATTTATTAGCAAAAGTTAAGTAAAGTTTTTGTGTATTTTGGAAAGCGGAATGTGTGAGAGTGTTGGCCGGAGGGGTGATATTGTAAATAAATAATAAATATAATAATCGAAATGAAGCAGATGAATGAGGACGCGTTCCCACCGTAGATGTCTAATCGTAGCGTAAGGGTAGGTGCACGGGGTAAGGAGCAGGGAGTGTGAAGACGAGAGACTCTTACTAGCACGTTATCAAGGGAAGAGTTGCAATCGATACGTTTATTCTATATCCCGATATTAATGTTATCAGAGACTATCGTTCGTTATTTCGAGAGATGTTGTCGCGAGCGCCGCGCGCGCGGCCGGAGCCCCGCGGCCGAGCCTGCCGCCCTCGTGGTATCATATTCATTCCAGTTATTGTTGAGCTGTATATTAGAGGTTTAAGCGGTAATGTTACTCGAGTGTACCCCGTAGTTCTGTGTCGAGGCGCCGCGAGCGCAGACAGTGTTATCACAAAGCACAAATCGTCCCATGTATACCACTGCAGAGGATCCGATCGTCGCTAATTCATATTTATAGTTCATCTTAAAAACGTCAAAATATATAAAGTTATATTTTCCTATGTAATTATATAAAGTCCATATGTAGAAAAGGCAGCTTGGAATCTCATTCTAATCGTAGAAGTTAACGCTGTACAAGAGTGCGAGTTGTAATATCACTAGTTGTCATGCAAAGGAAATAATACCTAGTATATATTTATCTAGATTACAAACGTGAGAAAAGGGCTAAAGCTTTTCTAAGTATTATGTAAAAAGCTGATAGAGAATAAACTTGTTATAATATCTGTACTCTATTCTATTGTCTACTCTATGTAACCTACACATATAATGATATATATACCATGCGACACTATACGTTTATGAACGAGTGACCGTTACACCCGTCTGCAAGATTGTGAGTGCGCCGTGAGAGCGAGGCCGGAGCGAGGCGGCTCCAGGGGACCCTGTTCTGTTGATATTGCAATAAATTGTGATTGTGAGCTCTTGTTTTGTTTCCCCTCCTCTCCATTTTAACTATAACCGACAATACCACGCGCCAGGACCTAAACCACGACGATATCTATCGATTCAGCAAATACTGTGAAACCCTGGCGACGCGACGTGCGCTACAGGTGTCGAGTGCTCCGACAAGTACTTTTAATAAGAGGAGTGAGAGTCCATATGCACCAGTTCATCATTTGTGGATTTGGTAATAATTAGATTACAGGAAATCACGAACTAAACTAACTTTCTAAAACAGAAGACCACAGTAATAGAAACAATATTCAAAGGAGTTTATTTTATCCAGTGATGCAAAAAGTATTCCTGATGATAGGTAAGATGCAAGTAGGGAATTAATAGGTCAATAATCTGGCCGATAGGTCCTGGTGATCGAAGGAGCGATCGCGGCCGACGCTCACTAAATTATGTAAGGAATCGGAGTTCTGTGGTGAGGACCCGGCGGAGAAATCGATGGCGTGCCAGGGACGGGCGGCGCGGCCCGCGGCGAGTCACCGCTACGATACAAATAAATAATATTTACACCAACACCAACCGTGTAATACAAGTAGAGCGAGGGTAGTCTAAGCACCGCCGAGCGCTCGTTCATTACAATTCTCTTACGTCAACCTGTAGGTAAGCGAGTAGGATTCGTCGCGGGCGTACTACCAGATCGTTTTTGTCGACGTTCCAAAGACTCCAACAAGGTTTGACTTTAAATTTGTAATACAGATACAGATTATTTATTTATTACTAAAAGAAAGGGTGTAAGGGGTGTAAGGGGGAAGCGCTTAACATCTAGCTTCCCCAAATGTCAACCTCTCCTGCGCGTGGTACACCCTGCTGCCAACTAACGAGGCTCTGACGACCGAACCAATGGCGGTATATCCATTTAAAAGCCAGTCCTAAATGGACCAGGCCGATGACGAGCAGCGGCGTCATCGGTGCAAAGGACTGGCTCCGCGGTCACCAACCCGCTTGCCAAGCGTGGTGACTATGGCAAACACCCCCTATGAAAATCACAACCAGAAAACGGCCCCTGGTCCCCGGCGGCTCCGCTATTCCAGGCGCTGGTGGCAGCCTTGGTTCCGGCGGAGCATGGGGTGCGAAGAATCTCCGGCAGACGCCCCGCCACCAAACCCAACGACTCGACCTGGCAAAATATAACGCACGGACCCTGAGGGCTGACGAAAAGATTGTGGAGCTGGAACAAGAAGTGGACAAGTTGCGATGGGATATCATGGGGTTATCCGAAGTCCGTAGACAGGGCGAGGACAGGATAACCCTCGAATCCGGCAACTTGTTCTACTACCGGGAGGGAGATCAACAATCCCAAGGGGGTGTCGGGTTTATCGTCCGCAAGTCTCGTCAACAACGTGATAATGATCGAGAGTGTGTCGAACAGGGTGGTATACCTTGTACTTAAAATTAGCGACCGGTATTCATTGAAGGTCATACAAGTATACGCACCGACCTCGACACATCCCGACGAAGAGGTTGAGGCCATGTATGAGGACATCTCCAAAGCCATACATGTCTCGCCAACACATTTCACAGTTGTGATGGGAGACTTCAACGCGAAACTGGGCAAACGTAGCGGTGATGAGTTGAGAGTGGGGAATTTCGGATATGGGCAGCGGAACCCAAGAGGGCAACGTCTAGCGGATTTCTTGGAAAGGGAGAGCCTCTTTATGATGAACTCCTTTTTCAAGAAACAGCCACAAAGAAAGTGGACCTGGATTAGCCCTGACGGTTCCACAAAAAATGAGATCGACTTCATTATGACGACTAAACGGCAAATATTCAGTGACGTCTCTGTGATCAGCAGGGTTAAGACCGGCAGCGATCACCGTATTGTAAGAGGCACGCTGAATCTAAACATTAAGCTCGAAAGATCACGTCTAATGAAGTCCACTCTCCGACCAAATTATGCTCAGATCGAAGATCCCGATAACTTTCAGCTCGAACTTCAAAATCGCTTCGAATCCTTAGATGAGTGCGTAACGGCGGACGAAATAAACGACAGGCTAGTGGAAACTGTTCATGCTGTTAGCAGAAAATTTTATAAGAGCCGACGCCAAAACAGAACCCAAAAGCTCTCCGATCAAGCTCTAGATCTTATGGCGGTCAGACGAGATATGCGGTTACAGTCTTCGGTCGACATGACGGTATACAGACGGCTCAATAGACAGATCACTACTTGTGTGCGACGCGACATACGCTGCTTCAATACTTCGAGTATTGAAGAAGCGATCAAGCAGAACAAAGGCTCAAAAGTGTTCGCAAGAAATCTGTCTCTTGGGCAAAGTCAGCTGACCAAACTGAAGACCGATAGTGGTAACGTTGTCTCGTCGAAGCCTGAGATTTTGGAGGAGATTGAGAGGTTCTATGAACAGTTATACACCTCTACGCAAGCACAACCTGTCGTTAGCATGGCAAAGACCCCAGAGCCAAGCTGACCCGACACTTTACCGAAGATATCCCAGAAGTCAGCCTGTATGAGATTAGGATGGCCCTCAAACAACTTAAAAACAACAAAGCACCTGGCGACGACGGAATTACGACTGAGCTTCTGAGAGCGGGTGGAAAACCGGTACTTAAAGTCCTCCAGAAGCTGTTCGATTCCGTCATACTTGACGGTAGTACGCCAGAAGCGTGGAGCAGAAGTGTGGTGGTGCTCTTCTTCAAAAAGGTGACAACACCTTGTTGAAGAACTACAGACCCATCTCACTTCTGAGCCACGTTTATAAGTTGTTTTCGAGGGTAATCACGAATCGTCTCGCACGCAGGTTTGACGACTTCCAGCCACCCGAACAAGCCGGTTTCCGAAAAGGCTATAGTACCATAGACCACATTCATGCGCTTTGGCAGATTATACAGAAAACCGAGGAGTATAATCGGCCACTATGTATAGCGTATGTGGACTATGAGAAAGCCTTCGATTCCATCGAGACCTGGGCAGTGCTTCAGTCTCTCCAGCGATGCCGCATCGACTATCGCTATATCGAAGTGTTGAAGTGTATTTACAGCAAAGCCACAATGTCTGTACGATTACAGGACCAGTGCACAAAACATATCCAGCTACAGAAAGGCGTGAGACAGGGAGATGTTATATCTCCGAAACTGTTCACTGCCGCGCTGGAAGATGTTTTTTAAACTACTGGACTGGAACGGATATGGCATCAATATCAACGGCGAATGCATCACTCACCTTCGGTTTGCCGACGACATAGTCATTGTGGCGGAGTCGATGGAGGACCTCGGTGCTATGCTCAGGGACCTCAGTAGAGTATCCCAACAGGTAGGTTTGAGGATGAATATGGACAAGACGAAGGTCATGTCAAATGTTCATGTCTCACCTGTACCGGTTATTGTTGGGAATACCACACTCGAAGTTGTTGACGAATACGTCTACCTGGGTCAAAAGATCCAATTAGGTAGATCCAACTTCGACAAAGAGGTCCAGCGAAGGATCCAACTCGGATGGGCAGCGTTCGGGAAACTTAGGCACATCTTTGAGTCCAAAATACCCCAATGCCTAAAGACGAAAGTCTTTAACCAGTGCGTGTTGCCAGTGATGACTTATGGAACTGAGACGTGGTCCTTCACTGTTGGTCTCATAACGAAGCTCAAAGTCACACAGCGAGCTATGGAGAGAGCTATGCTCGGAGTCTCTTTGCGCGACAGAATCCGTAATGAGGATATTCGCAAAAGAACGAAAGTGGCCGACATAGCTCAAAGAGTAAGCAAGCTGAAGTGGCAATGGGCAGGCCACATCGCTCGCAGAACTGACAACCGATGGGGAAAAAAGGTTCTTGAGTGGCGACCACGAACCGGGAGACGCAGTGTTGGACGGCCTCCCACTAGATGGACAGATAACCTCACAAAGGTCGCTGGAAACCGCTGGTTGCAGGTTGCGCAGGACCGTTCGTTATGGAAATCTAGGGGGGAGGCCTATGTTCAGCAGTGGACGTCTTGTGGCTGATGATGATGATGATGATGATGACTAAAAAGAATTCACAAGTCACAATGTTACATCTAATAAGAACGTCTTGGCTGTGAAATGCGTAGTCTGAGTGGGGTTTTCCCGATGGTTACAATCTTGGTGTCTTCAAATCGAGAGTGAATCGATTCCTTCTAGGTAACCACGCTCTACCATGAACCGCATCGTCGCTTAACATCATCCGAGATGTCGTTCAAGTCAACCTGCAATGTTATAGTAAAAAAACTGTAGGTAAATTTAAACTTGGGACAATATTTATAGCGGTGGGAGAAATATATCCGAATCACATCCGAATGGAACCGATGGGTACCGCTAGTGTCATATAAATGAGTGACAGTAGAGTCGGGCGGTGTGCGCATGCGGGCGCGGTGCGGGCGGCGCGCAGGCGCGAGCCGCGTCGATCGCTTCAGCGGCCGAGGGCGCAGCACCCGCGCCGCCGTGCCGCCGCTCTGAGCTCGGGGCCCGAGCGCGCGCCCGGTGGCGGACCCGACACTCTAGTGCTCGATATACAGTGTCAGGAAGTCGATTGTTCCTGGGATGTGACCGACACCGCGACCGAAGACAAGACAGTGGTGCGACGAGTTCACAATCGATTTGTCGAAATGGAATCAAGAAGTGGAGCAGGGACGGACTTGCACAGACTCGCTTGGAGAGCGGACGCGGCCTGAGCGACCCGGGGCCGCCGCGGAACGTTGCTCCGACGGATGAAGTAAGGTGTGTGAGCACGAGGCTAGGTATGACTCCCTAAAATAGTTATCTGTTTAAAGTCCTCGAACTAACCTGATATACATAATCCTGAGACGGACTGAACGATGTTTTTTTTTATTTAATCTTTAAGTCAGATTCTATGGTCTGTGCTCTTTGACAGAAATTACATTTGTATATGACCTACATCACACATTATGAAATAAATCTTAGACTTAAGCACTAATTCCTACATAGCGTGTGTGTCATGAACAGTTCAGCTCTCGTAAGCGATTCCGTTCACGAGTATTTGTGTCAGCCATCTCTCTCTTCGATTACATTTGAGGCCTGAGAGCGCCCCACCACATAACGCCACTTCGCGAAGAAGCCTTCAAGCGAGCCCGAATGCTCAAAATCACACGATAAACCCTATCCATTGAAACAAAACAAGCAGTGCCCGCCGGTTCACCCGCGTAGTTGTCGTTCCCGTTATTTTCCCGCTATAAAAAGTATGTATCCTAGTGCTATTCCAGACTATGTCATACTGTTAAAAATTTCAACCTGATTTCGATCGGTCAGGCGTGATTGAGCAACAAATATTTAAACATTCGAATATATGTCTAAACAAGACTAAAAAATACTAAACTGTGCTGATTCTCACTCTTCCCCATTCATTGCCTCTATCATCGCCACGTTTCGGTGCTTGATGGCCGTCTGTAGGATATACTCCCAAATATCTTGTAATCTGTGCCCAAATACGAGTACATATTTTCGCTTGATGCTGTCATCACGCGTCATACAGACCGGCTGATGCCACCCCCCGTAATCAGCGTAATACATGGAAGTGTCGGTGGTGCGAAACTGCAACAACCACGTGTGGAACGCTTTCGTGTGGATTTATCTTACCTTTGGCATAGAATACTTAATATTTTATTTTGATTTAAATGACGATCACTGAACTTGTTTGAGCCTTGACCTTCATGTATAGTAAATATGCGCGACCTTGTGTCTCCACTGTAACCCACGTTGCTGAAGGTCTCTTTTTCTTCTCGACCGTGGACGAATAAAAAAAGGATTGAGGAGGAACTGGGTATTCGCTCCCATGCAACTACTCTACTTAAGAGACTTGACTCGGAAGGTTGAGGTGTTGAGGAGTATAAACTAGAGTATAAGTACTCGATTCTTCTTCAGTACATCAGCTCCGATGGGGTGTAGGGTTCCAATGAGTACGCAATAATTCCTGTTTAATGTTACTAACTTTCAATTCAATTCATTTATTCGAACCATTATTTCAAAAGAACACTTGGTAACGTCACTTACAATAAAATTATACATAAATAATCTGTGTATGTAATAAAATAATACTAAAGAATAATGTCAAATAAAAAATAATCAGCTGTAAAGGGGCCTTGTCATTTAGGTGCAGCTGTAAAAAAGGCTTTGTCATGGTGAAAAAAACCAATTATCCAAACAATGAATACATACAGTAGGTACTTAAACAAATTTACATTAATGTTTAGCATTATTCCACTTTACTCGATAGTTCTGATTTTGACATATTCATTTTCCAAATATTGCTGTCCTTTACAAAATCATCTACAGTGTAATATGCTTTGCTCATAAGGTAGTTTTTTATTTCGGTTTTAAACCTAGTTTCATTGAGACCTTCCACTTGTGCAGGTATTAAATTATAGAAGCGAATACCATTACATTTGAAAGAGTTAATGGTTTTCTGTAGTCTGCATTTAGGAAATACAATTTTTTTTTTTGTACCTCAAAACGAAGAGATTATCTCTTTCAATGGATTTAATTATTGATGTCTCCGATGAGGACCAGTTCACTGGCACCAGACGGCCTAGAAGGCATGATTGCAGAAGAAAAATGGTTCTTGAGAGCCTCATCCATTAAAAGACAATGTTTTTAAACTTTCGCAATTTGAACACGTATACACGAACAATAATGAATTATTCGTGATTAAGCCCTGTACTATATAAAGATTATGTTAGCCGTTTAAATGTTTCGCTTTTTCCTAAACCGTTTACCAGAGTAGAAGCCATTGTGTGCCGCATGGTTTTGACTAAGTCACCTACGCTGCGCTAGTTCCAACCCAGCTTCCTTGGGTCTTTGGCTGCTTCAGTTGTTGTGGTGATGATAGCGCCACTGCCCATATCGAAATTACTATCCACTCATTTATTCAACTTAAACTATACTCTGTTATTTAACCGCAACAGGGAACACCCACTGATTCAGAAGTATATACCACTTTTGCCCGTCATCGCAGCAGAATCATCTTCGATAGTTTTTACTATATCTAGGATTCTATCATCTAGTTTTATCTTAGTACACCGAGCTGTCCAGGGTGATTATGTTATTGGAATTGGTGGTGCCACAAACGCAAGCAATAGGCATGACGATTCATTTTTACCCGCGACGGAACGGAGACGGTAGGTAGGTATATGCTTTTGGGGTGAGAGGATGGTTGTGCAAACGCATATTGCTATTTTTCTCCAAAACTACTTGTTGATTTAATGTGTCATCTAAAGGCTACTCAGTATCTGAAACATAGGTGAAAGAATTACTTTGTTATCTTAAAAACTTCCCGTGATATCACGATTTTAAAATAACTTTGGACTTTCCTAAAAACGCTTCATACAAAAACACTATTAAAGTATGTACTTAACTGACAAATATTATAATGTTTGTTATCGAAAACAGAATTACAAGAAAATATATATCTTAATATATATAAATCTCCTGTCACGATGTTTGTCCGCGATGGACTCCTAAACTACTTAGCCGTTTTCAATAAAACTTGCACACCGTGTGCAGTTTGATCCAACTTGAAAGATAGGATAGTTTTAATTTCGATTATTTGTCTTTACTTATATGACAATATCCAATTAAATAATATATGATATCCGAGCGAAGAAGGCCGAATCGGCCGCTTTTCAGTATATATATATACTACTGCCAAACGCGGCCCGTTCCGGCTTCGCTCGGATATGGTCACAATCAGTAAATGTGTAACAACCTATTAATTGAAATAAAAATAAAAACTATCCTATCTTTTAAGTTGGATTCATCTACACACGGTGTCCAAATTTGATTAAAATCGGAAAAGTGGTTTACGAGTCCATTGAGGACAAACATTGTGACACGAGATTTAAATATATTAAGATATACAAGAAAGTACTATCTCTGTAAACCTGCTAATGTTGCACGCCCGTCAAGGGTACACTGTTGTAATTTTTATTTTATTTTTAGACTTATTTTTATACAATGCGAGCAATAAACATATTATTATTTTATTCTTAAAAAAAGCGTGACGTCAATGTCTAGTATTTTCTATACGACGCGCGTAAAGTTTGTACGAGTATGTTAGCTATAGTAAATATTGCGTTTAGGAAACTGGTTTCATAAGAAAAGTCACTTTAAATTGAATGGGTTATCCAATGGTAAAAACATTTTCTAATAACTTCGTACTTTTAAAATGAAATTGCCCATCCAGCTTTGAATGATCATAAAGTAAGTTAAACAAAAAGATATCAGAATTAAAGTTTATTAAACATATTTTATTCTATATAAGTACTGTCATTATATCAAAAAAAATCATAGAATTCCAGGATTAACCCGAATAATTTTAGTTGGTACTTTGTGAGGGAACTTTTTATTGTAGTGGTGTGAACGTATCTCCGTGATATATTAGTTGTGAAACTAACACCCGTATGACTTGAAGAGATACGTGCTGGATAATGAATGGCGCGTCAGGGAATGGAATTAAAAACTCCATAGTCGATAGTATCACATCAGCCATAATATCAGCGCAGACTGAAAGATCACCAGAAATAGGTATGCAAATTAATTTAATGACTTCTTTATTAACTTAAATAACAACTCTCAAAAATCCGTTGAGCAGCACACCCGAACTCGAAACCATTCACAAAACAATTGTAATAAGTAGTTATTTGTTATAACAGAGTGCAAAGGTGATTTTTAACCGCGTGCTCAATTTTGATGACCGAGCAAGCGAAGGATTCTAAAATTGAATCACGAGCGCAGCGAGTGATTCAAAATTAGAATCCTGAGCGTAGCAAGGAATCAAAAGAGCACAAGGTGAAAATCTTTTGCACTCGAGTGCAACACGTAACTTTTCATTCCACCTCAGCGAGGAAATGACTAAATGCAAATTTTTGAATGTTTTCGCGCTAAGAAAATTAAAAAAAAAATGAGTACACCAAGGAGGTTCCGAGTCTGAGTTTTCAACATATTACAAAAATGTAATGATGCATTCGGCAAAATGTAATGATGCATTCGAAAAGGAGGTAGAAATAAATAGGTTGAATTATGTTTTGAATTCAAAACCTCAGCACACACGATGTTCTAAATTCAAATTTACTTTAACCTCTAGAGGGTAAAAACGACTTTTGCGCCCTGATATCGAGGAAAAAGTACTCTTTCCGAGCTGGTGGGATGAAATAGTTATTTTTATACAAGAGTGCAAAGTTGATTTTTAACCGCGTGCTCAATTTTGATGACCGAGCAAAAGGATTCTAAAATGAATCACGAGCGCAGCGAGTGATTCAAAATAAAATCCTGAGCGTAGCAAGGAATCAAAAGAGCACAAGGTTCTTTGCACTCGAGTGCAACACGTAACTTTTCATTCCACCTCAGCGAGGAAAATTACTAAATGCAATTTTTTAATGTTTTCGCGCTAAGCAAATTAAAAAAGTAAGTACACCAAGGAGGTTCCAAGTTTGAGTTTTTAATATATTAAAAAAAAATGTATGATGCATTCGGCACCAAGGAGGTAGAAATAAATAGGTTGAATTATGTTTTGAATTCAAAACCTCAGTACACACGATGTTCTAAATTCAAATTTACTTTAACCTCTAGAGGGTAAAAACGACTTTTGCGCCCTGATATCGAGAAGCAAAGTACTCTTTCCGAGCTGGTGGGATGAAAAAGTATTTTTCTAGCTACAGTAAGCCCTCAAAAAGTAGAAAATATCGTTAGGCAGTTAAAAAATAAAAAAAAGCACAGGGCATGACAGCATCCCCATGCAAGCTATTAAGAACACCATAAATGTCATAGCAGAAACATTGGCTTATGTAATAAATTTGACAATCGAAACCGGCTGTTTTCCAACCGATCCGAAAAAAGCCATCATCCGACCTTTACATAAAAAGGTCCAGTGGATGAAAAGGAAAACTACAAGACCTATTGCTATACTGCCTTGCTTTTCAAAAGTTTTCAAAAAAGCCATATACAATGGAATTTACAGTTTTTTAGAACAAAACAATTTGTTAAACTTAGATCAATTTGGATTTCAAAAAGGCAAAAATACTTCTTTAAATGTAACATCTAGTGTACACAGTTTTAGGCAATAAAAGATTTTGATTTTGAAAGAAAGTTTGCCGTATGTAAGGCCCTTGGTCAGGGTTTAGGAGTGTAGTCTAGCCTGGTGTCTGATGGTAAATCTGACTCCCGAGTCCTGAGTGTCCCTCGCCTGTACTCGAATGAATGAAACACCAGAAATGTATGTAGACTACTTTTATTGCTGATTATACGATATGAGATATACAACAGTGACGAGTGCACAGTACAGTGGCGAGGGAACGACTGGCGCGGCGTGTGGATGTTCGCTTGGTACAAAACAAAACTGCTGATGCGGTGACCACACACCGCCACAGTACTCCCCCCCTTATATAAAGTACGCATCTTATGTCTCAATCCCCTGGCGCTGGATCGTATCACAGATCACAGTTTTGAGATTGACAGTTGCAGGTGTAAAAAATAAGACGAATGCAACTCCACGTCAGGTACCCGTGAAGCTTCTAACGTAGTGTAGTGTTGAGCTATGTCTAACGGTCCCTAACGCTAAATTTCTGGTTTCTAGCCCAACGTGCTCATAGTCCGGGTATGAGTACAGTACAAATTCTTCAATTGTGGCCGTTGAATTCCCCCAGTAACACTATGTAGATGCATTGACGGGTACTTTTGCTGAGCCGTGTCCACTGACGCATGTCAATAATCTGTGGGTGTTATCGCCTCCTGATTTCCATTGTACGATAGATTGAACAGGCATAGGCAATTTTTTCTGTGCCTCTGTCATCGGTGCCAAAAGAACAGAGAATAAAGTGTCCTCAAGATTACGGAGCCGCCGACAGCAGACGTTGTCACGAGCGTATACACACACTACAGCACGTGGCTTAAAGTTACATAGTCCAGGGTGTACCCTCGATACGTTAAGTACACCTCGTATGACGGACATCCTATCTGCGCCTCCGTGAGAAACGAGAGTGACGGCTCAGTCTCTAAATGGTGGTCTACAAAATGATTGCGAAATTATCTTCAGAAACGGGTAGAGGTCGGGGGGATCCAGTTCTTCCAGTTTACAAAAGCCAACAAGTAAAATTCTATCGTAAAGCAGCCGGTAAAACCGCGTTCCCAACCGTAGAAATGTGTGGCTCACCGACCGACGTAGATGTATCCCAGTGCCGTGCCGCAGGTCCCGCGAGCGGCGGCGGACATGGCCGCGGCCCCAGCGCCGGCGCCCGCGCGGCAGGCGCGCCGCGGGCCCGCGCCCATCGCCTCCTTCGACCACGACGGCTCTGACGAGGTGAGCAAGCCCGTACGTATCTCTTGTCTATCCTCCCCGAGCCTCGCTCGTCGCTCGTCGCTCCTCGCTCGAGCGCGGGGTGACGAGCGGCCGTGCGTGCCCGCAGTCCAGCCCCGAGAGCCGCGCGGCGGGCGCGCGCCTGCCGGGGATCCGCGAGCACGCGGCGGACGCGCTGGCGCCGCCGGCCGCGCGCGCGCGCTCGCTGTCCACGCCGGCGGGCGCGCTGGCGCCGGCGCCGCGCATCGACATCTCGCGCGCCTCCAGCTCCAGCCACCAGGACTCGCGCGACTCCTCGCCCGAGCTGGCGCTGTTCGCCGGCGCCGGGCTCGAGCTCGGCTTCCGCGAGGACGGCGCGCTGGACCTGCGCTCCTCCACCGAGGAGCTGGCCTTCCTGGAGCCGGGCGCGGCCGAGCCGGCGCCGCGGCCCGCGTCCGCCGCGCCGGCCGCGCCGCCCGCGCCGGAGCGCCGCCACAGCCGCAAGGACAGCCAGGGCTCGGAGGCGGCGCTGCTGGCCGTGTCGGGCCGCACCTCGCGCCTGTCCAGCGTGGGCAGCCAGTGCTCGGCGCTGTCGCGCGCCTCGCGCCTGTCGGCCGCGTCCGCCGGCGGCCGCTCGCCCTCGCCGCACCGCATGCTGCTCGAGACCTCGTTCTGCGGGCCCAAGCCCATCGAGACCGACCCGGAGATCGGCGCCGGCGCGCTCGTCGACCGCATCCTGGGGCTCGTGGACGAGCCGCCGCCGCCCGCGCCCGCCCCCGCGCCCGCGCCGCGCCGGCACCCGCGCCGGTGGACGCGCGCGACCGGCGCGAGGTGCGCACCGAGGTCACGGTGGAGAGCGCGCGCCCGCCGCCGGTGTCGCCGGCTGCGACCGCAGCGGCCCCGCCGGCCGCGCCAGCCGCCAGCGCGCCCGCCGCCGCGCCCGCCGCCGCGCCCGCCGCGGATCCAGCGCCGGCCCCCGAGCGGCGGGCGCGGCCGCGGCTGCGACGCGAGCCCTCCGAGCCGGAGGTGTACAAGACCGGGAACAAGACGAAAGACGTGATCCGCATCCGACTGCGGCCCGACGACAGCTGCGAGGAGGAGGAGCCGACGGGCGAGGCGGCGCGTAAGCCGGGCTCGCTGGCGCTGGGGTCGCCGGCGCGGCCAGCGGCGCCCGGCCCGCCGGCGTCGAGCTCGCCGGCCCGGCCGCCGGCGCCGGCGCCCGCGCGTTCCCCGTCGCCCGCGGGCGCGCCCGTGTCGCGCAAATCCTCCTTTTGCTCGCTGTTCAAGTCGCGGGAGACGATCGCGTCTCCGGAGTCGCCGTCGGAGGCGCTCCGCCGCAAGCGGAGCCTCACCGAGGGCCGCAGCCGCAGCAAGAGCCGCGACCGGAGCGCGACGCCCACCGGCGGCGCCAAGATTCGCGGGTCGGTGCTGTCGCTGTTCCGCACGGGCCGGCGCAGCGCGGCCGGCGCGACCTCGCCGGCGCCCGGCTCGCCCGCGGTGCCGGCGCGGCCGCCGCCCGCCGGCCGAGCGCCCGCGCCCGACCTCAAGTACTACGAGAACTCGAAGGACGGCATCATCCACATCCCGCTGCGCACGCCGCCCGACGAGCGCGCGGCGCCCGCGCGGCGCAGCTCCGGCGCCGAGCCCGCCCCTGCGCCCGCGCCGCCCGCGCCCCGCCCCGCCTCCGCACCGGCCGCGCCCGCGCCCCGCCCGGCCGCAGCGCCGCCCGCGCCCCGCACCTCCCGCGCGCCGGCGAAGCCCGTCCACCGCACCGTCCTCCCGGACGGGAGCATCATTATCCCGCTCCACTCGCCGACGGAGACGCCGCCGACGACCGAGTTCCCGGAGCCGGCCGCCGCGCGCGCCCCGAGCCCGGCGCCGGCGCCGCGGCCGGCCGAGGAGGCGCGGGTGGACCCGCAGCCGCCTGCAGCGCCCCCGCCGCCGCCGGCCGCGGCCGCGCCGCCCGCGCCGGCGCCGGAGCCGGGCGGCGGCGAGCCGGGCGGCGCGGAGGCGCGGCGCCGGCGCCGCGAGCGGCTCGTGTTCACGACGCACGTGGGCTCGCGCGAGCAGGTGTTCAGCACGCAGTTCAGCATCACCAAGACTCCGAGCGTCACCAGCGAGGTCTCCGGCTCCTTCCCGAGCTTCGCGGAGCCGGAGCCGCCGCCGCTGCGCGACACGCACATCGATCCGGCGCCGGAGCCGGTGCCGGTCGCCGGGCCCACGCCGGCGCCGGCGGCCGGCTCGCCGGACTTGCGCGACTCGTCGGAGTCGGAGCCGAGCTCGGAGGCGGCGCCCTCGTGCGCCGGGAACGACGTGGAGAAGCGGGTCCTCGTGGTGAGTAGCCGCCGGGGCGGGCGCGGGCGGGCGCGGGCGGGGTGCGAGCGTGTCTCTGTGCAGGTGGCGCAGGAGTCGTTCGAGGAGGAGCTGCCGTACGTGCCGACGACGCTGCCGCAGGAGCGGCCGGTGGCGCTGCCCATGGTGCCGGTGTGCGAGCGCGGCGGCGTGCGCGTGGCGAGCCTGCAGCGGCCGCGCGCCGCCGCGCCGCCCGCGCGCGCGCCGCCGCCCGCCGCGTCGGCCGCGCCGGCGCCCGCCGCCGCCGACAAGCTGCGCATCAAGCTGCCCCGGCGGCCGCGCGACGCCGCCGCGCCGGCGCCGCGCCCCACGCGACCCCGCACCCGCAGCGGCAGCGGCAGCGGCGGCGACACCAGCGGTGAGACGTCGTGTCCACGATATCTTTTATTTATGTTTGATGTTATCTCAATGGATGGATGGATTTTTTCAACTCCCATACGCGACAAGAGAAGAGGGAATGTTTAAAATCACAATTGTTTTAAGTAGTTCATTCATCATCGTTTCGAAGAATATATTCTGAATATTATCAGACTTTGTATGGTTGATAACAACGATCGAGAAATAACCTCGAGCTGTATGTTAACTCGCGCCAACACAGCGGTTCAGCTTCTCATGACCATTGACCACTTGATAATACTTATTTAGTACATTTGATAAGAAGAATAGAATAAGAATATTTATTTGTCATAATAACATGAACACATAGTTAATGAACCCATCAGGTCCGAACTAGTACATAGTACTGTATCTCGGTACCTAATGGCTTCTCCCAAAACAAAAATTATATACCTATCATTTAAATATAAATATACACAAAACAATTTTTCAAAGGCGTTCGATGTCGTCCATCCCAGTCTTGGTATTGAGATGCTGGGTCACGCGAAAGTACATGATTAGGTATATATTGGAGTAATATTTGTGGGCGTTATGTAAATCCCATCTCTGCCAATGGTCACCATCACAAGTTGTACCTAAGTTATATAATAGTTTAATCATTAGGAGTTCCGCAAGGTTTGCACCTCGGTGCTCTGTTTTTTCAATTTTTTCTGAACGACATCTATCACATCGTAGTTTCAAATAGGCACTGATTATCCCAAATTGTACAGAATTGTTCACACAGGACACAGGTTATGATGTAACAACCCTGTAGAAACCGAGTAATTTTGACGGCGTTACCAGGCAAACAGGAAGATAATTTCGGATAAATAAAAATACTGGCAACGAATAGCGTGTAATACCGGGCGGCGCGTGCGCAGGCGGCGAGTCGCGCTGCAAGCCGGAGTGGATCGACTTCTCGGAGCTGCCGGAGCGCCGCAAGCAGCCGCGCCGCATCCAGACGCTGCCGGCGGGCAGACACACGCTGTAGAAACCGGTAATTTTGTAGCACTTTAAAAATTATGAAGATGGGAGCCCACCTTTTCAAGCACCCCAAAATACCGCGTATAGCGTGTAATACCACGGCGCGGTGCGCACCGCCGACCACCCGTCCCGCTGCCGGCCGCACCGCCGAGTGACCGCCGACCACCGGCCCAGGTGAGCCGACCGCCCAGGTGAGCCACACCGCGGACCACCGGCCCAGGTGAGCCGCACCGCCGACCACCGGCCCAGGTGAGCCGCACCGCCGACCACCGGCCCAGGTGAGCCGCACCGCCGACCACCGGCCCAGGTGAGCCGCACCGCCGACCACCGGCCCAGGTGAGCCGCACCGCCGACCACCGGCCCAGGTGAGCCGCACCGCCGACCACCGGCCCAGGTGAGCCGCACCGCCGACCACCGGCCCAGGTGAGCCGCACCGCCGACCACCGGCCCAGGTGAGCCGCACTGCCGACCACCGGCCCAGGTGAGCCGCACCGCCGACCACCGGCCCAGGTGAGCCGCACCGCCGACCACCGGCCCAGGTGAGCCGCACCGCCGACCACCGGCCCAGGTGAGCCGCACCGCCCACCGGCCCAGGTGAGCCGCACCGCCGACCACCGGCCCAGGTGAGCCGCACCGCCGACCACCGGCCCAGGTGAGCCGCACCGCCGACCACCGGCCCAGGTGAGCCGCACCGCCGACCACCGGCCCAGGTGAGCCGCACCGCCGACCACCGGCCCAGGTGAGCCGCACCGCCGACCACCGGCCCAGGTGAGCCACCGCCGACCACCGGCCCAGGTGAGCCGCACCGCCGACCACCGGCCCAGGTGAGCTGCACCGCCGACCACCGCCCCGGCCCAGGTGAGCCGCACCGCCGACCACCGGCCCAGGTGAGCCGCACCGCCCACCGGCCCAGGTGAGCCACCGGCCCAGGTGAGCCGCACCGCCGACCACCGGCCCAGGTGAGCCGCACCGCCGACCACCGGCCCAGGTGAGCCGCACCGCCGACCACCGGCCCAGGTGAGCCGCACCGCCGACCACCGGCCCAGGTGAGCCGGTGAGCCAGGTGAGCCGCCGACCACCGGCCCAGGTGAGCCGCACCGCCGACCACCGGCCCAGGTGAGCCGCACCGCCGACCACCGGCCCAGGTGAGCCGCACCGCCGACCACCGGCCCAGGTGAGCCGCACCGCGCGACGTGTGGGTGGTCACACTCACAGCTCTACCGGCGGGCGCGAGCCGCAGGGGGATGGGACTCACAGGGAACATGGCACCATAAAAATCGTAAAAGTAAGATTGAAAAATCAAAAAATAGGTATTCAAAATGTGGAGTAATAGTACCTCCATATGCATATACATACTTCCTTACCGCGGGAAAACAAGTGCACAAGTGGGAAAACAATCGTGGGTCGATGCTAGTATTGTCTTCTTTGTTAGGCTTATTGGTAACCCCATAAAATTTGAGGCTGCGATCGTTCCTGTGCATCACTGATAGAGCTGTGCAAATAGTACGAGCTTGCCAAAATATTTTGACTGCCGATGGTTCAATTGTAGTGTGATTGTAGAGCCGACCATTTCGCCTGAAGAACCGATAACTGTTACGGTAGACAGTTTTTTGAGTGGAGACCGCGCCTAGGAAAGCGCAATGTGGGACACCCTGCGGCGTTGGTTGAGGGGAAGCAGTGGACGACGGGAACTGCCGACCGAGCTTAGAGGCGGAAGTTGGGAGAGACCTATGTCCAGCAGCGGGTAATGAAGGGTTGCATGATGATTCAACTGATGTTACGATGAACCATTAATTTTTAATTAATGGTGACCAAAATAGGACTCACCGAAAGTTTCGTGCATGAAGAACTCGATGTTTTGTGTGACAGCTCGCCGGCGGAGAACGGCGCGCCGGAGCCGGCGCCGGCGGGCGAGCCGGGCCCGGCGCCGCCGGGCGAGCCGGGCCCGGCGCCGGCCGCCCGCAGCTAGCCGGCTGCACGGTCGCCGCCGGACCTACTCTAAATACCTTTTATAAATCGATCTATTGACTCGGACGAGACGTTATCTTTTTTGAGATGTAAATTTACCCGTTCATTAGATATAAATCGTGTTTTTAGCGACGTTTATCTCTCCTACTAGCCACCTTGCATTTTTTGATGTTTATTGAATTGTTCGACGCGTGTTTGAATATTGCGGTGTTGCGTGGCCGCCTCTGGGACTCTGTGGACGTCCAGCGGAGCGCTGCCCGACGGGGTCGCGTGACGTCACAGGTCCCCTCCGGCCGACCGCTGACGTCACGCCGGCTCCCGCGCTCGCCAGCACGACCAATGTTACTCAATAATTATGTTATTTAATATTATAGTACTTATTCTAAAGTGAGACGCTTGTGAACGCACCGTCGACGTAATTTCACAACTTAATGTAAGTCTGATAGAGAGAGCTTTTATTTGTACCTATCTTTTGGTTCTGTGTACGTTGGGAGTAATATCGTGCAGAGGGACCCGGGTGCTTCGCCCGAGCCTCGGGGAGCACCCGTTAGAAGTTAACTCTATTATAGTCTTCACTCTCGACTTATTTCGTTTAAGTAGCGTCTTTCCCAACGATCTAATTTGTTTTGACTTCTAAGTGTATAAACACGTATTAACTATTGTTTTAAAATATCAAAATCTCAAAAATTATAACCAGTTAGGAAAAAAATATCGAAATATAAGTCAATGAAAACTGCGAATTGACGATTATATCTTGTTTTAGTGTTCTCTAGCTATAGAGTTATTTGCAGTGCAATAATACGAGTAGTATCTCGTGAGGTATGGTTTGTGATAGCCTGGCATCCGGGCCCACTCGCGGCCCTTCAGCGCTGCGCTGTTACACTGCCAGCCCATTTGTAGAAACTACAAGGAGGTATCTGTTGTGAGCAGAATTGTATTTAAGTTCTCTTGTTGTAGTTTTCGTGCCTGTTCAACTAAAATTGCCTTAGTAAAATCGTTCGGGGACTGTGACATCAAAATAACTGCGTTACATGTTTCCCTGGGATAAACCGGGCCGTGTGTGGGACCTGAATAGAGGATACGGATGCAATTTTAAAGAATATTTATCGCTGTAAATTGTAAATTACGAATATAATGTGAATCCCACGTTGTAGCGACGTATAGTGATAGCTCCGAGTCTGCAAGACTCCGCCCTGTGACTCGTGCCCCTCGCCCGACTGTCCCCTCGCTGCTCGCTGGTTCCCGCGGACTCCGCCCTCCGGACACACGAATTCACATTATTTCTAACCTCCGTATCCCAAAACGTGACTTAAGTAGGTAGGTACTATTTTGTCTCTGTCAGTAACATCGAAAATATCTTTAACGGTATGACTTCACTCACAAACACGAGAGTTCCGTGGACAACCGTTTGGACCGCGGAGCCTGCGAGCGAGCGCCCCTCTCCCCGACGCTGCCTCCTGCCTCGCCCTCCCAATCCGCGTATATTCTAAGTAAAGAGTATATTTTCCGAGCAGCGTCCTTTTGGCACACGATCCGACTTTATCTCTCGAGTGTTATATTAGATGCGTAAGTATTTTGCAACTATATTTGCAGCATTGTTCTAATCTACCCGTAGGGAAGTATTCACTCGCCAAGTACCTAGTTGTCCGCAAGCGTTGTGCCCGGCCTCCTCTCCGTGCCGGCGGGCCGACTGTGCCCACGCGGGGGCTTGGACGTGATCTGTTGTGGTATTTCTGCATATTATTTAAATAGGTGGAACTATATCATTGCTGTAAGCACTTGGTTAAGCGTTAGTCTAGTTATATGCCTTTCATTTGTAAATAATTATTTTGCACCACTCAATTAATTTGGCTAGATACTTGGACATTTGGTGTAGGTACTTAGGTATAATATTTAAATAGAAAATCCCTATTATTTCCCTTGGACACGTCATAACGAGAAGGAACTTTACGGTGAAATCTTTTTTATGTGTAGGTACTTTATAAATAAAAAATATTCACTCAGGCGACTTACCTGTTCCAGTTTAGCTATTCTTATTATTGCAACTGTCATAGCACCTATCTTCCTACGAAAGTTGCAAGATCTAGAGCTAGAGGTACAAAAGAACTGAACTGTGGAATAAACCGTTTTAAACAGTTTTTAGTACGTCGATGTCGCCTGTTCGTGATACAGGAAGAAAAACAAAGAATAGTTTAAATTAAAAAATACACGATTTTATAATAAATCAATCAAATAAATATTTTTCAATTAATTAACTATGAATACAAGATGGTGTGATTAACAAAAAAAAAAAAAAAAATACTGTAAGAAAACGCGGGAGATTGACTAATTGATTTCTATTGTTAATTGTTAATCAAAGAGAATGTAGTAGGTAAAATACTTCTTACAACACATTTTTTATTGACAGATATTGGGGCCCATCTATAAATTACGTCACACGAATTTCATGAATTTTAGACCCTTACCCTGTCCTTGTCACACCCGGTCAGATTTTTGAGACCTCCCCCCAACCTAGTGTGACGTCCCATATTTTTTAATTTTCGATTTTTTTTTATAGCGTATAGGTCCGCGTTTGACCACCAACTCGCCTGATGGTAAGCGACGGTGTGGTCGAAGATGACGCACGTTGACCTAGAAGGTACCTATTCACTCTGACCTTGAAAAGTTCTAGATTGTATCTCTCAGGGAACAAGGAGGCCGGCAACTTATTCCACTCCAAAGCTGTACGTACGAGAAAAAAAGTGGATTCAAACCGTTTAGTACGGATTTTGGGAATATCCACAGTGTATGGGTGGTAGTGAGCCGACTTACGACTTGTCCTATAGTGGAAAGGGGAAGGCAATATCAGGTCGTGCAACTCCGCTGCACACTCTCCAAAATGTATCCTGTAAAACACTGTCAGACTAGCCACTTTTCGACGATGTTCTAGGCTTAGCAGTTTTTTAGCTACTAAGTCTCTATCGCCGATTAGCCTAACAGCGCGCCGTTCAACCGAGTCAAGAGCCTTCGGTTCAAGAGAGTCGGGTAAATTTAGTGTTGGATTTTATTAGATTTGAAATACGATTTTTTTAAATTGTGACGTCATAACATTTGAGTCCCTTCCCCGCCCCTTGTCACACTTCATCGACCCCCTCCCTCCCTCTTGACGTGTGATGTAATTTATGCATGGCCAGGATTTTTTCCATTTTTTTTCTTGTAATCACACTAATGTCTAATACTTTTAAGTGTCAGCAATTCTACTCGCATCTAAATCGCATTTACAGCGCATGTAGGTATGTATGTAGGTAAACAAATAGATATATTCTAACAAAACTCTTTTCTTTCATGTAATTAAGTACTGTATATTGTCATGTCTCGACGGTCAGGGTAACAGTTTCACGAGTGTAGTGTAAAACAACCGCCACAGTCAGTCCGGCCCACGCGTGGGCGCAGGCGTGGGCAGCCCGCCGCAGTGCGCCCGCGCCGCTCGCTCATGCGCAAACTAAGCATTTACTACTTACTATTGAGTACCTCTTGATGTTTTTACTCGTTGACATTTACTTATGTACTTACTGTAGCTTCAGCAATTTATTGTAATCTTAGCTTTGGGGTGTGAAGATCAAACGTTACTATGCAGCCGTTGGTTCCTGCAGCCTCGGGAGTTCCACTCGAACCATGAAGAATAGCGTAGGTACCCTGAACGCACATGTATTAAACATACAACAACGGCGCTTCCAGCAGCCGAGAAAGCTATTTAATACAATTGCTGGTGTTCACGTGGACGCCAGTATTCGTACTTCGACTACTGACTTTACAAACAAACATAATTAATTATGTTTGTTATATCAGAATTATTATTTGGAAATGAGTGGAATCACCAAATCCAAAACAACTTTCATTGATAGAAACTAAAATAAGAATATTGAATGCCCAGTTGTGACACCGACTAAGGACATTTATTGGGTTCTGAACAAACTAATAAATTAAAAAATGTACTAACTGAAATAAAGATAATATGCCCAACTTCAAATACTTCGGTAAAAGTACCCTCTGTAGTGTTTTTATCGAATTTCTCGGTTTAACTTGTTACTTGTTGATTGTAGTCTCCATAGTATAATGATCATTATTTAATTGGATAACGGGACACTCACGTATATACGGTCGGTCAACCAGTGCCAAACGGGCAGCCGTCGCGCGCGTGCACTCTCCTTGAAAAAGGCCGCCGGACGCGGCCAAAACTCGAGTCGGATTGACCGACCGTATATTATACGTGAGTGTCCCGTTATCCAATTACATATGTGTAACAACCACGTTAATTTTAATACTAAAAATGATCATTATTGTTTTCAATTACATTTTAACATAAGCAATTTATGACCCAAATATCAATATGTACCTACTAATATAACAATCTTTTCGTCACGCAACGCTAGCAAATGTACGGAAATAACTTTTTGAAATCCACTAGGGGTGTCATTTAAATTTTTCATATTAAATATGCTAACATTGCGTGACGAATAAATCTATGTATTTTAGTATTAAAATTAACGTGGTTGTTACACATATTTAATTGGATAACGGGACACTCACGTACATACGGTCGGTCAATCCGACTCGAGTTTGACATGTATTTTAAGCTAAAGGACATAAATAATGTAAGATACTAACTAATATCGGAAATCGTATTCAATATAAACAAGGAAATAAGATTACCTTTCATGTGAAAGGTACCTTATTTCCTTGTTCATCCATATGGCTGAATCACGATATCGTTTATTATTTCCCTCGCCCTCGGTGGCGCTCACGAGAACGCTGAAGAGATGCCGGTCCGCTCACTGAGGTTTGCCACCAACACTCACTAACTAACCGTTTCAAAGGAAAACATAATAATGAGACATTTTCAAATGCAACGGACAGTTTATTAGGTAATAATTTTTCTTAAAGGCTAAATTTAGTGATTGAATTCAAAAGCAGGTTAGAAGCAGCCCACCTCGCTTCTGATTTTGGTACGCTACATGCTACACTTTGAATTCAGTAGTGACCCGAATATCCGTGGTAGCGACTAAATTTAGCCAAGTGTAATGAATCTTTTACTATGTTTATCAATTTCGCCACTATGTTTAATTTTCTTAATTTTACAAAATGAAACATTGGCGCCACAGGTGGAGCCATTGTTTAATTTTCTTAGAGAAGTTTTACAAAATGAAACATTGGCGCCACAATATTGCGAAACGAAGAACTGTATTGAATAAATCTTTTTGTATCCATAGTATTCGTTTATGTACATAATATAGCATGTATATAAAGGAATCGTTTAGATTGCGATCAAGTCCTGTGTTTTGTTTTCCATAGGAGTTCAAATCGGAACGTTTAAAAGTTTTAGAGACCGATTTAAATTTCGTAAACAATCTAACCAATAAAACCCTTTGAGAGAAAAGGTAATTTTGTTTAAAATCGAATTATTGTTGCTAGTATACTTACAAGCTTTAAACGGTCGAAAACATATTCTGGGTCGATTTTCAAAATCCTATTGTAGGACTAAATTAAAAACAAAATTCCCTAGTTAAGTCGACGTACCAAAAAAAATCGTTAAACGGTTAGAAATTGTTGCTGATCGTTTTCTTTTTTCAAAAGATCGAGTTTTTCCGATTTTCGAGAGTTTTTCTAATAGAGTAAGGACAGAAAAAGGAATCGTTTAGATTGCGATCAAGTCCCCATAGGAGTTCAAATCGGAACGTTTAAAAGTTTTAGAGACCGCGGCTAAATTTAAACGGTTAGAAATTGTTGCTATCCAGAAAACAACGTCTTTATCCGCAACGTCTGATCTTTACACCCGCAAACCGATGTAACTGCCAACATTGCTCAACACCGCGTGAAGCAACTAACAAGACACTTCGTTCTAGTGGGACGCTTTCAGAATAAACTAAACACTGTTTTTGATATATTACAGCACCTGTCATCACCTAGCATGATGTAAACACTATTTTATCCAAATGTAAGATACTGCCAGTGGAAATTTAGAAGTAGGTAGGTATGGTCTAAGATGACCGCGCGGGGTTTCGATTTTACTAAAGATGCTCACAGCTCTAAAAAGCGACATCGTTTCATGGTTGATGTTCCAAAGACACGAACAGATTTGACTCTACTTTTGTGATAAGAACGTTGAATAGTGAATAGGTACGTTGGAAACTGTGGAATACGTTGCCTGAGCGGGGTTTCCCCGATGATTATAATCTTTGTGTCTTCAAATCGAGAGTGAATCGGTGTTTTTAGGTAAACACGCTCCATCGTAGACCGCATTGTCGTTTAACATCAGACGAGATGGCGGTCAAGTGTACCTACAACTATAAAAGTAAAAAAAAGAGATTTACATTTGCACCAAATGCGAGAGACGTTGGGTCCACCGACCATACCTACAGCAGCTACCTATTATCTGCGAGACTGCGATCTCGAAACTTTTGTCACCAACCAAGGTTTTGTCAGCATCGATTGGGCTACATAACGCATTTATTAATGATTACTTTCGTAAAACAAACAGGTATTATTTAAGATTTTGTGTTCATTTACATTTTATTGTATTGTTTTTGTTATCGAAGTAATAAAGTGTTTTTGCTTTGTAGTATAGGTACCTAGGTGTTTGACTTGGTGTAGCTAGTTAGTACTGTTTTGATTCTCCTTGTACCTACTTTTACGTATCATCATATTCAACATAAACATTTATTTTTACATAAAATTTAATAAGACTACGGTTACTGTGGCGATGTAATTAGTACACGTACTAAATGCCTCTACTACCGATTTACTAAGCAAGTAGTTTAAGCTACCTACTTATGTTATTCTGAAAACGGTTCATTACTATTCGCATTAAAGGCCACAGCACACTAGTTACTTTTTGCATGCGTCATCGGCGATCGGCGACTAGTCGCTTTTTAGAAGCTAAAAAGGTGACCAAACGATACCAAACTCACTTAAAAATTACAAACGCGGCGATTGAGTCGCTTTTCGGAAGCGCGATACAATGAAAACGCGCGTTTTCGAAGCCATGATTGAACTCAGGCAGTTGCGAAATCGCCGATCCTAAAAGTAGCTAGTCCGCTGTGGCCCTAAGAGCTCACGGCAGGCCCCCATCCTCCACGCTCCGGGGGCCCGTAGCTTGGAGTTGCTTCACGTATAATCGTTCAGTTTCTGTTCCGCGGAACGCAAACGTGTATATCTATGTAATAATGTTAAACGAAAACTATTTCTATCAGTTTAGGCAAAAGTCTGAAACAATGATAAAATATATGAAATTTGCTTTCTATGGAGTTTGATTTCCGCACCTTCCTTCCCTTTATTGCAGAGCGCGAGTCTACGCCAAATGTGCATCAAGATCTCTTCAGTGGTTTGTCTAAGCAAATTATCTATTCTATGGTTTTGACGTGAAAGAGTCCCGGCTCTCGCCGCGGCGCCGAGGGAGATGAAACCCAGTCAGTGCAGATATTAATATACTCGTTGAAATATAACATATATATACCTACGAACATGGACGTATAAAAATAATTGGCAGTCATAGGAGTAGAGTCTGCCGATAGAAGTGAAAACTTATCTATACTTATCACAGCATTTGATGGCTTAATTTGGAAACTGCGCGGGTGAAACTGGAGGACGTGCCTAGCCATCATGGCATGGCCAGGCCACGCCCTTTAGCATTTCCCATTGACTGACGCATTTCTAGATTGCCAATGGCTATGGTCCCGAGTTTACCCGAAGATTTCTTATAATAACCGAGTGTAACGCTAGAATTCAATTCAGAGCCCACGAGAACATTGTCTAAGCGCGCAAAGTTTTCAATTCAAAAAGTCGAACGTAGTCTCGCTAATACAAAAACTGTGTCCATCGAGTCGGCCACATAATATGCACGTGTGCGCTGTCACATACCTACAGGCTGACACGCACGCATCAGTGAGTCATTTACACGCGCTACTTGTGTATATGTTGCGTGTCAGGCTATCAGTGACAACCTGACAACGCCCACGTGCAAATGTGGCCAGTTTTTATTTTAGCGAGACTACGTCCTACTTTTTTATACGTCCATGCCTACGAGTATCATAGTCCCACTAACATAAAGCGAAACTTTGTGAATGCACATGGATGTTAACTATTCTTTCACGCAACAAATACTGAAGGGATCAGGATAAAAGTTGGTACTTGGTTTACAACAATAACACAGGCCTAATTTATATCCCGGGAAAAGAACGGATTCGTTAAATACGCGGGTGAAGTCGCGGGGCGCGGCTAGTGATACAAACAAGCTTGTTCGTGTAAATACTACAAGGTTACGCAGTTCACGCCTGTACTACATTGAAAGGGACGCATTCTTAATGAGTAGCATTAGCTCTGGGGCTATCCCGTACATCGTGCAAGTCCGTTCATATTATGTACGGGCGATGGTCGCCGCGCACTCAGGACCTCCCGAGACCACACGATGAAACTTAATCATGCCCTCGTTAGCTTGCCTTATTAAATGTAGGTCAGGCTTGTTGTGCGTAACCCTGTATTTAAGAAACACTTACCAATATTTTACGATTTAACGAAACGCACAAGTTTTTCCTACTAAGTTTCTCGGGATCTAAGAGATCTACTTAGAGCATCTATGGATGAACTTTTTGTTTGTTTATTACAACTAGTGAAATTACCATTCATCCATTGTTATAACACAGCCAAGTGTACAGTCAAAGTTGATAGCTTAACGTTTTGAGGGTTTTTATCTCAACTCATGAGGTAGTTTCGAAGAAATGAAAAACTGAAGTCATAAATAAAAAACATTTTAATTACAGTGTTCGCACAAACGAGACGATGATCAGAGTTGGAGCAGAGCGCTGACAATAAATGCAAGTATTTTATACAAGGGGCGGTAAGACACTTCGCTCTTACACTAGGGGCGGGCGCCCCCGCTCATACCTGGGCGCGAGCGTGCGCTCGAACCCTGGACTCAGGTACTCACCGATACCAAGTCATTTACCATACAAAAATAAAACTTTAAAAAACTTCGTTGCCAGGAATATTGATTTTTTGTTGAAGGTATATTCCCCGGTAAACTCGTTGATAACTGTGAGTATCGCAGTGGTTCAGCGCACTTCCCGCCCTGTTACAATTCAAATTAACCGATATATCAGTAGGATACAAGTCAGTGTGTTGTTTTAATATTGAATTCCATATGAAGAAGAGCGCTCGCTCTCAGTGTTAACGTGTAGTATGAGCGTGGGGCGCGGGTTCGGACGGAGCTCACTTGAAGATCTTGCCCTGGTTGAAGGGCCGGCCCGCGCTGTCGGTGCCGGTCCACGAGAAGTAATCCTGAACTAACTTCTTGGTCGCTTCGCTGGACGGGTCCAATTTCTTCCAGTCATATGACTCGTAGTCGATCTGAAACGAGAGCGAACGTTGCAGTCAAGATACCTGGGCTTAGGATATAACATTAACAGGTAATATGAGATATTTACATTAGCGAAGGGCTCCGCGCTCCACTGCCCGAGGCAAGGTTCGTGAAACAATAAGCTTTCATTAGGGAAACCGGACGATCTCAGCGATATTTTGACGATACTGAATAATAATCCTACTTACATATATCATAAATGTCATTGTTTGGATATTTGTTAAATTACATTGTAACCGTAGGAACAAATCGGACTGAAATTTGGAACACAGTTTGATTATAGTAGATTTTGAGTATCGTATATAACTGGAAGAACACATAGGCTACTTTTTATCCCGAAAAAATTACGGCACCTACGCGGATTCACCGCGGGCCGCTGAGTGTATATGGCATAATCGTGGAGAAGTAGACATCATCTGTCCACATGGTGTAAGTTTAAGGTTCACAATGTTCGATGATGAATCTGGATTTAGTTGATTACTAACAGTGGATGATATTTTATTCACACTTTGGCACAATTGAATAACGACATTCCAAGCTGCAATTGTCCACCAATATTTTAATATTTATTTTAGTAAGGTCCCAGGGCCGCCGGACGTCTGGTGGCTCTGGGATGTTGGCCATTAGGCTGGGTAGGGCGGGTACCTGCCAGTCGGGCGACAGCGGGAAGGCGAGCTCCTGGCCGCGCCACACCCACACGCCGGAGATGGTGGAGTCGTTGTCCGCGCCGAACAGGCACACGGACGCGAACGCCTGCTTGCGCATCTTGTCCAGCCGCTGGAACATGCCTGGGGACAGTCACATGTCAGCTCGCTGGAGGTAACATTCCGAGCTCTCTGCTCGCAGCACTGTAGCCGCAGTGCCGGCCCCATAGTCGCTCCATGGCCGCGTAGCTTAGAATATAACCCTATCCAGACTACACGGTGGCCAGTTGCTGCGGCAGCACTGCTGCAGCAGAATTCGAAATCAATGCTTATCACACGATGCTCATACACACCCCTCTACAGACCTGCCTACTGCTTAGGCACAAATATCCTACAACCTACGGTATTGTACACATCATTGCAAACAACTTACAGTCCAAACTTGGAATTAAGAAAGAAATTCAGCTGCTCCATACAATATAAAACCTATATTTAGCGGCATGTTTCAAATGCTGCATTTTTTTAGCGACTACAGTGTTGGCCCCAATAAGAGGAATTCGGTCATAATGATGAGCAGACCCCGACCCCCTCAGATCTTCGCACACAGATGTTCTCTGCACAGCCCCATATTTTGTTGTTGTATCAATACCAAGAATCCAGCCACCACAAAAAAATCCAGGCAAGGGGACTGTCGATAACTTATAACCTAGAATCTGAAAAACTACTACAACAAATTGTTTTAGAAAAGCGCTACGTGATGATGACGCGAGTTCCATAACACAATGCTCACATACAGTGTACAACACAGGCATGTAGCTTACCATCAGGCACATGACCTGATCGTCTCGTCACTCTTTATTTAAAAAAAAAGTTATCATTTCAACAATTTCACAAGTTTCATCTACAGATTTTCAGGTCAAATAAGTAGATATGGTAGGGTGTAGGGTACCTGTGATGAGATTGCAGCTCATGAAGACCTTGGCCAGCTCCTCGGGGTACTTGTACTCTGCGAACCAGATGGAGTAGTTCTCGGGGTCGAACTTCTCCCAGAAGTAAGGGATGGACTTGGCTTCGTCCTCGTTGGAGTAGCAGCGCTTGAAGTCGTCCATGTTGAATGTGCTGCAATGTGTAAGGACTTTGTACCACGTTATTTGATAAATAGCACATTTTCGACGGCCACAGACTGACACATTGTACCTTTTAGCCTTCCAAAGAGGTGGAACTGACATAGATAGGACATAGATAGCAAAGGTTCTTTAATGTTTTATGAAAATCAGTTCCATTGTTTCAAAGTTATCTGCTCTTTTTCCTCTCTTGTTGTTTCAAAGTGATCAGCTTTTGGTGTTTTTTTTTTAAATTTTGTAGGCAAAATTATTATTTTAATACATAATGTTTACATCAAAATGCCAATACCAAGCAGAGATGGAGCATTGTAGTTGTTATGTCCTGACTGAGGGTAGTTCTAAAAACTCCAGTCTGGTTTTACCATCCTAACAAGTAAGATTGTGCTCAGTTATTTTAATCATATATATGCGTATTTAATAGTGGCGACAAGGAAAAACAGTATAAAAGTGTTAGAAAATTGTGTTCTGTTGTGATAAACATTTTGTATTATTTAACTTAACTATGGGTATAAAGTTTGATAATTTTGATGTTAATGATGGTTGTTGGAAAAATTACATAGAACGGTTTGGATACTGCTTGGAAGCAAGTGAAATAAAGGAAGATGCAAAGAAAAGGCAAATTTTTTTGCAGTGTGTGGTTTTTTTTTTTTTTTTTTGTGAGGGATTACATTGCCCAGTTGAGGAAATTAAGTCTCCATTGTAATTTTACAGACTTAAATCGTACTCTAATATAAGTCATAATAAAGGAGTTTCTCGGACTGGGTAAAAGATTGGTTATATTTGGAATAATAGATTTGCTTCAGTGAAATCAATGCCAACCCAGCGGTCACAGTACTTCATAAGTAAATATCGATGGACAATTCACACACAAACACCACCTGACCCCAAACTAAGCAATTATGAACAGCTCCTGCGACGTGCTGCAGGTGTTGTGTGCTATCCTGACTAATAATATTACTCAAAAAGCGGTGTTCTTGTCCATAGTCAAAATTAGTGATGTAAATTATGACTCCAAGCCACCAATTCTTATTCATCATAATATGATGAATATAATGAGTATATTATACTCATCATCAGCCGCAAGACGTCCACTGCTGAACATAGGCCTCCCCCCTAGATTTCCACAACGAACGGTCCTGAGCAACCTGCAACCAGCAGTTTCCAGCGACCTTTATGAGGTCATCTGTCCATCTAGTGGGAGGCCGTCCAACACTGCGTTTTCCGGTTTGTGGTTGCCACTCGAGAACCTTTCTTCCCATCGGTGTCAGTTCTGTGAGCGATGTGGCCTGCCCATTGCCACTTCAGCTTACTTACTCTTTGAGCTATGTTTATTTATTTATTTATTTATTGAATAATAGGGCGAGCAGCTCTTGCTGATATGCCTATATCTCAGTGTTGAAATAACAAATTATAGGTAATTGTCTGTTAAAATGATTTTGTCTTTTACTATCCATCTGTCCAGTTTGTTCTTAAAAGAGTTTAACGACTTTGCCGAAATAACATCCTCAGGCAACCTGTTCCAGTTATAAACCACTCTGTTGCTGAGGATGTGATGTGCAGTGTTTGTCAGTGATGGCGCGTGGGACAACTGGGACTTATGACGCCGATTGTCTCTCTTATGCTCCTTTAATCTGTACAGGTTCCTTATGTGAGGGAGATTATAAAATCCATTCAGTATTTTAAATGTTTGATCAAGTCTCCCCGCAACCTTCTCTCTTCCAGTGTAGTGAGTCGTAGGGCTTTTAACCTCTCTGTGTACGATTTACGTCGAAGGGCATATGGCAATTTCGTCGCTTTTCTTTGCACACTTTCAAGTAAATCAATATCTTTTTTGAAGTAGGGGCTCCAAATTTGATAACCGTATTCCAGTAGTGGTCTTACATAAGTTTTATATATTTTAAGAAACATTTCTACAGTTATAGATTGAAAGGATCCTCGAATGACGTAAAGAAAAGAGTTTGCTTTTTTTACAATTGCAGAAATGTGTTCTTCCCATTTTAAATTTGACGTAATTATAACACCGAGGTCTTTTTGCTGATTCACTGAAGATAAAGCAACACCATTGAGATAATAGGTTATTAGTGGATTATTCTTGCCTAGATGTAAGACCCCACACTTTGCAACATTTAGATTGACAACCCAGTCCAAGGTCCAGTCTTGCACTTGATCTAGATTTCTTTGGAGCTGCCCAGAACCAACCAATGGGTTTGCAAAAAATTTACCATCATCAGCGAAGAATGCTGATTGACTTTCAATTGATTCAATTAAATCAGTTATGTAGATCCCAAAAGTTGTGGAGATCCCAAACATTTGTGTGATAGCAGTCAACTTGAAAAGTTCTTCCAGTCATCTATCCACTTTAGTGGCCACGCCAATTTCATCAGGAGGCGCTGATGGATAAAATCTAGGTAAATAATGTCCACTGGTTTCGTTCGTCCACTTCCTTACTCCAAGTGGACACACTCTAGTAAGTTGGTGATAGTCAACAAAACCATGATAGGTGTCAGTTGCCTATTTAATTTTTCCATTATTTTAACTTGAAATAATTCTCTTCCAGTCAAGTAATGTTCTCATCCACTTTAGCAGCCTGCCACGATTGTCCAGTTCAAAGGAATGCATTCATCAGAACTGTATCAGGAGACGCTGATGAGGGACTCTATCGAAAGCACGCTGAAAATCTAGGTAAATAATGTCCACTGGATTGCTCGTCCACTCTTACTCCAAGTATGGACACACTTAAGTTGGTGATAGTGGATCTTTTCTCAACAAAACCATGCTGTTTGGCAGATATAATACAATGCCTATTGAGAAACTGTGTCAGTTGCCTATTTATAATTTTTTCCATTATTTTAACCACAATACTAGTAAGGCTTATAGGTCTATAATTCTCTGGATGCATTTTGTCTCCCTTCTTAAAAATGGGAGTGACCACAGAATGCTTCCAATCTTGAGGTTGAGTTGTCCAGCTTCAAAGGAAGCATTCATCAGAACTGAGAGAGCAGGGGCAAGTATGTTAGCACAATTTTTTAAAACACAGACTGGAAGCTGATCTGGCCCTGGACATGACTTAAGAGTTTTTAAAATTAAATTAAAATTCTTAAGAGTTTTTATCACATCTGATTCAGAAAAGGTTATGTCACACAAGCTATCTTTTACACGTGGAATAGATGAGACTGTCATACCAGGATCAAGAGTAGGCTCATTTGAATAGGCTTTTACAAATTCATCAGCGAAAGCATCAGCTATTTCACAAGGTTGGGTAACTAGGTCTCCATTGTGATTCCTAATTGCCGGAGGTATGCTAACTTTCGACATAGTACTTCGTCTCATGTGGGAGTAGAAAGCTTTATCACCCCTACTGATAATTCCAGCTTCATAACTGGCCCTTTGCTTTCTGCACAGTGCAACACATCTGTTGTTCACCTCCCTAAACTTGTGATAGTCATCTACATTCATAGAAGCTCTGTATTTAACCCATAGTGTTTTTTTCTCAGATATCAATTTAAGAACACTATTATTAATCCATGGTTTATTTTTTGGCTTGGATGTTATTTGCCACAATGGGGCATGGTTGTTAGTGGTGATGTTGATTGCATTTAAAATACCACTCCATAGTTCCTCAGGATCATTAGATATAGATATCATATCCAAATTGTTGCTAAGTTCAGTGTTATAGTTGCCATAATCAATAAGGTTGTAATTCCTTCTTAGCCGAGGTATAGAAATTTCTTTACGTGTTAAGCATTGAATGGTGAAATGTAACACTGAGTGGTCACTTTTTCCTATGGGAGGCAAGTGAGCGACATCATGAATTAGAGTCTCCTCATTCACTAAGATAAGATCTAACATTGATGACTGTTGATTAACCTGGTGTCTAGTAGGACTTTTCACTAACTGATGCAGATTACTGGATAAATACATGTCGATGAAAAAATCTTCCGGTTTGGACATTTGGTCACCACTGCGACGTTGAGTTACAGTGATAGGCCATTTCAAGTGCCTATAATAAAAATCCCCAGCTATCACTATAGTGTTATGCTGAGAGGCAGATAGAAGATTCTGCATTAACTTGTTATCACGACTTTTCCAAGTCACTTCCTCTGTATCATCTGGGCGATAAACCCCAACTACCAAAAAATTATTAGATCCATATTGGATATCAATATATAGTGCTTCCACCTCATCACACATGTACCTATGATTCTTTCTCGCTACAATAGGAACACCACTCAATTGATCCCTCACATACACAGCAACACCTCCACCCCTAGTTTTACCTTCAGATTTAGTCTTTTTGTGTTTACGGTCTAATCTAAATAAGGTGTAGCTTGGTATATTAAATGAGCTGTTACGGTCTTTAGAATTAAGCCAAGTCTCAGTGATTACAACCACTGATGGTTGGTAAGAGTTTACATGGGTCATAAAAAGGTCAAATTTGGGGCGTAACGAGAAAAGGTTTGTGTACATTATAGTAAAGTCACTGTATGGATTTCGATTGCTAGGATTGATTAGTTTTTTGGGAACTATTTTGGGAGTGCCTTTAATATATTTAATGGTTAAATTGGACACTTTCGTTCTTTTGCGAATATCCTTATTACGGATTCTATCGCGCAAAGAGACTCCGAGCATAGCTCTCTCCATAGCTCGCTGTGTGACTTTGAGAATTCTTATTAGTGGATATTAATAGATAAATAGTGATTGGTGGACATTGCACACAGAACACCATCTAAGCAAAGCTTGTACTTTGGGAGCTATGGGGGCAGATAGCTGATATAATACAGATATAGTTGTAAATGCATACTTATATACATACATAGAAACACTCAGACACAGAACAAATATTTGTATTCATCACAAATATTTGCACTGGGTGGGAATCGAACCCACAAACCTTAGGCTTTGCAGGCAGACTTACTACCAACTAATTCAGTTATTCTTGTAGTAGGCAGTGAAGAGCTCACCCTTTGGGCATGGAGTCGAAGGGGTCCTTGGGACTCCTTGGGCTTCTCCTCCTCGAGCAGGTCGTCGGCGGGCTCCGCGGGCGGCGCCTCCTTCTTCTTGACCTCCTTCTTCTCAGGCTTCTTCTCCTTCTTGGCACCCTCCGGCTGGGGATTTGCATAGATGACACTATAGTAATTGCACATAATGAATATTATTTTTCATGTTTGAGAGAAGAATTATGAGTCTATGACCACGAGGAAGTCTTTTCGCGCGATGATTTATAATTATTCTAGACAAGCTTGTACCACTCGCGAACATAGCTTGTGTCAAGCTAATTTCTATGATGTAAACTGAAATAGCACAAAGTTATAGCAATATTCGTAAATTCGTAAGTCAGTAAGAGCAGCACCAGACAGCCGCTACAGAGATCATTTGAACACGGACGAGTCACGTATGCCGTGACTCGTTTCACTACTTCTTTTCTAAATTAAGGAAAAACCTGCAAATAGCATAATATATGTATGTCATAGGAAGATTCGATGATGAGTTTTTGCGAAAACTGATGGATTTCGCCAAAATAAATTGAAAACTAAATTGTAGGGTTATTGCAAAAACACAAGATGGTTAGGTAGCATTGAATCTGATATCTGATTGCCTGGATTTTGGGTTACAAGACAACCTTTATCGTGATTGGTTTTTGGTTTGAGATATTTGTCATAGAGTATGAAGGGTAATAATAAAAGCGAAAAAAAGTAAAGCCGCGCGAGAATACAATCATATGGGAATTAGGTTAGGTTTGTTTATATAATACCTACATACGTAGAGTACACTCAAAAGTATTCCATAAACAACCTAAAATACCATAAGATGGAACGACAACTAGCAAAGCACCTCAGACAGTACAACTACCGATTGCGTTGCCATTTGGAAAGATCAAGAAATGACCTGGAATTCTCAAAGTAGATCCACAGTCAGTGACATACATATAGCTGGTTAAACAATTGAGGCAGTCGCCACCCCATCCTGTCAAAGTGGTAAGTTAGCGCTCACCTTCTTGTTCTGCGAGAGCTCGGCGTACTTCTTGGGGTCGTAGACGGGCGCGGCGGCGGCCAGCGCCACGGCGCCCACCACGGCCGCCACCTGCGGCTGGTGCGCCACGGTCAGGAACCAGCGCTGCACGTTCCCCAGCGACGCACGCACCGCGGGGTCCAGCACGTGCTGCCACACAAATGTAGAAGCTGATGGATACTATACTATTTAAGGAACTATCTGGGAACCTTTCAACGTACCCTGGCTCCCTCTATACCAAGCCACGTCACAGCCCATCTTAATCTTTGTATACTGGGTTATTGATAATAATCAGCCTGCATTCTTTTAAGGCCCTGCATCCTTTTAATTTTCGAAACAAGAGCGCACGCACTCATTAATGGTTAATGAATGAAGTGCTGACGTGAACAGAGCTAAAAAGTGCTAAAAGTGTTAGTGAAGACCACAAAAACTATAAAAAAAGTTTGGGATAATATCTCAATGGTGCCGCTTTATCTTCAGTAAATCAGCAAAAAGACCTCGGTGTTATAATTACACCAAATTTAAAATGGGAAGAACACATTTCTGCAATTGTAAAGAAAGCCAACTCTTTTCTTTACATCATTCGTGGATCCTTTCAATCAATAACTGTAGAAATGTTTCTTAAAATATATAAAACGTATGTGAGGCCACTACTGAATACGGTTATCAAATTTGGAGCCCGTACTTCAAAAAGATATTGATTTACTTGAAAGTGTGCAAAGAAAAGCGACAAAATTACCATATTCCTTCGCCGTAAATCTTACACAGACAGGTTAAAAGCCCTGCGCCTCACTACATTGGAAGAGAGACGGTTGCGGGAGACTTGATCAAACATTTAAAATACTGAATGGATTTTATAATCTCCTCACATTAGGAACCTGTACAGATTAAAGGAGCATAAAAGAGACAGTCGGCGTCATAAGTCCCAGTTGTCCCACGCGCCATCACTGACGAACACTGCACATCACATCCTCAGCAACAGAGTGGTTTACAACTGGAACAGGTTGCCTGAGGCTGTTATTTCGGCAATGTCGTTAAACTCTTTTAGAACAAACTTGACAAATGGATAGTAAAAGACAAAATCATTTTAACAGACAATTACCTATAATTTGTTATTTCAACACCGAGATATAGGCACATCAGCTAAAGCTGCTCGCCTATTAATCAATAAATAAATAAATAAATAAATAATATTATGTATTGAGTTTTAACAAAAGTTCTAGAACATGAGTTGTTTGAATATACAGAACATGAATGCAGGCTGATTACCAGTAACCGTGTATAGAAATCCAGTGTCACGTTAAAAAACTTTACTATCTACATTTGTAAAATGTAAAGTGGTTTTCCATTGGAGCCAAGATGTCCCAAGATGGGAGCCAAGACTAAGAATAGGTATGTATTTCAAAGAGGGGCATGGACCCTTTCACAGACCACTGCTTTCCAGCTACAAGAGCAGCTATGGAGTCAAAGTCAAAGTTCTTTATTGATAAATGTACAATTTACACGTCAATTTTATAAAAACTATGGTCATACATAACCCATTTCAACACAAAAAATAAATGATTGAGCGTGTAGTGCCGAGTGAGTGTAATAACCTGGAAGGCGTGCAGCAGCGTGCAGAAGACGACGACGTCGGCGAGCGTGACGCGCTCCGTGACCAGGAAGGTGCGCGTGAGCAGGTGCGCGTCCAGCGTCTGCAGCGCGCTCACCAGGTCCTGCTTCGCGCGCTCCACGTTCTGGGAATCACAACCAAAATTTAGATAAACCTACTTTGGCTTGTTAAAACAGACTTTCAACTGTTAAGCATCAACAAAATTGCTAGCTTATTGGGGTTTTTACTGGATACATTTTTAGAGCTAGTAGGTTCAAAAGCGACATTTTTTGATGTTCCTAAATTTCAAACAAAGGTTTGACTAAACTTTTGTTATAAGAATGTCTAAGCTTTAGAATGCGTAGCTTTTCGTAGGAGTGGGTTTTCCCTAATGGTTATAATCTTGGTGTTTTCATGTTAGAGAGTGAAGTGTTTTGTTCTAGTTAAGCACACTCCATTTCATACTTTAATTTACTCTCTCCATCAGCCACAGCAGTGCTATCTCAGGCCCCAACTTGCAGGTGATAGCAGTACCCTGATTCACAACAATCAGATTGATCTCGACACGGAATCAAACCTCTTGGTCTTTCTCTTATCTGTTTAGAATGACAGAGACAATGATTGTCATTCCAGCACGCTGATTTAAATTGTTGTAGATGAGTGAGTTGGTGTTACCTGCTTGTTGAACTGCATGATGCCGAGGTAGGGGAAGACCCAGGCGCAGGAGGCGGGCAGCAGCTCGGAGTCGGCCCAGGACGCCCACTGCAGCACGCGCGCCTGCGCGGCCGCGTCCCCGCCGCGGAGCGCCGCGTCCGCCACTGGAGATATACAACCAGATGTTTAACGGGAGTGACTGCATGTAAATTGGTTTATAAATTTATTGCTGTTCAGCTGGTGTTTTCTTGTCCAGTGACCTGGGTCTCTCTCTGTAGTCGGACTCTCATGTCTGAGCGTCGTGGTCAGCATCGGTGTGATATCTAGAGCCAGTGATCTGACTTCAAAAACAATTATTCTTTCTTTCATGGTGATGCATAAAATTGTAAAATAAGTGCTTGTTGAATGAGGATCTTGTATTTGACAGATGTAGACTTGTATATCTGTAATTTACTAGGTATATGGACATTACAAAATTCAAATTCTTAAACTAAGTGAGCATGATCAACTAATTATTAACTGAACTCTATTAATATTTTAATATCATGCTTTAAAGGATATACATATATGGATGAATTATAGCTTATTAGCTAAGCTAATTGGTGAATATTATTAAAACAAGAAATATATGACATGATTATCAAATGAAAAATATACATACTTATATGTATAGCCTACAGATATTAACAACAAAACTATGCTCTTCTGTATAATCAGTGTTCATCCTCTGAAAAGATTATTAAAGTCAAACACTATTAACCAGAAAGTATACATTTTTCTTTAATTCCTACGAATAACATTCCTAACATATATTGCAATAAATCTAAAACAAATTGTATCTAGAAAATCAAACCAAAACTTTAGTACTTGATATCTCTTTTAAGTGGTCATTTTGTTTTTTACTCTGAACAATAAAGAGTCTCTATTTATAAAAAATATAGAAAGAATTTCTCTGTATTTCAATTTAAAGTAACACTATTGAAACCAAGAGATTGAGACAGAGTTAACATATAATAGCGCTTAATCTAAGGCTCTTTTGACCGCCAACACTCCACAATTCACAATATCTAACGAAATAACGTATGATGATGATAAATGTTGTTGTATGCTCTTAGATAAATACAGATAGCAGTAACAACTCCATGAACCATCAGCTGTTTGAACAGCTGTTCTACGTCATTTACATCACTATGGGGATTTGATAATTGATGTAGTTATTCGTAATTTGTAGGAATCCTGAATACAAATTTCGGAATCTACACAGATATTCAAGAGAAACAGCTGTTTGGAGGTTATATTGAGTAAGTTTTAAAATATAAAGTTGAGAGTAATTATGACTCACCATAGTAAGCGATGGCATTGCTCTCCGTGAGGAGGACTTTCCCGTCGGCACTTTCATATGCTGGCACCTACAACAACACAATTTACACGTCACCGACACTACATCTGCAGACGTTTAGCACTGTATTATCACACAAACAGTCTTCGTTCGACACTCACTTTACCCGCAGGGAACTTCTTCAAGAAATCCGCTGACTTATTCGTTTCACCGAATACGAAGTTAGGGGCTACTTTCACATCGGCCCCGGAGTACTGTGCGGCGATCAACGCCTTGTAAGCACGGAAGTTTTCCGGATAAGTATAAAGTACCTGTGGAAATAAACGAGATAATCTTTACGTAGGATAAAGACGGTATTTGTATGTAAGCGAACAAAGATATTATGAACTGATTATAGAGATATTTTACGGTGAAAAATTCAACCTACCCCGGCCGCCATGGTTGATAAGGAAAGAGAGGGGAAGGAAGGGTCAGAGGGGGAGGGACGGAGTTCACTGACATTGACATTGACATTAATTTGACTTATTTTCAATGGAGTAATGCTACTAAACTTATCCTTTGCATTTTTTCATTAGATAAATACCTAGTGTTCCTTTAATAAAACCCCGAATTGAAATTTATCTCATAGTACATAAAATACTGAACCCATAAAACTGATAACCTGATGAATTCTGTATATTTTTGAGGAGCTGGTAATATTTATCATTCCCATGGCACTTCACCTTTTTTGTTTATTGTAGAAAATAATACACATCTGTGGAAAATAAAAAAAATCTACAAACGTTGATCTATTTGTCGCTGTCAAGTGTCCAACCAAATTCTGGTGTCAAAACCGAAAACTGTCAAAAATAAAATGACAATAAATGTCTAACCTCAAAATCGTTTGAAACGGAGTTTTATTACTATTTTTATTTCAAAATGTTTAAGTCATTATTTACTAAGTTAAACCCTACGAAATTAACATGTGGTTTTCATACCACATCATGTTTAAACGAAGTAAGGCTCCTGACGAGACTGCGAGTCGTAGATAATTCTGAACTCGGCAAGCGAGCTATGGCCGAGGGCAAACCACCTAAAGTAATTTGTGTTTATAACAAGAAACGTAAGTTTTGGGAATGAAAGCTTTATGAACATGTAGTTAAAAAGAAGTCTCAATCATGCCTTGTGTTTATCACGAAACTGTGGAATATGTTCTTGGCTAAATTGTAGTAGGAACACTCCGCGAGGCATAAGCTGAGCTTTGCATTTGTGTGAGTGTACATGGATAGTGTAGGTGTGACAACCGGCCTTGGGCGCGGCGCCATTCTGTCTCGCCGCGCTGCTGCCTGATTGGTGATCACTCACGCTAATGCAAAGCTCAGCCTATACCTCGCGGACAAAATTTCAAGCTCCTGCCTGATTGGTGATCACTCACACTAATGCAAAGTTCAGCTTATACCTCGCGGAGTGTACTAGCTGACAAGTGGTACTTACACTTCCAGGTGTTGGCTACATCGGTGACAGAGTGATGGTCGCAATCAAGGGCCAGAAGAAAAAAGGGCATCCTCGTAGGCTTGAAGCAGAAACAAAATGTGAAAGTTCCCAAGTTCGACAGCAACAACATAGTTCTAATCGACGACAACGGAACTCCTCTGGGCACTCGCATTCACGTTCCCATTCCTACTATCTTAAGAACTATTCTCAAGGAGAGAACCCACGCTAAAGGAGCAGATTACACCAAGTTATTAGCTATAGCTACTAGATTTGTATAGTTTTCTTATTTTGTAAGTAGTAATGTAGTTGTAAATAAATTATTAAATATATAAGTTATTAGTACTGTTTTACAAATTTTTCAAATTTAGAGGGTTAACAGTCTATTAAACTAGACCATTATGAGAAATGAAAAGTGAAATTACACGGCATAAAGATAAAAATATCTTAAATCTCTGGGGGAAAATAATTTGGACTCTCATGTACCAATGGTTGTCACTGTGCTGTTATGACCAGGCAGGGGCCATAGCCAAAGTGACCCCACCCAAAATTTGAGGCTGTGACCGCTCCTGTCGAGATGGTCAGTAACCACCACAGATACACCTCAAAAAGTAGGAGGATATAAATCTGTCTTCTTTGCGTTCATTTGCTAGATCAGCATCACCCATGCATGTTTGCCACAAAGGGCCATGTTCAAACAATCAACATTTTTATCTCAGTCCCAGAGTTTGTGGCCTACTGACTCTGCCTATATACATCTAACTCTACAATGCGGTGCTGTAATCTGCACACCCAAAGATATACTATTTATTTATTTAATTCACAACTAAAACAATTGACAAAATACCAATAACATTAGTTGAATGGCTTTGATACTACTACTATGAGCATCAACCCTTGACCCCTCAAGGGTTGATGCTCATAGTAGTATTATATATTAATAATATTACATATTAATAGCCCTCCAGCTTCCATAGCTTTTAGTATTTTTTATCATAATTATACACTTTGGACAGTGTTTTGATTTGCATGATCTGATACCACCTTGCCCTTTTTTCTATCGGAATGCTCATAGCTCGAAAAAGCGACATCGTTTCATGGTTAATGTTCCAAAGACACCTACAAAGAGATTTGACTCTACTTTTGTGATAAGAATGTCTAGGCTGTGGAATGCGTTGCCTGGGTGGGTTTTCCCCGATGGGTACAATCTTTGTCTTCAAATCGAGAGTGAATCGGTTTCTTTAACTGATTCGTTGCGGATGGCACGTATCAGTGTCATCATTTTCTTTCGCGTGTGGCGTTAGGCACGGATATGTGTCATTTTAAAATCGACAATAACTCCTTCAATTCAGTTTAAGAAAAAAATTAGCCAGAACCAAACTATTTCAATTTTTCACGTATTTTAAGCTCGTAGACTTCGTTTCTGGATTTAGTAAGATTTTTATAAAAAAGGAGTCACCAACCTTTTATTAAATTTGCAGAATTTGATAATATAAATAATATATTTATTACAGCGTGAAACGACCAACTCCCTAAAGCGGAAAATCACACTGCTTCTGTTGGTTTTCTTTGTCTCCTATGAAATGCTACATTTTTAAAACGCACGATAACATTTTCTTTTCCCATTGTAACGACAACTTTATCTATAACGTTGAAATAACACAGTCCCTGAAGTGTTGATAAAATGTAAAATGTCTCGAAATATTGCAGGTCACTGTCATACAATTTTGGTATACAAAATATAGTCCTCATATTTATAATCGTCTATGTTAAGAATAATAAGAAAATACAAATACTAAATCAAAAAATATGTAGTAAGACATCATACCTAAATATTTCTGGCGTCTAGAATCTATTTACATTCTTCGTTATTTTAAAACACAAAAGGATTTAGAATTAAACTTTATATAAAGCTAAATTATAGATATACAAATAAATCAGACATTTATGCATCATATGTATGTACCTACTTGATATAGAAAAATACCACGCTGCTTCAAACTGCGCGGGTCAACATGGTTAATATGAGTCATAACGCTAGGACAGAGAGTTGCATTTGCTAAAAGTGCTGTCACTCCTTAGAAAAGAGCTGTTTTGTTGATATTGTTTACCGTTGGCCCGCAAGGACTGTAATCACTCTGCGATAAGGTTCATTTTGCATGAAATTTTAAGTTCTTGCAAAAAAGGGTTTGAAAAATACCACGAGTTGTTGTAAACAATGGACGGCCCCGGCCGGAGGGATGCAAGTTGCGTGACCCTACGAAGTACAATTTACAATATTCGGTCTTATGCCTTGCGTGTATGTTTTATTTTGCACGGAAGGATACAACCTATTTATCTTGTAAGCGCATCTTGTTTTTGAATTACTTTTACTTCTGGTTTGCTATCCTTAGTAACCAGACGTGCGTGCTCTACTTGTTCCTATTTACCTTACCGACTTTCGCTAAGTGTTTTGTGACGACCGTGGCTTGTGTTACTGGACTCTACTGATTTTGCCTTGCGACGATTTCGGCTTTGAACAGGACTCCGTAATTTGCAATTGTGACGATTTTGGCTTGTGTTACTGGATCGTGATTTTGCCTTGCGACGATTTTGGCTTTGAACTGGACTCCGTGATCTACCATCGTGACGACTTCAGCCTGTGCTCGCGTGCACTCTGTTTGCCGTGAAATTCAAGTAAGTAAGATTATTTTCATACTTGGGGAAATTTTCCCTGTTCGCGTCCATTTAGTGCAGGCAAAGAGCAGTCAACTTCACTTGTCGCTATAAATAAAAAAAAGAGAATCGGGAAAGATGCGCTCTCGTTTCATACTCACTGGCTTGCTCTTTAATCCGCGCTCTCGTGGAGAACCTTACTCACTCAAGAGTGTATCCGCTGCTAAATATTATGTAAAAAATACATTATCTTCAAAATAGAGTAGCTAAATCCCAAATATGATATCTACTTACTTACTAGCTCTTTTTTTTAATACACCTAATTTACATCACTACCTACATAGTACATATTTTTAGACCAATTAGGATTTATAGACTAATAAAATGCCCCTTTAAAGCGTCTCGCCTTTTACTGTCGAAATAAAACTATATACGGGAGTTTCATTCGAATATTTCTTTTGTAGGTATGGAATACCCTTCTTCGAGTTCTTCGGAACCTGGACCATCGTGTGACATAGATCCTTTGGATTGGCCAATTCCTGGACCATCATCTGGCATAGATCCATATATGGCTCTTCTCCCAAGTTCACCCATACCTAGACCATCATCCACCATAGATCCCATAAGCGTGGAATTGGAACAAATTATGTCTCCACAAGAAAGTGATCCGTTATACGACATACCAGGCTTAGATTTATATGGAGACGAAGAATTGTATGGGATTTTAAGCGGCAATAACGAAGAAGTATTAAATGAATTAAGCAGTGCAAGTCCTAACGTGGAAGCAAATGCTGAAGATTATCACGCCGATAACAATGATGAAGAGGAAGATTCTGTAGAAGAAACGACTGGTTGGGTTCCAGGTAACCCCAGTGATATGCCAAAAATATCATTTACGGGAACAAGTGGTATATTGGAGCCACATAACGCAGACATCAATAGTTATTTAGACTATTTTTTTTTTATTTTTAAATTCCCATTTTTTAACATTAATAATGGAATGTACAAATAAGTACGGAAACAAATTAAAAGCTGAAGCGACTACTGCACGTGCTCGCTTTAGTAACTGGACCGATTTAAGTGTCCCCGAATCAAAAACTTTTCTCGGCATACTATTGCTAATGGGTACTATAAAACTTAATAGAATGGTAGATTATTGGTCAACGCATTATTTTTTCCGCTTAAGTCCACGCCTATTTATGACCAGGGATAGGTTTTTTTTAATTTTAAGAGCTTTGAATGTGCAAACCATCGAAAGGGCAGAGAGTATTTATAAAATAAAATCTTTAATTGATTTATTCAACGACACCGTTAATGCAGTGTATTACCCAGTGAAAGAGTTGACAATTGACGAATCTCTTATACTGTGGAAAGGGAGACTATTTTTCGCCAATACATCAAAAGTAAAGCTCATAGATACGGCATTAAATTGTACATTTTAGCCGACGCCAACGGCATAATTTTAAAAAATCCATGTATACGCAGGGTCACAAGACGTACTAGTAGGAGGTAGAAATCACACAAAAAAGTAGTACATTTGCTAATGCAAAAATATTTAGAAAAAAGGCATGCTTTATATTTGGATAATTTTATACCAGCGTGGGATTAGCTGAGGAGCTAATAGGAAAAAGACGTACGTGACTGGTACCTTAAGAGCAAACCGCATCGGAAATCCATCGGAATTAAAACTACCAAATTAAAAACTGGCGAATCGTATATAGTACATAATAATAAAAAATTATAATCACCAAATGGCAAGATAAAAGGGAGGTGATATTTATAAGTACTGAACATAAAAGTCTCTATCGAGGGACTACTAGTCGCCGTGTACGCACAATAAAATATAAACCGGCAGTACAAATAAAATATAATCAATATATGCGGGCAATAGACCGTCACGATCAGATGCTAAGTTATTATTGCTGTGAGCACAAGACCCTGCGCTGGTATAAAAAGTCATCGTACATATTATACAAATATGTTTGGTGAATGGGTATTTACTTTATAATGCTAACAATGCAACTAATAAAACCACATTATATCAATTTAGAAGAAGTGTCATGGAGGAATTGTTACCAATGCCCAACACCTTTGAACTTTCTCGGCCTCTATCAGAGGGGAAAATACATTTACCGACCAACTTGCCAAAGAGAGGTAATAATACCTTAAGAAAAGATGCAAGGTCTGTTACGCCAAAACTAAAAAAGGGTTGCTGTAATAACTGGCTGTCCTGATTGCCCTGGATTCCCAGGCCTATGCCTTAAAGATTGTTTCAGAGAATTTCATAAATATTGAAATTCTCTGTAACCTTGTGATCATGCATGCGTCTGTTGTAAATTAGCACCGTTTGTGTCTTCGACCGTACGAATATTTACATATAAATCACTAAATCATCTACACAGTTATATCCCTTCATTTTTGTATCGTCTGATTGTACTATGTATAGGTACAACGTGTTAATGAAAAAGCGCTAAACCTGAAATTTGTTTGTTCAGTTTCATATTTAAATTAAGCAGTGTCCGTTCATTTCATATTATCAGAGCCTTTAACCTATCAGCGGCGGCCATTTTAGATAACAATAGAATTTAATTGTGTCTAGGGGCTTCCGCTTGGGGTCGAACTGTTAATATTAATGAACCTACTCAAACACCAAGAAAAAAAAAGGCAAACTTTTGAAATAGTCCGCGAAATTATTTTTAATAATTAAGTATAATATGCATGTACTTCTTTTATATTAAAAATAAGTTGAGATGTCTGAGGTTCAGCATTTTTTGATTAACTCGTTTGGTTTTTTTGCATAATCGAGCTAATTTGTATGTTGTCAATAATGAGAAATGTAGGTACTACGTAAGGGATAAAAATGTTCACTGTTAAAAAGGAAGTACTACTTTTATTATACAGGATAACCCTACCTACTAATAAAATACTTCCTTTTATTATGTTTATTTATGTAAGTTACGAGCTAATGGTCTACAAATAAATTGTTTGTAAATTTAAATATTTTATTAGAATCAGGTACATATTTATTGTTTGATCAAAGCGTCATTCACCAAAGACTATTATTGCCAATTTCAACAAGATTAATTAACCTCTTAACATAATCATAAAAATCTAGCTTATACATTATTTAAAAAATCAGTCCTAACTTACATAAATATAAAACAAGTCATACAAAATTATAAAACGCATCCTTATTTACCTACATACTGATATCAATGTCATTAGAATAGACCTTAGCTTCGCAGTGAGCGAGATTAACAAATTATTAAAACCCTCGGAAGAGTCATTGTCTTATGTTTTATGTTACTGCTGCGAAAATGTAAATGCTGTAAAAATGTATATTTAGGTTGATTGGATCCACTTATGTCATGTTTTTCAATAAATATTAATATCTAAATTCAAACTCTGGTTTCATTTAACTCTTGGTATTCATTTGATTATTTTAATAAATCTAATATTTGCTGCATCTTCATAATTCGCTCGTATGGTTTGAATCGCAATAATTCGTTGGAAACCAACTGGCCAAAATATTTACAGCTATGTATGTCCAGTACGGTAGGGACATCACATTCCTTAGTTTCTACGCTATTTACACTGTCCATTACTAAAGTTTCTGTGCATGGTTCACTTTCAACCATTTTTTTTTCTGTGGTAGTCGCACTGTCCATCATATTTTCTTCTTTATTTGTTGCAGTATCCCTAGTTGTTTTTTTGTCCGGTATTAAATCCCGTTCCCAGCTTGGTGGTAGGTCCCAGTCTTGTGAATTTGGTATTGTCTCTTCGTCACTGTCACATTGTGTCTCGATTTCTGTTTCGGGAATGTACTTCCTTTTTCGCCTTAGTTCTTAAACAATAAATCCACTATTAATAACAAATATATGGCAGTATGTACTTTTCAAAATGCTTTTTTTACTGACAGTTACAAAAAATTCGGAAAAAAGTAATGTGATTGTTGATCGATCACCAACAGTTTTCATAGCATAGTTTCTTAGAGTAGTAATTCTAATTTCTGTTAACGCCATAAATTCAAATTTAATTTATAATTAAACTATCGGCCCGCCCCGGCTTCGCACGGGTACATACACACACACACCCTTTTTTTTGTGTCGGGTTTAAAAAAAAGTAAAATTATAAAGGGAGTTTGAATTTTTTTATAATTTTTTATTAATGTTTTTTTGTATTTTTTAATTTTAAAATTTTATAGATATATAATATTATTTACAAAAAAAAGCCATTAGTTTTAGTGAGTCAGAGCTTCCCTGTAAACGATATTTGAAGTAGTTTTATTTTGTGGCAGCGAAAAAAAAATTGATTTTCAGGAGCTCCGACACGTGGGCCAACATACAGTTGGCCATGAGTGAAACATTCTTTTCGTAGGTCGATCCCTAATAATTCGAAGTTTCGTTTTCGTTTGGCCCTGGGACTCGTTAATAGTTAACGCGAAAGATGATTTCACCGGAAACTGAAGTCGTTTAAAAGGGATTGGCAGATCAGTTGGAATCATCGGTATCCTCGGTATATGAGCTAGTTGACCAGCTGCTGGGCCAGTGATAAAATTTTGTTCAGCAAGCCGCTGCGAACGCTCGATACTTGACTCTCTAGCACGCGATTGCGACGCGTATTCTCTCCGATTTTCAGTTTCTGATGAAGATTCCTCATTACGCCGTATTTTTATTGCCCTCGCCTGGGAACTATGTTTAGAAAGTTGATATCTTTTTGGCATTTTAGGGCATTATAAAATGAAAATAGAAGGAAATAAATAATTAAACAGGCTTTTACTAAATTTTGCTTATTGAACTATATGAAGTACTAAGCTGTTTGAATAATTAAAATATAATATTTATTATCAGGTAAGTAGTAGGTACTTATTGAAAGAAAATTAAAAATATGGGCGTAGAAAACTACCTTTTACTAAATTTTTGCTTAAATTTTGAACAGGCATGAATACCCATAAAATACTACTATAAGCAGTTTGAAAAGTTACATTGAAGTATAATATTTATTATCATATACTTATTTACCTACGAAACGAATTTAAAGCGAATTCAAAAAAATTTCAAGCTAAAATCATACGATCACGCACACGACCGCTGCGTAGGGAGCCGATCGCGCGAGTGAGCCGCGCGGCACTTTATTTTATTACATTGACTCGCGACACTTTTTGTAGATAATGATGAGTTCTGCAAAGTCGTAGTAAATGATTTTGTTCTATCATCAATAGTTTTCGCAGCGCACGCGACGTAAGGAATTTTTCAGGTCTTTTTTTTACACCTTATGTTACATTATTGGAGTTTTAGTAAAGATTCCTAATTTTTTTTTTAAATATAATATAGCCTATGTTACTCGGGGATAATGTAGCTTTCCAAAGGTGAAAGAATTTTTGAAATCGGTCCAGTAGTTTCGGAGCCTATTCATTACAAATAAACAAACAAACAAACCTTTCCTCTTTATAATATTAGTATAGATAAAAACTACCTATTAAATGTTGTGCTCACTTGTAAGTGACATACATATCAGAATTAATATGTTTTTGTAATTTATCTAGCGTATTCATATGTATTGCTGTTAGTGAGACTTTATAAGTAAAACAATATTTTAGGCCTAATTTAATATTGTATATTCAATAATATCATTAGGAAATGCGAAATAAGCTGAAAAGGTTTAGCACAACTGTATTAAAAAGTCACTTACCTTCCATTTCCAAAATTACACTTATTTTGCCACTTCTAATCACTTAAAACAACGCGCCTGTCCGTTCACGTCAAATTTCGAATGTAAACTAACAGTATTCAAGCTTTGAACGTGTAAAAAATGGTCAAAATACTGTTTTCTTTTCCGCATGGCGGAAAACACAGATGCGTGTCATCTAATCGTATGGCGCTAGGCACTGATCAGTGTCACGTTATTTTTGCTCGACGCCACAGTTAAAAGTTAGCGAAATTAGCCATCGCAACGAATCAGTTAAGGTAAACTTGCTCCATCGTAGATCGCATCGTCGCTTAACATCAGGCGAGATGGCGGTCAAGTGTAAACCTATAAAAGGCTTGCTTCATACACATGATGGTTGTAGCAGGACTTCAGGTCTTCAGCAGGACATCACTTGCAAAGAGGAAAATTAAAAATAACCTTTGATTGAAATTTGAAAATTTAATAAAACTTCAGTTCCACTTCACAGTAGAGGTTGACTTAATTAGACACGCTACCTACCGATGGAGATGAGGTCACGACTCGACGCCCGCGCCGCGCGAGACGCGGCGCGCGGGCGGCGCCCGCGGAGCCTCGCCCCGCTCCCGAACCACAGGCTTCATTTAACTAGAGCTTACCACAAGTTTTGCCCCTGCTGATTTTGAAATGGATTGAGGATCACCATGACATTATTTTACTCCATGTTGTTCCAAATTTTAGTGATAGGTAAGTATAGTTCCAGAATTTTAGTTAATCACTTAATGTTTAGTGAAATTTTAGATTTGGTTCTGGGTTCTGGGAGCAGAGGCGATTGTCTTCGCGATATATTATCTAGGTTAGTACCTAGCCGTAGTATAGTTCACATAAATACAGGATTTGGGCCTGCACACACCACACTACCCTCAACTGTAACACAACTAATAATTTAAAAAAAAACCTAGTATTACTATAAAACAGATCTAAAAAAAGATCTCTCTCAAGATGAAGAATTTTCCAGAATCTTCAAAGATTTCGACACGACAATTTGTAGATACTGTTTAAAGCATCAATCAATAGAACCCCTGTTTAGTAACTTGTTGCTTTTTGTACATAATCTGTCTTTCTTTCTGTACAAACATGAGCTGTGCTCTGAAATCATTTGGCGTCACCCCTGCCAACCTTTAGTAGAGATAAAGTATTATATTTTAGAACATATTTCAGGATGGAACACTTCATAAGCTGCATGTAATTTGATAAGCATACAGTTGAGGTTAGTTTACCAATACCTCATCAACAGAGCCGGCAGGTCGCCACAAACCCCTAAGAATAAGGCTTTAGAATATATCTATTGCTAAATTTTAAACATTCATTTTGTTAAAGCTGTGAACGATACCTACGTAATACTCTTCCTAGAAGTTATTCACATTATAAATATTATCAACAATGCAATATGACTTCCGAGTGACACTGAAAGAAACATTATCTCATGCCTAATTTTGATGCATGACATTTGATATATATTTAACAGTTTAATGTTTTATTGAACAGGTTTAATTATCATATTATACGTCTGCCTCGCGATCATCAAACTTGTGTATTACAGATTTATAGAAACTGTTATCGGTTCAGTGTCACGTCTGCCGAGACAATCTACTTATGAGTTAAAAATAAATGATCTCCGTAAGTATATGAATGCACAACAGCTGTGACTAGATAGGTCGGGGCGCTCCGCGGCGAGGCGCTTCCAACGCGCGCCTGAACAACTCTATGCTAAATAATTCAAATCTTTATGATAGAAAAAAATATTCCTCTTATTCGGAAGCGTTACTAAAATCATGCCGAACTTCCGAAGAACGGACTCTTAATAAACATTCCTTAAAAACATGGCGCCACCGAGCGAAGCGCGTGATTGGCTTTTGTTTGGTATTTGCTCATCAAATGTGACGCGTGCGCCCCGGCCCCCGGCCACCGGTCGCCGGCCACCGGCCACCGGCCACCGGCCGCCGGCCGCCGGCACGGGCTCCGCGCGGCCGCGCCACCAAACACCTAAACTGTTAATTAAAATATAACACAAATATTATTTTATTTAATTTGTACAATCATCGACGTAAGATCTAAAGGTATTCGCACACCGTATGAACTCGACACCTAACGAATCCTGCACACTATCCGACACACCACTACAAGGTCACAGCGACAGGACGCAGTAGAGGCGGTGCCGAGTCGGTACGGAGTGCTCGCTCCACATCGAGTGGAGTAACAAGACACTGGCGAAGGATCCCTCAGGACGAACGAGGGAAGGGGGGAGTTACGGGCGGGAGAGCAGGGTCTGCGGGGAAAGAAAACGGAGAGGTCAACATTCTATCCTGAATACTTTTCCACAAACAGTCACCAATCAAATTTCTTCCCGTTTTAGGGTAAATATAGGACAATATAATCTCGCCTCATGCTATGCTGTATAAAGCAAGATCAGGAGAGGGCAGGAAGGAATAATATATGAAGCATGTTACTACACGAACTAGCAGGGGAGAAGGACAGTTCTTGACCACGTCACCTCATTTATTGAGGCAAATGAAAAACGCTCCTTCTCCCCTTCGTATTAACAAAAAAGTTGAAACCCGGGTTAAGGGACTAAAGCTAGACATTACAACACATACACTATATAATAGTCAAAAGAGATACCTATTAGAACAAGCTAACCTCATATAGTTGTATAAAAATTCGGATAAGGCGATAAGATCTGTATAAGAAGATATAACCGACCCGGGCGTACTTAGCAGACGCGGTGTGGTAAGAATCGACATTAAGTACATTACAATAGAGTCCCACCTCCTCGACATGACAGTGTCAATATGAAAAGATAAAAATCGGTGAGATATTGTTATTTAAACCAGTATTCTATTGAAGGCAATATACACACACCACTTCGCTAAACGTCCCGGGTCTAAAGACGGTATTTTAATAGTTTGTAGATCAATTTAAGACTATCGCGGGAAATAGCAACCCGACATAATTTGAATATTATTACTAATACAGTATGGTATATATCTGATTGATTATTACATTACATTTCAATACGTAACTGTAGTTTTATTTTGTGAATTAGTTTACAAGTGAATGGAGCGTCCCTGGCTGGTCCCCGGGACGGCGCCCTGGCCGGGGTCGGACATCCACACTACAGAACTATAAGGCCAGCAGAGAAGGCTAAACGACACCAACTGGTTCGAGTCCTCGCACGCCGGGCACACACTTATTATTGTATTACTGTATTGTAACAAAGGGGACGATAAACTACAAGGCCAATAGTATTGCTCTTTGAGAACCGACCAGCCGGGATTTGGAATCAGAAAAAGCTTACGTTTCTGTCACTCTTCAGTAATGATAAAAACATTTCCTCAAGCGACGCTAGTTAGATCTCGTCCCACACCGGAAATCGAGTCGGGACAGATTTTATCTTAATTTCACAGCTAAAAGTTCCTTGTGCGACTGTAGAGCTAGAGACGTCTGCGCCTGTCGAGTGGTAGGTACTGCATCGTGTGAATAAATAAAATACTAAATAACAAATTAAAATTACCGCAACAAAAATAATAGAAAATACAAAAAACTCTATTTGATTTGACTACGATAAAACTCTATAATATTATTTGTTAAACTAGTAATAAATGTATAGGTATACTTAGACTTATTTAGTAAAAATGAAAGGGGTAGCGGCGGCGGGGCGCGGGGCTCGGGGAAGTTAGATCAATGTACTTAACTATTCGTAATCTTTGTAAATATATCAAGCTATTATGAAAGATAAAGGCTCGAGAGTGTGCCGAGTGGTCGAACTAAATTATAACATATTGTAATAAGTGTAGAGTATAAAATGGCTAAAATTCGTAGTTCCCCGAGGCTGCGCCGCGCCGCCGCGAATTGAATAGTGATCTAGCTAGAGTGAGAGGATCTAATGTGGGCCCGAGCCCTGCCGCGCTCTCCTGGCCCGATCCAAACCGACGGCATTACAAGTTTCTGCGTTTTACGTATAAGAGAGACGTGTAGACGTGGAGACGTTATGTGTAAGAGAGAGAGACAATCCGCACCGGCTCCCGTTGGGTTTTCTCCCGTCGCAGCGCACGGTTGATGCAACGCGCGTTTCATTTCATGTCTGGTTGTCCGAGCTAACTGCGAATCTACGTCCACACACGGACCTCTATTAGTAAATAATTAGAACGCATTTGCACGGGCATCATCTGACCGCGGCTACGGTATACCGGTGTACAAGCTAGAGCTCATGATACACGATCTATTTGGAACATATTTGCAGCAGCTGTACTGAACTTACATATTCAGATATTGAAATTCAAAATATTCGAGGAGTTCATGACATTCCGCTACGAAGGTTAGCGTGACGTCACAGCTACAAACAAACTATTATCATACAATCTCTCCGAGTTCGCGGCGATGACGTACAACCGTGACGTAGCAAGTTTACACTTTGAAACGAAAGAATCACGAGCTTGAGAAAACATCTACAATTTATTTATTTGTAATTTGAAGATATGCTCGCGCTTTGTAGGAACTGTTGATGGAATCTCAAAGTAACCGTGTAGATCATAGCTCTTTGTTACACGTTTCTCGACGCAGTGAGGGAGAGGTACCGAGCCTGGTATGAACTTTGGAGCCCCATACTTGTAACCCTACGACAACAACGCCTCTATTGACAAGTGAACGCGGAGCGGCAGAGGATATTGTCCACAATCCGAGCAGATTGACCGGTCAGCCGCGCACGGTCGACCCCGGATCGAGCACGGAGCCGATGAAGCGCGGGTTGGATCGCGGCAGGAGCCCGCGCCGCGGGAGCGCCGCGGCGCGCCTACACGTCGACGACCATCTTCTTGTGTATGTCGGTGTTGCCGACCACCTGGCAGAACTCCTCGAAGGAGATCTTGCCGTCTTCGTCGCGGTCCGCGAACAGGATCGTCTTGTCGACGATCTGCTGCAGCTGCGTGTCCTTCAGGTTGTTGCCCACCATCATCTTCAGGACCTGGAATTATGGATTTAGACCTGGATTTGCTGACGGAAACCGGTCCACCGGATAAAAATAAGATATGGTCTAGTAGGTGCCTACAGCTTGAGCGTCCTAATTCGGCCGGTTAGATGTGATGATAATGTTGATGGGAATTAATGGCGAGGCCACAGGACGGCTACTATCTTTGCTATGAAAAAAGTAAGTTCGAAATAACACGCGACCTTCTTACTCCGGTTCTACTTGTTTTCGTCCGAACGAGCATATGTTTTAAGCCTACTGTACTCTTATTAGAGTAAACGGACGAAACGACGGATCGAAATAGAATAGGAAAGTCGCGAGTTTATTTAGAAATTACGTTTTTCGTAGAAAGAGAGATGCCCAGGTCGAGGCCTGGCCTCCCAACTCTTCCTTCCTCATTGTTTGAAGACACCCAGGTTACACTGGCTGCCGGACACGCCGCAGTCTAATTCAAGCTACCACGGAACGAAAATACGAATCTTATCTATTTTAATATTAGTTAGATGTGCATAGATGAGCCATAGCACATCTCATGGTATTTAAGACAAAAGACAACATGGTCTAGCGTCGCATGACTCACAGTACATGTGTGTTCGATGACAAGGCTGCGCAGCCTTTATCATGCTAATGAACCGTTAGGGATTGTTTCACTCTAATACACCGAGATAATACATACATATTTAGCTCGAACAGGCTCTACAATGGAACAAAGGAGAATACAGTATTTATAGACGTTAAGAATATCTTGGAAATGTCAATATTACATCATCGTAAATCTTTAAAAAATTCTGGTGCGTCGGGTACATTTAAAAATGCAGGCAGATTTACTATGACGTACTTATTAATTTTTTCATTTTATTTACATGTATGAGTAAACCTGGTAGTCCCCGTCACAGGTGAAGCTTGCAACGCATCGGGATCCGCGCGGAAAGAAGCGATATTTTTGAGGGTGAGGGTAGGTGTGAAAAAAGTGCACTCCCCGGCTACGCATCTACCGTCGGTTGGAGGATAATAATGGATTCTTATAGTAAAAATACTAAATCCTTACAGATATACGCTCTGAATAGAAAATAGTACCTAACTACCTAGAATAGTTTAATTGCGATGCATTAGAAAACCTACATGTCTATTTAGAGTGCGTTAAGCTGTACAATACAGTTAACATTACAGCTAGCGTAAGGGAATACAGCCTGTATTTGCATACCTGGAACAGCTCTCCGTTGGAGATGAAGCCGTCGTTGTCCATGTCGTAGATGCGAAAGGCGAACCGGAGCTTAGAGAGCTTGTCGCCCTTCACGCTGAACTGGGAGACGCCCTGGATGAACTCCTTGAAGTCCACCTGCAACACAGCGCGGCTCGTCATCTGCGGGCAGGACCGCGGCCGCGGCCCGCTGGCGAGACCTAGCGGGGATCGAGGCTCTTTCTCGAGAGCGGATCCTAAGGATCCTTTAAGGTAAACTTGTACAAATAAACGGGCCGCGGCCCGCTGGCGAGACCTAGCGGGGATCGAGGCTCTTTCTCGAGAGCGGATCCTAAGGATCCTTTAAGGTAAACTTGTACAAATAAACGGGCCGCGGCCCGCTGGCGAGACCTAGCGGGGATCGAGGCTCCTTCTCGAGCGGATCCTAAGGATCCTTTAAGGTAAACTTGTACAAATAAACGGGCCGCGGCCCGCTGGCGAGACCTAGCGGGATCGAGGCTCCTTCTCGAGCGGATCCTAAGGATCCTTTAAAGGTAAACTTGTACAAATAAACGGGCCGCGGCCCGCTGGCGAGACCTAGCGGGGATCGAGGCTCCTTCTCGAGCGGATCCTAAGGATCCTTTAAGGTAAACTTGTACAAATAAACGGGCCGCGGCCCGCTGGCGAGACCTAGCGGGGATCGAGGCTCCTTCTCGAGAGCGGATCCTTTAAGGTAAACTTGTACAAATAAACCAAACGATATTCACTTTTACGACAAGTTATTGAGATAAAACCTGATTGATATCATTTTTGTCAAATCATCCTTAGATGATCCCCTAAAAGCAGTCTTGCACTTCTTGGTCAACATACAAATACAAATAGAAGACAGATTACTCTTAAAATAGCTCATAACCTTTTTAAAACGAGCTTGTGTCTATCTAGTCAGATTCGAAAAGGTTGCGTCGTTGTAATAAGTAAGCTGAAGAGAAGACGAAAGGTCGTAGACCCTTCACAATTTACAACAGTAGGGATTCGTCAGACAAGAAAGTTTTTGAATATTTTTTTACCCCAATAAAGTGTACTTTGAAATTTTAACTTGTATAATTCAGTTTTGGTGTTTACTCTGACAAACGGGTAGCAAGTAACTTCCAATCGGAAACCAAGGTTTTCTAACTACAGCTGCCTGCGTACGTCGCCATACATGCGATAATAATGCTCGCAAGCTGATCACACATGTGTTTAGCCGCGCAAATTAAACACGTCCTAAAATCTGTTTATGTAAGCGAGGGGAAGTCACGCGCTACTAGTGCGAAGGCAAGTACCGTGTAAGTGTTGATGGCTTTGTACTAGTAACTTCTTCGAAGGTATAAGAACAGTAGGTACCTAACTATGTTCTAATCGTAATCTACGATCTACGAGTCTGCCACTTTGATAAACGATTTGCCAATTATATATTTCGATGAGGATACGACAGGTAACGGCTGCACAAAATTACAATTTTACTGGAATGCCATTTCTGGATTTGAAGACAGCGGGATCGCGAGCAAATATTGGGCGAAGTTTCACACCTAGTGAAGATGTCAGCCAATTGGGATCCGGTTCGTCAAAAACTTTAGTAATAGCGGGTAAAATCGGTGCATTCGCAATACACGAAGATAAGAAAAGTACGTTTGATAAATAGCAGCGAGCACGACTACACGTCGCCGATAAGCCTCATCAATCAAAGCAACAGCCCCAATAATTGCTGCAATCTGAGTTTAGTCATTACCTATTTATGAAGCACCGAAACGGGTCAGGGACGGACTCGGGATTCATTTGACGTTTAACTACCATAGAACATCCAGGTTAGATGTACTCACAGGGTTTATATCCAAACCTGGCAGAAAACTTCTCGCACGCACGGTAGATAAGACGTGTGCACTGTACTTAAAGGGTTAATGTGCTAAACAAGATAAGTAACTGTTTATTTCAAAAATATATCGTAACTGCAACGGATGACCCTGATTGAATTATCTAGGTACAAACAGATAGGAAAGCAAAAGCCCGCGGCGCCCGCGCAGCCACGGCGGCCGGAGTATCCCGTTATCGTGGCATGATACTGTGTAGTAATGCAGTTGTTTGTTTATCAACAATCGATATCGCACGCTAGGGACGATTATACAATGTTACAAGCATGACTACAGCGCTTACAAAACAGATAGACATCTATTTTAGAAGGTTAGGTATAATAATGAATGTCGCGAAGTGGCTAGTTACTAGAAACGTTATCTACGACGCGACTAAAACTGACCGAAAATGTTTCACACAATACCGTCTAATTCCACACAAACAAGTTGGATCGTAAGCCTCAGTTACGAACAGGCCCAGCCGCGCCTACGTCGACGTGTACATAACGTGTATGTCCTTTAACAGGAATCTGAAACTAACACTAGGGTACACAAGGGTTTCAAGTGTCTTACGCGTCGTATTATTCTTGCAGCAATAAAATATGTGAGGAATCCCGTAACGAGTGTTACACGTTAGTAAATATTACTAATCCGTGAAATTTTACACTGCGAGGCATAAAAGAGTAAAATTGCACTGCTGAGCTGATAGGAGCGGGTGAGTATTACCAGCGTTATGCTGAGTTTGCCCTGGACTGAAATCTCACACAAAACGTAGAGCCTAAAAATGGTTGATGTTTGGAAGTAAATAACAGGATTGTGCCGCACCGTGACCACAAGCGATTGCTTGGGGAGGCAAAATACATTTTGGGTAAGTTAGGATTCTCAAATCGTAACTTTTGAGAAACTAAAACAGGTGCTTGTGGTAGAAAATGCTCTCATTGAAGGGGAAATACTATTCCGAAGGAATCTAGGCGGAAGTTAGTCCAGCCAGTATCAACAAAATAACGTCACAAAATAGCACATCTTCCAAAATTGGAAAAGTCGCTCTTCGATTGTCCCGATTTTCTGGCACGGACTACAGGATATGCAATCCAGTCATATTTTTTCCCGCCCAAACACAACAGGGAAGATTAGCATCCAATTGGGTTGGAAAAGTATCATCTGATAGTACGGATGTTCATAACGGATGATAATCAATACTTAGAATTAAACTATAACAGGCCGATTTATGTTCACTGAAGATATTTTGAAATTTCAGGCACTTTTATTTAGGTAGGCCAAACTGCAATTTTTTGTCTGTCTTGGCTGCACATCACGCTGAAACTATGAATCTAAATTAAACAAAACTTGCCTCATTAGAGTTCATATTCCAAAATAGGTCACAGATTGCTTTTCATCCCCAACTAGGCACGGGAGGGAGGATCAAAATATGAGATCCTAACCCATTATCGAGTATTTATTTAATTTCCTTTTTATCTTGTGCTTCAGCTAGTCTTCGTGCAAAGGGAGGGCTGCCTGCAGGTTTGTCGGGGTTTGGGTCGGAGGTGGTGTGGGGAGCGTACCTCGCCGTTGCCGTCGGCGTCGAAGATGTCGATGACGCGCTGCACGAGCGGGTTCTGCTGCAGCTCCGGCAGCGACATGAACTCGTCGATGGACAGCGCGCCCGAGTTGTCCAGGTCCAGCTTCCGGAACCGCTTGCCCAGCCGCCGGATCTCGTCCGCGTCGACTACAACACATGCGCTCGTCACTCGCGCCGCCACCGCGCTACCCGCGGCCGCGCAAACCTGGCCGCCTGCCCGACCGACTGCCCGAATCTTACTGCTTTTATGATCGAGATTTGTACTATGGCCGCGTTTACCGCTCGAGTAGCCTGCGGCTTGCGATCATTGAGGCGAAATATTGGTAAGTACTTCATGAATCACCGCCGCCGCCGCTTTGCAGTTGCCTCCGCCATTATTCCTCTCGTGCTCAAAGTCGTCGTTTTTGCCTTCGCGAACGCAAGCCGCAGGGCGCTCGGTGTGCGGTTGTATCACCGTAGTAATAAAATACTTCTAGAGCGCGATCAAAAACAAATGTCTGTAGAATCATTTTTTTTATCGGCAGCAATGATTGTTTTCGTCGAACAGCTTGCATACAAACAGCTATTGACGTAAATAAACATACAAAGTGTAGACAAACGTTTCGGCGCCAGGTTTGCGTAACCGTTCTCCACTACACGACAACTAGACACGCCACTCAAAAACATTTCCTATTGAAATTCTAGCAGTTCCTAACACACCTTAGCTTCTACTGTATGCTTCATGTCACGGGCTACTGCTTTGTATTCTGTGCATTGCAGTGTTTCTCTGTTTACTTTTTGCTTTATCTAGATCCTAAGCCTACGCATACGTGGACTACAACATCATCAAGATTATGAAGTGTTTATTGTGGATTCTGAGTACGTAGAATGGGTCCACAGTCCACGAGCCATAAAAAAAATGTAATACTTTAAACCAAACCGCTACAATTTATAAAACATTGTATTGCAGAAACACCTATAATGCGACATTATTAAGGTCACAATGTAAATAGCCTCATGAATATTGTTCTCAGGTCGTTACGCGTCATTATCGTTAACAGCATATAGAGGTACATAGAACGAGTACAGTCGGGGACGGAGGATGTTTGAACGCACTTGGTACACACAGATAATTTCAACTTTAACGTAAAGCCTTAAAGGCCAGAATTCAAGTACATGGAACTATGCAATATTTTTAGGTGACCTTCATCACCGACTGTATCTATAAATAACATACAAAGCGATAATCTATTATTTCCAATGCAGAAAGCGGCCGCTTAAATCTGTATTTGTCGGGCCGAGTCAACTTCCGCACGGGTCGGAGGCCGGCCGGTCTCTCATTGGGCAGTTTACATGAGAACGAGCCACAGTACTAAGGGACAGCTTCCACTCAAATCAAATAGAGAAGATAAAATCAGTCATAGGTTTTAATCGAACACTTTTAAGCTTGATTAATGATAAACTGGCTCCTGTGTGTGGACTGTTTTGGCACCACAGTCACAGCAAATGTTCAATTAATCCTTATTATTATATGTTACAATGGAAAGTAAAATAAAGTCATGTATCCATGTAATTTTATTTCAATCACAGTTATTTACCAGCAGAATCAGGGTCAGCTCAAGCTCATAAGTGGTGGAGCAGTGAAGCGGGACGACTAAGACGGGTCTCATATAAAGTACTAATAAGAGATACCGGTGGCCCGACCGCCCGTCCGATGTAATTACTAACAAACACAAACCCATGGGAGAGGTCAGCCCTGAGGTCGTTATCAAGCTCTGTGTATTTACATTTTCCTTAAAGAAACGCAGGTGTCGTCAAGATTATTTTCAAGGTAAAAATTAAGTGTTAACACATAAATATTAGTGATGTCATGTTAGTATGGCAGAGATTAATGCAATCACAACTAATTTTGGAACATGGTTTGTCTAACTATGTATAAACTTAGTGAAATATTTGCATGTATTGACATCTAAGTCAAATAAATAGTTTTGTTATATGTACACGGTCCAGAAAGCATTGGAAGTGGTGGGCTGTGAGGGACGGACCTCTCCCACCTGCATAGATTCCTCGCACCCGAGTGATAGCAGCGTTCTAGAACATTCATCGCATTAGCTCCACTAGAACTAGCAGCCAACGTTACGCGGGATGCACTAACAAACAGTTATGAACAAATGTTATCTCGATCCAGAACAATTTTTGTATTAACATCAGGGTGGAGGAATTATGCACTTTCATCGTATCAACAATTACGAGCCGATTGCGAGAAGCGTAGGACAGGAAGCTCAACTGAAAGAAGAAAGAAGTGATGCGGCAAGATTTTTTACAAATTTGCTTAGAATCGTATTTTTGTTAGATATCTGGCAGTTGCGATGCCAAATAAGGCATGTTTTGATATGAACAGAAAAATTGTTCTGGACGCTAATGGTGTTCGTGCGGTCTAACATGGAGATGACAATTGGACGCGAGTGGCGCTACGACACTCACAGTTCTCCACCTTAAAATCAATGCAGTTAACTCGCGCTGAAAACAAACCTCCGGTTACCCTCGTCACCACACCCTACGGCGGCGGCCGCGCCCGACCACCCTCCACATACACAACTCACAATAGAAGCTTTGTTAGTCATCAAACTTGCTATTTTAGAAACATTGATACAGCTTTACTCAATAAAGCCAATTAGATATAGGTACTAATATTGATTAGGCAAGTAAGCAATTAGTATGTTGAAGTTTAAACGAAAGGACGAGGAAAGACTGAGTCAAAGTCGACGAGGAAAATAATACTTACAGTTGGAACATAGTTCCATCGGAATCGAGTTCTCGTTACCCTGCAACACAATACAAGACTCTAAATACTAGTAGTTAAGAATCAACCGGTTTTATGACACTTTATAATCTGTTGTGGGTGTACCACTAAAGTTTAAACCTTTCTATTTAAGTAAATTGTGTACTATGTACGTCTACTGTCTAAGATATTTTATATTTTGCTAGTAATACAAATGCATGAAACATTCTGGATGAAACATCTAGAGAGGATGTATGGCTCCAGTGGTAAATGGTAATGTTTAACTATGTCTATATCAAGTAAAGTCAATTATTTCCTTCAAAAACACTGTCGACTTCTTTTGTGATACCATTGTTTTGTCTATTCTGAGTTATTTTGAAGATGAGTTCTTATGATTAAGAGGATAAGAAAATTTAAAAGTATAAATGTTATGAATAGACTAGCATTAGTAAGCAACAATAAAAATATTTCGGCCCTAGGAGGCACTTTAATCAACAGTTATGTATCGTACGACGTTTAAAAGCGCCTGCCTTTAACAGTAAATGTTATGCGAGTGATAAAATATACGATGGTATAAACGAAGTTTACGATTCTAGTCATTGTCATTTCTTATGTCGTTTCCTAAATGAAGGAAGCGGTCTGACCAGCGTAAGATAGCATTACAATTAACCGATACCTGATTCACAATTCTAAACTAAAAGGAACCGGTGCCAAGTCTCAATTATAAGATCAGAAATTCTACCTACCAAAAAAATCGTTCCCATAGACCAGAAGCACCAATTATCTGCTCGAAAATATATATAATGCTACAAAATAGCACTTACCATTTTGGTTTATAGATTTATTTCACTGACTCAAATGTATTAAAATGGGCCAGAATTCCTGTAAAAATGTAGAATCAATTAATTTTAAAAAAAAATCTCGATGCGATGCACCTTCCTCTTCAATCGATCTAAATAAATTTCCCATAAATGTTACCAGTTGTCACACTCAGGAATCCTTGGATGTCGCTATAAATTCGCAAGCACAATAATCGAGCTTTTTTCAGACTGCCCTTTTTATCTGACTGAGCGGCTTAAATAAAAGTTTCCACTCATATTTATATTTTTTTAAAGTGTAAACTTGTTTTGGCGTTCCACACACACAATTTCTCGTAGGCTGTGAATGAAGCTCTTCGTCACGTTTGTAAGCAAAATAATCATTCGGGTGACAGCTAGAGGTGGGCGTTAATTCAACGAACTGTTTAGTTCAACGGCTTTTCGTTGATCAACGCATTAACTTTGTTTGTTCAACTTTCTTCTTTGTTTTCAAAGTTCACATTTTACCCATAAACCATGTTTTTTTTTCTGGGATGGTAGCCCTCTTTTATCACAGACTGGAGAAAAATGACAGATCAAAAACCTAGCAGTGTTGCCCTTCGTTTTTACTTTTTGAATGCGTTATGAGTTTTTTTGCTGTTTATACAGTTCGTTGGGCTGAGGCTTTTTTAATCCACTGAGTTACGCGGGTTTAAATTTTAGGTAATCTGGAAATCAGGCATCGGCAGGTATTGGTGGATTGACGGCTGACAGCAGCGTTATTTCCCATTTTGGCCACGTTGAAAGAACCAGATTTGGATAAAATATTCGCTATTATATTTATTTGTTACCTGTCTTTGTTACAGTCTAAAACTGACATCACACAAAAAACTTTTTAAAGGTAGACGCCATCTATTATTGTAGATAAGAATTATTTTTTCATCTTGTTTGGGAACAGTTCATCAAGTATAAATGTTGGTGGCGGCAATGTGGTACAGTGTAGATGGCAGTAGTGGATTTTTATCCACTACTGCCATCTAGTAAGGTAGTTTGAAACTATTATTTTCTTCTGTTGACTGATCTCTATTATTACGCAGGGGCCACATCACGGTCACACTAATGAGACATTAGGAACTTTTTTAGAAGCAATGGGGCGTTTTGGGACGTAAAAAGACCTGTCAAATGCAGTTCTACCGATAAACAATTTTAAACAAAAACCAACAGTGGTGCTACACTTGGCAATCTTTCGAACTATCTTTGACAAGTCTTTTTGCGTCTGGAAAACGCCTCATTATCGCGATAACGGACGTTAATTAACCGTATCGTAGGTGTAAAATACAACTCCTGTTAACGTCCATTACATTTCTCGTTAGAGAGGCCCCAGCGTTAGGCTGGGGCCTAAATTCCACGTAACCCACAGGTAATACATTATATGTCGATTACGTGTTGATGTTAACTTGTTAACACATTTCACAGCTTGCTGTTAAGCTAGTGTTTTTTAATTAAGAGGTCATAGCATCATTATCAATAAAGCTTAATTCATATTCTCTGCCTTAACCGTTTGAAAGGTTCACTAAATGGTCCAGTCTATATGTTATCGATATAGATTTATATCGATGGTTGTGACCATAGTCGTAGATTTGATGTGACTTCTTCCAACTTTTGGAACGAACCTTACGGCTTATGGCAGGCTTGCACGAGATAGAGACATTGTTGCGCGACTGAACTGAAAAAAATGTGAGACCAAAACTTATAACCTTAAGAAAAATATGTAACGGAAGTGACGCGTGAGCTCGTAACCAGAGGTGCCTACTTTATTTTTCAGATGATCGTAATTATTAATACTTAACTAATAATAACAAAATACCTATAACGGTTTTTTTTGCAATGCTTCTACATGTATATTAACCAAATGAACTTCGTTCCTACCTGTGTTACACCTGACACCGCAGTTTTTTCTTGCGTAAGAGCGTATGAATCGTAAAGTTACTCGAATATAAATAAAACAATATAGGTAATTATGTGACAAGAATGAGCCATTTAAAAAATAATTCCACAAATTCATGATAGATGGCGCTTATCTGATACAATTCACATACCTTCACATTGTTTTGCCAAATCTAAAGTTCTGGCATTGTAAATTAAATAGGCTTTATGTTCTAACAAAGTAACAGTTAGGTAGGCACATATATCCAAAAACTGCAAAGTGCCATGATTCACTATACAATCGGAATCATATAACTCGGTCTTTGTCTTAAAACCATTTAGATTAGGTAATAATGTTATTGATTGTCATTCCAAGTTTGAAAATGTGGATTGTATGTACCTACCCAACATGGACGTAGAAACACTCTATCCAATAAAAATGCTCAAGTGGTTTTGGTGTTACTAGAGCTTTATTTTTGAATCTCTCTTTATTTACGTTTACGGTTTACGCATCATCACATATAAACTCACGAAAGCTTTGTAAAAATCTAGTGTTGTGTTGAGAAACTTAAGCATTTTTACTTTGAATGAAATAAGTAAAAATTGTCAGCGAGAATGTATGTCAGCGAATAAATACAATTCCACCACCGCCATCTAGTATGTTTTATTGGGAACTATATTTGTTTCTTCTGAAGAAAAAAAAACTACAGTTACCTAATTGGCGATGCACAAAGATCAGCAGCCCGCTAAATGTGCCCACGGCTGGATTTTCTTTTTTTTTCGTTTTTTTTCTTACAAGACCATACCATACACCATAATCCACCACGCTGGACCAGTGCGGATGGCGTATGATCTCGAAAGATTTTATGAACATTCCGTTCCGTTACGATGTTTTCCTGCACCGTTATAGCCAATGTTGACGGCAAACTTGTACATCTGCACTTGGATAAATACTCTATGGTGCAGGTGGGATTCGAACCTACGACATATTGATAATTACCTACACTGCTGTCCATACCACGTATAAGTATACGATTTTAACGAAGAAGAAGAAACAGACCAATGATGTTTTTTTTGTAAGTGAAAGCTTCTTTTGGCGTTTTTTTAAGACAGATTTTTCGTGCGAAATTGAATTCTACCGTCTCGCTCGGGAATGATAAGAAAACTTCGGGTAAGCTCGGGAATATGACCATGGAAATGCGTCAGCATTTCCCATTGGCGCTGACACATTTCTACATGGCCATGCTCATGGCCACGCCCTCCGGTTTCACCCGTGCCGGCGTAGTTTCCAAAGTAAGTTTCTGTGTTATTAAGAGTGATAGGTATAAGTTTTCATTTCTATCGACAGTTCCTATGACCGCCAATATTTTTTTAACTTAGCAACTCCATTGACTCCGGTGTCTGTGGCCTTTGTCAATTGGGTTATTTCTTTTTACGTTAATCTTGGATAGGGGGAAAAAAATGAAAAAATGGAGGAGTAAAGGGGGGAAAGATGGAAACATTTCATCCTAATTATCCGATTTTTCTAAGCTGCCTCCTCCCGAACGAAAATTAGAACATTTCTAGCGAACGTGAAAGGATATTTTTATTTTGGTAAATAATTAGCAAGCATAGACGTAACATCACCATTCACATCACACAACGTCGTATTCGTACTCCATCTAGAGGAGCAACGCCTCTACCGAAAGGATGCATCCAATCATCATCATCAGTCACATAAGGTTTGGAGCGTTTCTACTTTATCCGATGTGAGAAAAGAGGCGAGTTTACAGGTTTTACGTGGCTGTCTCCGACAGTGCCTTTTTAAAAATAATATATGGTGACAGGACGAGACATACACGTGCTTGATGGTAAGCGGTAAGCAACACAGCACCAAGAAGCTATTTGTGTGATGAACAATATAAATTGGCTAGCACTGCAAAAGCCCAACGCTCTTCACCTAGAAGTATCAAATGATTGATTTCTTAGTCCATTCAGTTCTTTGGACATAACTGAGGATTAATGTTCTGTGGGAGTATAAGCATCCTACTAATATTATAAATGTCAATGTTTTGATGTTTGTTGCTCAATTACGTCGTAACGTCTGAACGGATCGGGCTGAAACTTGGAACAAATACAAGAAGTGAGGTCGTATGAGGGAAATGCAATATTTCGTTTAAAGCCTTCACGTAATGGTACGTGTAGCCAACGTGTAGCCGCAGAACAAATATATCTTACAATAAGTATAGTTGCTACTAAAAAAATGTAGGGGAAGTACGTCCAAAATGACACATATGGACAAAATGACACATTGGCGATATTTAAAAATTAGCGCGGCTTAGACAGTCAAAAATAAGACAATTAGGAAGCGCCCCCACCAGAAATATACCATTGGATTTCTCAGAGTAATTTAAAATACGTAACGGACGCCATGTTGACATTTGTGTTTCGCGCTTGGAGAAAAGTTTGTTAGTGGTCGTCAGTTTTTTGGTTTTCGGTAAGTTTTCTTTTGTTATTTTACTGTGTAATAGTTTTTTATATTCAAGCATCTTGATACATTCATTATACTTGAGGTGATCGTGTAGATTATCCAACATTATTGTCACTGCAATAAGATTATTTTTTGAATCGTTATTTTTAACACAACAACACAAAACCAACTCGTAAAAGAATCCAGGCAATTACTATACATACTATACTATAAATTTCTTTATGTTAATGAAGACTCAGATGAAGATGGTCTTGATCCAGAAGTCGAAGAAGACGATTGTGTCTGTATATACTGCAACGATGTTTACTCACGTTCAAAGCCTGGCGAGGGGTGGTTGAGGTGCATGAAGAGCAGTCGTTGGGTTCACGCGGCCTGTGCTGATTTGGCAAAGCGTACCAAAATATTTGTTTGCGAATTGTGCAATTAATTTTTGTTATTTACTATTGTATTCATGTTGTGTATGTCATTTAGTCCATACGGTTTGTGTGGTTTTGTTCATATGGTATGGACAAAACGGATTTTTCTTGATCTCCATTTAAAACTTAATATTTTTGTAAGTGTTGAGTTTTGTGACAAATCCTTTAAGGTATGGATAACCAATTAAAATACGCAAAGTTTTATACAAGAACAAAATTAAAAAATTTGACTAACCCCCGACTACCTCAGATTTGTTATCCGTACAACATTCTACTAGTCAAGCCCTTTCATTTGATACCCATATTAAGGGAGTTGTGAAAAAAGAAATGTATTTCGCCATTTTGTGGAAGCGGCCATCTTGGATTTTAAATTTGTCATAGTGCAACGTATTCTACTAGTCAAGCCCCTTCGTTTGATACCCATATTGAGGTAGTAGACATCGTTTCATGGTTGATGTTCCAAAGACACGAACGAAGAGATTTGACTCTACTTTCGTGATAAGAACGTCTAGGCTGTGGAATACGTTGCCGCAGAGGGTTTTTCCCGATAGTTACAATCTTTGTGTCTTCAAATCGAGAGTGAATCGGTTTCTTCTAGGTAAACACGCTCCATCGTAGACAGCATTATCGTTTAACATCAGGCGAGATGGCGGTCAAGTGTAAACCTATTTAAGTTAAAAAAAAATTGGTTGCCTGTAAAGTCGGTATACGGGCGAAAGTTTTACGTGACAACGACTTTGAGTGATAAAATAATTTTACGGAAGGGACGCGTGCCTTTCACTTTTTATGTCTGTCTCTCTCGCTCTTAGGCGGGCTAACCATGCCCGAGTGGAAGGGACGCGTGCCTCTCACTCGCTCTCGTTGTGAGCGCATAACGTGAGCGGGGCGTAACGCAGTTTCTTGAAGTGTCACCCGGCAAACCAATTTAAGACGTTGTCACGTCAAAAAAAGTAGTGAAAAAAATTATATAATTCACCATTTTGTGGTGGCGGCCATCTTGGATTTGATTTCGTTATTATGTATTTTACTAGTCAAGCCCTTTCATTTGATACCCATATTGAGGTAGGTTGTCAAGAAATATTATGTCCGCCATTTTGTGGCGGCGGCCATCTTGAATCTGTATTAACCAAACATAGCTAAGAACATTTGCACGGATATTAACTTTAAAAAAAAAAAAAAAACTGCATCGACGGCCCATCCGTTTGAGCTCTACGGTGCCACAGACAGACACACACACAGACAGACAGACAGACAGGCAGACAGACATCGACGTCAAACTTATAACACCCCTTTTTTGGTCGGGGGTTAAAAAAAATATGTTCCTAATACGAATAATAAAAAAGTTATTGATTATTAAAAAACACTGTGCCATTTTGGACGTACTTCCTCTACAACAGACCTTATGTTAATTTTTATTTAATACTTTAGTAATCGGATCTGATGATTGACATTTTGTAATAATTATTTTAGGGTTTAATATATTGAGTGTAGAATTTGAATTTTTAAGTTTGACATTTCATAATTTTTAATTTTAATTGTTGAGTGTGTAATGAGAATTTCAATTAGTATATTTTATATACAATTACTATTAATTTACTGACATGCACGGATTGTATGTAATAAATGAGTATGAGTATGTCTCGAGCGTGGTCATGTCAATATACCTATTTCTATTTATTTTTTCTGGGCAGAGCCTTTATTAACAAAACTAAAATACAATGAGAACTACACTACACTACAAACCTAACTAACTACTTACACTAAGCACACCTGAATTATCTATAGACCACTGTAGGTCTACAGATAAACAAGATGTTCAAGCCCACTACCAATCGGAAGCGTACCCAGCATGCTGGCGGCATTACCACGCTGAATGGCAATGCTTATGCGTTGGGCCAAATAAACGCCAGCATTTTGGTCACGCGTCGCGTCGACCAAGCGCTCGGATAGGCTTTTGAAGATGAGGTGAGCGAGCTCCCGGCCCCCATGGTCCCATTTTCTATTACTTAGTAGATACGTTGCAATTTACATTCTCTCTGGTAGATAGAGAATCGAACATTGTCTGTGTGCAGTGTGCGTGTGCAGTGTGCAGTGTGCAGTGTGCAGTGTGCAGTGTGCAGTGTGCAGTGGTGAACACAGATTGTAGACATACTGTAGACCGAGTATTGTAATTGATATGTTGAGGTGTCGGATATAATAATATATCGCGAATAAATTATAATGTCGCGTGAATGCGCTATTTAATTTTACTTGAAACTTGATTGTGGAAACTACAATACAAAACTGTCGAAATTACGATGATTTTAATTTACGAGTAAACCAGCACCTATAGAACCAATGATAGGCATAATATTATATTGCACTGATGTCGGTGAGAAATGAACAGCATTTTTATGAAATTTTAATATTAATCAAGGTAAAGTAGGTACAGCTCTTATTTAACTTTTGGAGAAAATATCAAAAGATACTCGTGATAGCATTTTAACAATATTCCATTACAACTGCAGATGAAAGGGGAAGCTACGAAACGCGATAACCATCAAATCTGTGAATCTCAAAGAAAGTCCAATCGCCACCGGAAATGAGTTCGAGCGAAGGAGGTCGGTATTGATTACACCGAGATCGAAGGAAGCAGGCAGGTATTGATTGAGACTCGTTAGGGCGGAGATTAAAGGTAACCCAATAATATCAGAGACAAAACAAAAGAGTGCGTCTCCGCTTACCATCATTAGCGTCGCGACACCTCCGACCCCGGCCTTTTCAAATTACGTGCCACCACTGAGGTCTGTCCGCGAGATTGATGAACTACTTCACGATTTCACTATAGCATTCATTTATCTTTGTAAGAAACGATAGTGGCTCCAACCATGTACGGTCGTGAGTCTCGTTCAGTTTAAATTCGTTGATAAAGGCGCGTTTCTTGTCGGTTCCATCCGGTAATATTGTCTCGCTGTCCAAACACGAGGATCCATTTCATTCGAAGCTGCGTTGTTGTCCGCCTGCCTGTCACGGAACAATGCGGCCTTTTGCTGATCTATTAGAGAATTATGTTTGGGTTGACGGCCATTGTGGGGGTGACAGCGGGTGTCGGGTGTGTGGGAGCCGCGGCTATTCGCGGATTCAACTATTAAGTGTATTGTTGTAGTGAACTACGGAGTACAGCGGCGACTAGGCTTGAGACTTATACGTACACACATTACGGCTCACGTGGTGAAGACCTAGAAGTGAGAGAAGTAAGCCTAAAGTTAGTCAATTGTTTGACTAAAGAAACAATTAGTCGATTGTTTTTGTCAAATCGATGTAGGTGACGCCATACGAAAATTTTCTTACATTTTTATAAAATGGGGTTTAGGTAAACGTACCTATGGGGTTTGATATTATGATATTTACCCATGTAGGTACTTACCGAAATATCTCATGCTCTTACAACTGTTGCGAGCTGTATTTAAGTAGAGACTAATCCTTAATTATACGAGTACATTTAGCACGATTACCCGTCGGCGTCGGCATTATCTACTCGTATATTACAAATAAGCTATTAAAATCTAATCCAACTGTTTGAGAAGGAAGAAAACATTACGCTGTGGGCTTTTCACACATTTTTTTTTATCGACAAAATATTTGAATAGAACTAAATTACAATACTAATATGGGCACCTGACCTATGATGAGTAGGTCTACCGTCTAACAATACTGCGTATGCGGATGCTACTGGTCTCTTTTCAATTTCATTCAAATTTAACATACCTGCTTACTATTTAACCTTTAAGTACCTGTGTAAATACTTAAGCAATTTCGTTAGTCGGCTCAAGAGTCAGAGCACATCTAATTTTCGAATATAAGTATTTTTGATACGTTGGTCGAGTGACACGCTTGACCGAAATACTGGTCAAATGATTTGAAGACAATAATTGGATGATAAAAAGATTAATGATCTGTGATTTGAGTAAAATAATGAAAAAAAATACCTAATTAATGAATATAATAAAATGGAAATAGAATAGAATATTATTTATTTCGTGGATAAGACAAACATACTTATATATTTACTTAAACAAAAATAGTTGTTGTAACTTAGAAACGTCAACTTAAACTGTTATCTTTTACATTACAGGTACATTCATTCTAACATTTTCATAGATACAAAATGATTAATAAATATTTAAATATTAATATGTATGTTATTAGCAATGAAGCTTGATAACATTAATGCTAATGGAATGTAGGTACATTCGATTAGCATTATTATTTTCTTTTTTAAACGATGCAATCCTAATGTAGCTGTAATGTGGCCTAATGGTTAGAAAGTCTGATTTCGCAATGTGAAGTCATAGGTTCAAACCCCGGCTGGGGTTGTAGTGCACCTCTGAGTATGTATCCCTGTTCAAGATACATTGTAAGAAAACCCGCGATTGGAACATGCGGGTTTTTTTTCTACAGATCTTCTTCAAATAATTCAATAATGTACATTTTATAACTATGAAGAGTATATGTACATCTTTCGATGACATTTGTGTTTTAGCATCATCCAAAAAGTTACACTTACTCGTTATGATATGCCAGGCGCGGTCCCAGCTTCGAATTTTGGTCACAAGTATAAATACAAAAAATCGAGTAAAAATACTTTACTAGTAGCGCCCCACGATTTCACCCGCGTAGTTCTCGTTCAAGTTGTTTTCCCGCGTTAAAAAATAGTTTATGTCCTATTAAATATTTTTAATTTTCTTAGATTTTTAGAGTACCGTATACGATTTTTTCATGTCCCCTGTGAACCCCCCTTCGAACCGTGCATGTGATATGCTCTGCCAAAATGGAAGACACCGATGGCCGAGTCTGTATACCCTGAAAGATACAATTTTGAACAATAAAAATAAAACAGGCTGCTACATCCTAAGTTAAGTTCGCCCAAACATCTGCAAGTCTAAAATTGCATAGTACACAAAACACATTTTGAAATCATCAAAACATATTGAACGCCTGCATTTTTGAGACTTTTTCCGGTGGACTCCACAGAAAAAGTTATAGATAATGATCAATAGAACGCGAACCGTGAGACTTAATAACAGTTTTCTAAGTAACCTTGTTTAGCTCAATAGGGCATGTGACACCCCTAGCCTTAAGTTCTCGCATCCACTCTCAAAAATACAAAAAGTATGTTTTCTGGCGACCAGTAACTATTCCCGATTCCCGGCTCCGCCCGCGACCGGCGAGCAAGACGGCATTGTAATACTCTCCACCACTTATTCACGCGACGCGGTTTTTTTGCCGCCATTTTGAAAGAGGTGGCGAATCAAATAATGGAGAAATAATTTAATCAGCACGAGGTTTTTGCATTTTCTGATTTGCGTTGGTTGAAATAAGGTGTGTTTTAGAACGGGGGGAGCGATGGGGGTCGCTGGAAAAAAGCGTGTGGTTTGTCGTGTGTGCCGCCTCGGAGGCCGGGGGCCGCGAGAGCCTCGCTCGCAAATTGGAATGAAATTGCATAATTCGCACGCACCCACCGGCCGCCCGGCTCGTCCGCGTCTAATGAACGCCATTTAGCTTCTATTCACAATATTTTTTCCACTGAATGAAATGAAATTGCTTCGTCACTGTTGTTTGCATTTAAATGTTGCTGTTGATTTGGAATCCAGATCGTGAAACGATCGTTGGGTAAATACGAATATTTATCTAAATATCTTATTTCGTGGGTGCACGGAAGAAATACGTTTTATTAAGGTTTGACAATTTAATTTCCTTTTCACATCTATCAAGATCTCTTTCTCCGTATTTTTTACCTAGAGCTTGATGATGATGATCAATTGCCTAGGCACTACCTACTATTTCTTGAAGATGCCTGCACTAATTTTGACTCGGTAAAACAAAACAGAAAGAATACCCAGACTTAAACCTTAATACCCAAGTAATCATCCCATTTTAATTTAATGCTATCGATTTTTTAAAAATCAACAAAAATTTAACACTTGATTTGATATTATTTTCGTTCATTGTGATCTGGCTGTTTCATTGGAGCAGTGTGTGTATAAGACTTTTATTACTTAATTGATTTACAATTTTATCGAATTATTTGACGTCAGTTGTTTGCTTTTCAGTGAAAAATAATTTAAACCGTGAGAAGTCAGCACTCCAAGTTCATATCTGGGGAATAATATAATGAGTGAGTTTGGAAAATCTGGATATCTGCAATTTAATGAATTTATTTACTTTTGGTAGTGGTAGGACTCTTGGCAGAGTCCGCCTGGGGTAGTACCACCTTTGCCAGTTATTCAATAGCCAAGCAGTAATGTGCAAACATTACTGTGTTCCGGTTTGAAGAGCAATGTTTTTAGAGAAATTACTGGGCTTAGAGATATAATATCTTAGATTGGGTGACAAACTCAGTTCAGTAGGTACTAGGTAACAATAAAATTTAGAAATTTCATGTTCCAATAGCTGCGTGTCACTGTGCTGTTATGTGGCAGGTATGTTGCTTACCATCAGGCACATGTCCTGATCGTCTCGTCAATCTATGCTATAGAAAATATGAAATTTTGGATTTTCAAATTTCCATAAAATTCGATTTTGATTTACATAACATAAGTTTCCAGGATTCTTCCATTAATTAGGAGGAGTAGCAAATAGAAAGAAAAAATAGAATTACCTAAACAGAATCACACCAAAACCAAATTAGTAGTCGGAGGTTCTCAAAACGTAAAAATAATTTTTATTCATTAAAAGGCAAAAATAATTGCAATTTTTAGATATTTCTTATTTGATTCCGCGGTTGGTATACTTTTCCCTATGTAGGCTGTATGTATAGCTAAGTTGTAATAGGGTGTTCATATTAACCGACGAAATGACAAGTTTAGTTCGCCGCCACTCGCGCTTCATCACGGAGGTACAATTAACTTCTAGAAGGCGTTTGATAGAGTTAACATCGATATACTGCTGGAAAAACTCAGTGTGGTCTAGGTCACACTCCGAAGTATCTCCGATCTGTACAAGAATATCTGAGTCTTATGCGATTAAGAATGTACTATTTTTGATATTTTCACTGTAATTCCTGCGTCCAGCGTCCTGCATTTCACACGCAACACTATCTGACACCAAAATAAGCAAAGCTTGTAGGTACTATGGGTGTCAAATAGCTGATATTTTACTTACTTTTTAACTTTACCTTCCCTATACATACAACGTGTACGTTAGCAAGAAAATAAATGCGTGTGTGCTTAAGACCACACGGCAGAAGTGATAACTAAAATGAAAAATAGCTATTAAAACCATTGAATTATAATTTTAGTAACTGAAAATAAAGTGCGCCGAAGTCTTTTAGTTCAATAAAAATCTATACTAATAACAATTCACTACATAGTGTAAAACAAAGTAGCATTCTTTTTTCCCTATTTTAAAACTACACAACGGATTTTGATGAGGGTTTTTTAATGAATAGAGTGATTGAAGAGGAAGTTTTGTATGTGTAATACGTGCATAAAATAGTGGAGAAATTGTGAAATTTGAGGTATCTAACATGATGTTGTAAATAATTAAATTTTTTCCGCTTACATTGCAATCGCAGGCTGAACCCTACGAAATTTATCAAAATACATACAGCAATATTGTACCCCTTTAAAAGGTCTACAAAAAAAGTCTGTAATAGGAAATGTCTAGCTTTTAGGAATAACCCACAATTACCGTTTTATTAGTAGGTACCTACATATATATAATTTCAGCATTGTACCCGTGCGAAGCCAGGACGGGTCGCTAGTTATAAAGCTGAAGAAGTGGTTTGTTTGAACGATCTCAAGAAATACTAGACCGATTTCAAAAAATCTTACACCGTTGGATACCTACATGATCTTCTAGGCGTGTAGGTTGTCACAAGCACCCTCGGCGCTCCCGAGGTAACCCGAACGAATCTTTCACTTACAAATGTGACGCTTGAGAGCAATTCACAAGAAGCTTTCACTTCGAAACAATTCAATGTTGAAGACGACGCATAAGATTGAAGGCCGTCACAGACGTAGCTGTAATATATATTTTCATATTTTCGTGACGTCAGCAATAAATACCGTAATATATTCATATTATAGCATATTAACATAGCAAGACATATTTTGAGTTTACAGTATGTTTCAACATTGTCTGAGCGCATGTCACGAGTCTTTTGAACTTTTTAACCCCCCGAAGCAATAACGACGGGGTGTTATAAGTTTGACATAACTGTGTTTGTGTATGTAGCATCGTAGCTCCCAAACAGATGAACCGATTTCATCAGACCAAGACAACTAAAACGATCCAAGATTTTACGAAGTTTCGTCATTTCATTACAGAGTTCCTATGACCCACTTCAAGATCCATCATCAGATCTTGGTAAATATCGGGATACGTGAAACTAATAAATATAAGCTTGTAAAACAACTCGTGATGTATGTGGTTGGACCATGTTGAAACACGCTGTACATTCGAAATATGTCTTGCTATACCATAATTTATATTAATATGCCTTAATATATATTACGGTATAGTTAGGTGACGTCACGAAAATATATATTATAGCTGCGTGTGTGGACACTTGAGGATTTGTATAGAAAATTTACGGAAATATGTCCAGCTATGAAATATGAAAATATATATTATAGCTACGTCTGTGACGGCCTTAAGGAGTGTTATACTTATTGTGATCTAGGTTCTAAGCCCGTTCAGGGGCTTAGACAGACAGATACTGGCTTATTGTTCAGAAATTTATTTTCATGAAAATGTTAGATAACTATAAAACATAGCATCCAAAAAATTTACTTATCCAAGGTATCAAAGTCAGTTAAAATAATACCTAGCAACCATACTAGAAGGTAATCTATTAATTTATTAGCAAGCACTATTGATACATTTTTTTCATATGAAGGGTTTGGTTCGGGTCATGTCAGCCTCGACACAATGGACAGACATGGTATCCCTACCGATTAAGATCTCCAATGAAGATCCACGGAATTCCGCGTTGTAACGCGGGACCGCTCTCGCATTCTTCAGCAAAACTGCGGCTTGCCCGTCTCCAGCCACCTCTGCTCCTGGATCCAAGATCCAACACGACCATCTACTGGTTGGTCCCCGAGGTGGTCATAGGAGCCAGACGCTCTTGCGTCTGGATACCATTGCTCCGAGCTCCCCAAAACTATAACATCTTCTTATTCTTACTATTGTTGGTGGTATGCCTACAGGTTCATTCAAAGTGTGAATAGCCTATTTTAAACTTTCATTTCCGGAACTCCGAGCCTTCTCTCATAAGCCAGAATCTACCATGAATACCTGTTTTTTTCCTCAGACATCTTTCGAGGAGTACACGGTTTCCTAAAGATTACTTCACCGGTATAGCCAGCTGTGATGACATATTATAATCTGCACTTGAAGGAATAATATAATAAACGTTGGTGGATATTTTAAACGCAATATGCATACGATTGTAATATTGGTCAGTTTATGGGCCTCTGCCTCTTTAGCATGAGCAAGTCTGTGGAAATGTATGAAGTTTGTCAGTGCCTCAGCCGTCGTAGTGAGTCCTCTCTTGCTTGGAGATATGGTTCAGGTTAGGGACAGCTTAGCCCGCTGTGGACGTGAGAGGAAAGTCACGCTGATGACGAGTGGTGAGACGAGTAAAACATGCGCATGATGATGAGGAACATGTCTCTGTTCATCATAGTACATCGTCTCGCTGTTGATATCAACTTATAGGGAGTTGAAATTATTAATTACTCAATATAAAAATTGGTTGCCTGTAAAGTCGGTATACGGGCGAAAGTTTTACGTGACAACGACTTTGAGTGGTAAAATAATTTTACGGAAGGGACGCGTGCATTTCACTTTTTATGTCTGTCTCTCTCGCTCTTAGGCGGGCTAACCATGCCCGAGTGGAAGGGACTCGTGCCTCTCACTCGCTCTCGTTGTGAGCGCATAACGTGAGCGGAGCGTAACGCAGTTTCTTGAAGTGTCACCCGGCAAACCAATTTATAAGACGTTGTCACGTCAAAATGACCTGTCTAATGTCTATTTGCCCTGTAACTTTTTTGGAAACATTGCCTTACCGGAACTCAGTAATGTTTCCTCACTATTACCTATTTGGCGGTAGGATAACTGGCGGACTCTGTAAAGAGTCCGATCACTAGAAAGGTAGGTATAAAAGATACACACATACCAACTTGAAGTAACTAAATGAAGGTTAAAGCGACACGATTTATCCTAAGATATATAATTTCTCAATCTCGTGTCAATAAATCGCCTCGTCTCCGCAATTGAATTGATCAGTTAATAGGAGTTACCCCGCGACGGGCGGGTCGCGGGCGGGGGAGGTGATCGAGAGGTGCTTGATATGGTAATTCGGAGGGCTCGGAGGGACCCGCGGCTCCTTCACGCGGCCCTCACAAGTGTCGGGGCTTCGGAGGTGTTTGTTGATGAGGTGAGAACGTAAGTCGGCTGATGGGAAGCGATCCGAATCCTAACATGACCCGGCCGCGTAGAATTTAACTGACGCAGAAAAAAACAGTGGACGGATGTTTTTAATTTTTTCAGCGGCTGGGCCTACGATCGGTCTACTTACTGTAATTTAGTTTATAAACTAGTTGGACAGTTATTCTACCGTCAAGCAGTAATGTGCAAACGTTGCTGTGTTCCGGTTTAAAGAGCAATGTTTCCAGTGAAGTTACAGGGCTTAGACATATAACATCTTAGATCTCTGGGTGACGAGCGCAGTGCAGTGTTAGCTCATAATGATATTTGGACTTTTCATGTTCCAATAGCTGCGTGTCACTGTGCTGTTACGTGACAGGCACATCAGGCAGATGTCCTGCTCGTCTCGTCACTCTTCATTTATAAAAAAAGGATATGTTTGTGTCTGACTGTAAGCAGTATCCCGCAGCTATTGGAACATAACGAGTCCAAATCATTACCTATCACAGCACTACGCTCGTCACGCAGTGATATTAGATGATTAATCTCTAAGCCCAGTTATTTTAATTATTAATAGGGATCATAAAAACATATGCTTATTGTAATCTCCATCGATTGTTAACAGATTCTGTTGATTTTTGTTTGGATTTGAATAGCTTATACTTAGAAGTAGTCCTATTTAAATGTAAAGAAAGCATTCAACCCCAAAGGAAGGAAAATTAAACGGTAAGCAGACGTAGGTACTTTGTGAACACGCTACATTATATACGTATACATACTAGCGACCCGCCCCGGCTTCGCACGGGTGCAACGCTGATACTAAAAACATGAATAAAAATGTTTATTGTGGGTTATCCCTAAGAGATAGACATAATACATCACACATACATACATAACATTGTTGACTTTTTTGTAGATCTTTTTAAGGGGTACAATACGGCAGCACCTACATTTTTTTTATCCATCTCGTAGGATCCAGCCAGCGCAGCGTTTGCAAAGTAAGCGCAAAAAATATGTTTATTTATGACATCACATTAGAAACCTGTAAAATTATGTTTCTCTAATGTTGTATGCACATATCTGTATTAATAATTTCGTCAAGGGCTACGGTAGGCTTGATCGAAACTTTATATGAATAACAAAACATTAAGAAATATTGATTTTGAGTCGACAAAATTCGGATTATGGAGAATTTCCACAGACTAAGTAGAGAGAGAATTACGTTAAATTCTGATGGCACTGACAAACAAACCGCTGTCGCCATCTTTGGTGTGAAGCATAGACTAAGTAGCACGTTTCGTTCCATCAATCAACACATTGCGTGCGTCCGTCGCGCCAAAAAAGTATCTACTTAGATCACAAAAAAAAAACTGTGACTTATGTGACTATGTAAAACGAAACGTCTTGCCGCCGGACCGGAATTTTATTAGTAGTAGCCATGTGTCGTTACGGGTTTTTTCAGATAACGGAACGTAAACGTTACGGATATCCAAATCGACGGTATCAAAACTATTTATTTTTCATAACCATTTATATTCGTATTTCATCGTAACGAGATATGATTCAGTTTTCAATAACCGAACGCGTTAAATATATCTATGCGTCTTTCTTCCTCACACTTATACTACTACGTATATATCTCACTCGCTCTAACCGTTGCAATACATTTATGGGCATAACTTCAAAATCACTACCGATTGCGTGGCACGCAAAGAACTGTAGACCATGTTGCGCGATAAAGCAAGCAACGGTTGTCATAGGAATTTTTAAAGTGCATAACAATACTTGAAATATAAATAGTTGTAAGATTTTGATATACCGTGTTTTCGTTATGAAGTCATATAAATAGTTATACAACGCCTTACGATGTATAACAACCATAGCTAATTAGTAGGTACTTATATTTAGTATCAGAATTGCACCCGGGCGAAGCCGGAGCGATTCGCTAGTTATACATATAAACCTTCCTCTTGAATCACGCTAACTATTTAAAAACCCCGCATCAAAATCTGTGTGGTAGTTTTAAAGAATGAAGAACCACGTCGGAATGCCTAAACGGATCGAGTTGAAATTTGGAACACAGATAGTTTATAACATGGAATAGAACATAGGCTACCTTTAATTACAGAAAAAATTAAGGGTCCGGAAACTACGCGGATTGCGGGTAGTACCTTGGGGCGCTGCAGTAGTCTTATAAACGACTGGTGGAGTTATGTCAGAGAGCTGGAGTTATATCACTGGAGTTACAGCGATCGCTTCCAGGTAAACTTCGGTGAGAAAGAATATGTGAAAATGTGAGTCGTTGCGTTGTACTGACATGTTCACATGCTCTGACCTCTCGTCGACCATTCTTCACCCGGCGTGTATCTGGGTTAAATAATAATCTATAAAAGTAGAAAAAAAGATTGGCAGGATCTGCCGATAGAAGGAAAATTTCTGATTCAGAATTTGGTAGTTCACTTTGGAATCTACGCGGGTGAAACCGAAGGGCGTGGCCATGAGCATGACCATCTAGCCAATTGCCATGGTTCCGAGTTCACCCGAAGATTTCTTATTATTCTCGCGCGTGACGCTAAAATTCAATTCATAGCCCACGAAAAACCTGCCTGTAAAACACCAAAATAAATTTTCACTTCAAAAGTAGAAAAATAATCTCTTGATTGGGCTCGTGCCTTGGTCGGCAATTATCACTCACTGAGCCGCAGGTTTTGGGTTCGACTAACACACCGGTGCCACGTGCCGGCAATCATTTGCTGTCCAGTAAAGTTATCAGTGCCAAAAAGCTCTAGCACTAGTGTTAAAAAGAATTCAAAGTTTAGGGCACTGTCGCAAAATTGCTAGCTTATCGGGTTTTTATCGGATACACTTCGGGGAATGTGCAACAGATTTGAAGGATCTAATACTACCTTGCACTTTTTTCTATCGGACTTCTCGTAGCTCGAAGAAGCGGCATCGTCATCGTCATCATAGTTGATGTTCCTAAGACACGAACGAAGAGTTTTGACTCTACTTTGGTGATAAGAACGTCTAGGCTATGGAATGTGTTATCTGAGTGGGGTTTTCCGATGGTTATAATCTTGGGGTCTTCAAATCGAGAGTGTCTTGGTGTCTTCTAGGTAAACACGCTCCATCGTGGACCGCATCGTCGGTTACCATCAGGCGAGATGGTGGTAAAGTGTAAACCTAGATATAAAAAGTAAAAGAAAAGCAGTTTTGAAATGAAGACCTTTTAACCGCGTTGAGTACTGTCTGCTAACGAAAAATGTTATAGGCTCACATCACTAACATGCTAATGTCGAGCGGCGGTGTTGCGGCGTAGCGGCGGAGCGGCGGCGGAGCAGCTGAGTGGTGCGTGCCCGCTAGCCGCCTTTTGAACGGGGGAAATCCTGTGAGTGTGAAGTATATCTACCTATATCGTACAGGTGAAATATTGAGCAACATTAGTGTGCGGAGGGTAAGCTCGATCATCCAAGTAGCCTACCAACTACTCACCTATATAATCAAATTTAATTTAATTTTATTTTGATATATGTGTAAAATGTACACATGATGTATACCTATGGATTAATTTTGTGACATGTAACATTTTCGTTATGAATAAAGTACTATGACTAATCTTTATTATGTATAATTATTCTGTACGTGTGTTCACAGTATCAATTCAATATCATTGAAATCAGCCCAGTCAAACAGGTCCTCCTGTTTGGCTGGACCGATATTGTTTTGTATGCGTTCGAGAGGCGCCCTGGAGGGTTTAGGTTCACAAATCAGCCCGGCAGCGCTGGCGCAGATACCTAGGTTATTATCGGAGCGAAGCCGGAACCGGCCACTAGTGACATCTAAAATCCATAGATGGATCTCATGTAAGTAATTCATTATGGATCATATTAATGAAGAATGAAAGACAGGTAGTTTTTAGCATTTTAGTAATAAGAAACTATTGAGAAACCGATTCGTTTATTTAACAAGATGGACGGTGCAAACTAAATAATTCCCAAGGAACACACCAACGGACAAAGCTGAGCCATTGTAAAAAATATCGTTTCTTTCAGTTTAGTTTTATTCCCTAACAATCTTTCTATTATGTTTAAACGGGCCTCTTATATTTTAAAAAGTTTAGTAGTGCCATGGGTAATGAGGTAATCCACGTGAAACTTTACAGTATGCGTTTAATCAGCCAATAAGAGCAGTAGTGCCACGGGAAAATAAAATTTCCCTTCACACTTACCCAGCTTCGAATTTTGGAGATGGTCACCAGTTGCGTACTGGTGCCTTAGATTTCGGGGGAGGGTCACCAGTAGAAATACAAAATCATCATCATCAGCCGCAAGACGTCCACTGCTGAACATAGGCCTCTCCCCTAGATTTCCACAACGAACGGTCCTGAGCAACCTGCAACCAGCAGTTTCCAGCGACCTTTATGAGGTCATCTGTCCATCTAGTGGGAGGCCGTCCAACACTGCGCCTTCCGGTTCGTGGTCGCCACTCGAGAACCTTTCTTCCCCATCGGTTGTCAGTTCTGCAAGCGATGTGGCCTGCCCATTGCCACATCAGCTTGCTTACTCTTTGAGCTATGTCGGCCACTTTCGTTCTTTTGCGAATATCCTCATAAACGGATTCTGTCGCGCAAAGAGACTCCGAGCATAGCTCTCTCCATAGCTCGCTGTGTGACTTTGAGCTTCGTTATGAGGCCCACAGTGAAGCTCAATCGCACGTTCTTTTTAAGAACCAAGTAAAATAAATATACTTATCGCAGTCATCACCCGATCGAAGCTGATATTCTCCCACAGCTCGGACAGCTGGGATTTCCTCAAGACGTTTTCCTTCACCGTTTTAAGTTAGCGGCATTACGCACATGACTTCAAAAAGACAGTGGTGCGTGTGGGGTTTGAACTCAGGATCTCCGGATGAGTAGGCGCCGTTTTGCCGGCTACAGCTTTTTATGGGGGGGATACTTTTACGTATGTCCACCATGCAGGGACATGGTGGGTTATGTCGGACTCGACACCATGGGATACGACATGGTGCCCCTAAACCCCCACAGATTTCTCCTGCATGGCCAGGGATCAAGGTCGCGAGGCCATGGCTCAAGGGGGTGAGGAGCGCGTGTAGACATTCCCAGCGCCGGCCGGGTTTCGCCATCACACAACAAGATGCCACCGAGGCAAGTTGCTGTATGATGCTCAGAGTGCACTACGTGGAGGTTCCCGAGTCATGTAGATCTCCCGACTAGACCAGCCGTAACTTACTAGACTAGCCGTAACTTACTAAACCAGCTGTAACTTGTTTTTTTTTTAATTTACATCACTAATAACTATTCAAAATACCTTGATAAAATCAAAAGCCTGCTCATTTATTGCCGCCTATTTTAAGACGGATCAAAGTTCGCTGGGTCAGTTTGTTAAAAGTACTTAAAGTAAAAAATGGCACTAACCAACGCAATCATTAGCAATAGTTTGATGCCTTCAAAGAAGCTGTCACATTTTGGAGTGAAGCCAAATGGTAACAAGAGGATAAGTTTCATTCATACAATCATACAGTACTTAAACAAATTTATTTTATTGTTAATTTTTAATGTTTAGTATTATTCTACCTTACTCGATAGTTCTAGTTTTGACATATTCCTTTTCCAAACATTGCTGTCCTTTACAAAATCTCAAACAAAATCTCAAAATGTGTCTGTTCTGCAATGAGATGTTACGCAAATTCTAGAAAGTTAATAAGTATCATTTATCTCGGTGTGCTACCGGTGACCGGTGTGCCTTTGAAGGCACAGCGTGTCCCCGTGTGCCCACACAATAAAAACTCTGGTTGGTGCTATTTCATATTACGAGTACCTCTATAATTTGACTGTGTTCCAAAATTCAATCGGAACCGTGGAATAGCGATGTTATAGAAAAATTGGTCTCCTATTACTATCATTCCAATTATTAAGTTTCGCTCAAAAATGAAATCGAATAAATTTCCGAAAGTTCTCAGTATAATTAATGCGATCCGAAAAAAGTTTCCCTTGCGTCGTGGTTTCATAAAACACTACACTTTTTTTAAATTGCATGTAACTGCAGCAGTTAGTAGATAGTGATCCAAAACGAAGTGTTGATTGTTCCGGCGCGGTCCTCGCCCGTCTGAAGCCTGTCTACTTTCAATTTCATTTTCATTCCGTCAAACGCAAAATTTTAATTATCACGATAATTATGGCTTTCATTATGTAAACCTCGAGTAATACGAGCGCAGTGAACGCGGGAATAATTCCCGTTTTTCTCTCCGGAATATTTCCCCAATGATTAAAGCGCTCTCCGGCCGCACTCCATTATGCGCGACTGTAATCATGGAACTATCCTCTCGGCGACTAGCGCGCGCCCGCGGCCTGCCTCGCTCCCGGCTGGAAGGGTCTAGCCGAACACCGAAGGCATCCACGGGAAAAACCCTTAAACAGGTTTGCAGTCGCAACTATGTGGCTTCCAGAGTCATGTCAGGTTTACACACATTCACATACCCACTACCCACCCAACCCTGTTTTACAATGTATTGCACATTTTGAGATAAAAACTGGAGTTTTTAAATTTTTCACATACCTACTTATTTTAAAAATACCCAAAAATATTATCCACTCAAATTGATCTATATTAATTAGTTTAAGATATACAAATTTATTGAACAATGTAATTTAGCGTAGGTAAATAAAATGGAGTGGAGACCGCGAATCGGCAAACATAGTATAGGACGCCCTGAGACTAAATGGAGTGACGATATTCGAAAGGCAGCTGGTGGCGGTTGAAGAAGTAAGACCGAGGACCGGGCTGACTGGCGTATCATAGGGGAGGCCTATGTCCAGCAGTGGACGAATACGGGCTGATGATGATGATAATGATGATGAAATAAAATTAACAATAAATTAAAAAAAAAACTGGTAAACATTTTGACCCAAGTAGGTATTGACTAGACTGAGTCTCAGCCTCTCCCCGCAGACACCAGTTATACTCGTATGGATTTAAATTCATTAACTGGTTTAGTTGGTAGTGCTCGTAAGATTGCCTGAGGGTCATTCATGGGTTCGATTCCCACACAACTATTGTATACCGCAACTATTTGTATCATAAATATAAATAAATATTTGTTCTGTGCTGGGTGTTTCTAATTAATACAAAGTATAGGTATATTTACAACTATACCTAAATTAGCTTAAATCAGCTATCTGGAATTCATTGTACAAGCTTTGCTTGATTTGGGGTTAGATAACATTAAATTTATTATCTGTGAAATGTCCACCAGTACCTATCAAATACATATATTATTATTTATTTATTTATCAAGTACTGACTTGCTTACAATCTTACGTCTTACTTACACTCACAGTATGTTTAGTTACGTCTCGGCATTGGCTGCAAGTACTTGAAAAATCAATAGATGAATCAGAAATCATTGTCTGAACTGTATTACAGTTGTTATCTTGTGAATTTGACCATCCTACATCATCAACGCCTTAACTTGATTTTCTTCAAGGTACAATTGTGATGGTTGTCTTAGTTGCTCCATTTCATGAATATCTTTGTGTAATAATTATTATGTTCCTACGTGAAAGATAGGATAGTTTTGAAGTGAAAAAATATGTTGGTGCGCCACAGACAGATTTATAGTGGGCTGTGAATTGAATTCTAGCGTCACGCTCGGGAATGATGAGAAATCCTCGGGCAAACTCGGGTCCATGGTCATTGGCCATCAAGAAATGTGTGAGCATTTCCTATCAGAAATGCGGACGCATTTCTAGTTGACCATGTTCATGGCCACGCCCTCCGGTTTTACGTTCCGGTTTCCGTAGTTTCCAAAGTAAGTTATCACATTCTGAGTTGAGGTTTTCACGTCTTATACCTAATTTTATTTTATTTACAATAACTCATAGACTACTTTTCATACCGGTAAAATAGCCGGTGGAACCGTGGGCCGCTACTCGCATTTAATAAATATTTAAGTTGTCACGAGCGCAGCCCTGTACGGAAACCCAGTAAATAAACCAGTAATGGCTCAGTGGAACCACCGCACCGTACACCGACCGACACGAGCTTCCAGTCCAACATAATTATTTAAGTTAATGATATACTACACCTCGTCACAAATGATTTCTTTTTGCTCGGCTCAGAGCGAGAGGTAGCTACAGGTAGCCGTGCATGGGAGAGGGACGGAGAGAGGTGGGGTGGTGGTTGGTACCCCCACCGTGCTTTGATTTATTATAAGAGTGAAAGCAGTGGGCTGGTTTTTAATCTCGTTTGGTTATGTGCGCTCGGCGCTATGTGCGCTTAATGACTGCCAGCTACAACGCAACTTACAATCGTGGTTTTTTAGAAATTTGAAAACTTACTTCTTTTCATAGGTAGTACTCGTATAGGCTGACGGGACGAGCAGGACATGATGGTAAGCAACGAGCTTGCCCATGACAGCATAGCGCCACACAGTGATTTTAACATGAAGAGTCCATAGCTCTGCACTGCGCTCATCACCCAGAGTTATGAGATAATTTATCTCTATGCCCTGCAATTTTTCCAGAAACATTGTCCTCCAAACCGAAACATCGTGTACTTGCACATTACTGCTTATTGGTAGATTAACTGACAAAGCTGCGGTACTTACTCCTTTCCTTCACCGCTAGACCCAGTGCTGATGTTAGAGTCGCACATCGCATCGTCGCCGCACATCAGGCGGGGTGGCGGTCAGGTGTGGGTAAACCTGCAACAGTTAAAATAGACCTTAGAAGTTGTCAATCGGACGTTCCAGGCCACCAAGGCTCTTTTAAACCTAAAATATAAAAAACCTAGAAATATATTTTTATTTAATAAATATTTTATTTTGGATGTGTATTGCTCAATCACGTCGGAACAGCTGAACGGATCGGGCTGAAATTTAGAATACTGACAGAATAGGTTACTGGGTCTGGCCCGGCGCCATGCCCCAAGCATTCCGCCGAACCTGACTACGTATTTTTGAAAATTTGAACTTCTAATGGCTTTTGTGGTTGAAAAATTTGAAAATATAAGTAGATTTCTTGGCAGATTCCTGCAGTCTATTATCTGCTTTTAAATGATACGACTAAGTTCGTGTTTCTAAAGTCAAAGTCAAAGTACTTTATTCATAAATGCACAATTTACAAATAATGTCAATTAATAAAAAACAAAAGAAAGAGCACACAATTTCATTTTTAAATTTATCAAATTTAGTGACACGTTTACGTAACAAGGCTAGAAAAAATAATATTGGTTGACTGTAAAGTTGATTTACGGACAAAGATGTTTACGGACGATAGTTTATCGTGACAACGTCACTACAAACCATTGATGAAATGATTACATACAATAGAATCGAGTGAAAAAGATAGCGAACATTTCTACTCAAAACTTTACCTAAGTACTTGGCTTGAACCGATTGCTCGCAGCATTAAGGCCGTTACTTGCGGCGCTAACTCATAAGTGTCACTACTAACAATCAGACGAGATGTCGGTCAAGCGTAAACTTATAATAGTTAAAACAAACTGTAAAATTTATAATCTTTGTGCCACAATAAAGTTACACAAACATTTATTCTTTAAGGATTTCTTTAGACGTCTCACCTTCGAAAGTTCCGATACCGATGTGACTGAATATTCTGTAATTTACAGGGATTTAGTTTGCGTGAGCCTTGACTCATGAGCCGTGAGCTAAGAGCAGTAGAAATGAAGTTGGTAATAGTGTGGAGCTAAGTGGTAGGACTCTTTGCAGAGTTCACGCTTGAGAAAGTACGAAACTTTTGCCAGTTGTTCTACCGCTAAAATGTAAAGTACACGCACCACAGTGTTCTGGTTTGAAGGACAATGTTCCCAGAGAAATTACAAGGCTAGAGATAAATTATCTTACATCTCTGCGTGACGAGCGCAGTGTAATGTTAGGTTATGATAGAGGTTATGCCAATAGCTGAACAACACTGCTGCTATGAGCAAGCGTTGCTTACTATCAGACAGAAGCCCTGCTCGTTCCGTCTGTATAAAAAAAAATCGTATTCATATTTACAATAACCGATAGCTGTAATCTAAGTGTCTAGAAATCAAGAGAGATTCTGCATTTTTAAGTAAAAATACTATCTATAGTAAGGTCTATCGTAGATCGCATCGTTGCTTAAAATTAGGTGAGGTGGCGGTCGAGCGTAAACCTACAAAAGTAACAAAAAATGTTTGTGCTTGTTCTCAACCTCACTCAAAGGTAGAACCAATTTTGATGATTTTTACCCGACTGCGCGAAGCAAAGGAGTGGTAATGTGTTTATTTGTGTATGTACTCGAAAATGGTGAGTAAACTTATATTCATTTAATACCACGTAGGTACCTGTGAAGTATCTTTTAAGGTATATTATAAGGTATTTTTTCAACAACCCCATACGTGTGGCTTGTCTATGGATACAAGTAGGTCTTCAAAATGATGTTAAGGTTTCTAATATAATTTTTTGAAGTGAAAACTTCTTTTGGCGCGCCACGCACAGTTTTTCGTGGGCTGTGAATTGAACTAGCGTCACGCTCGGGAATGATAAGAAATCTTCGGGTAAACTCGGGACCATGGTCATGTTCATGGCCACGCCCTCCGGTTTCACCCACGTAGTTTCTAAAGTAAGCTGTCAAATTCGGAGTTATAAGTTTTCACTTCTATTGGCAGTTCATAGGAAATGCCATTTTTTTTCGATAGTGAATAATGCGCGAGAGAAACTTCCAAAGTGGTAAATTTTTAACCCCCTGTAACTTCTAAAATAAGAGAATGACTAAATAAAAAAATATGATGTACATTACTATGCGAACTTCCACCGAGAATTGGTTTGAACTCGATCTAGAAAGTAGTTTGTTTTCAGTACGTCATAAACACACTAAAACATCCATCAAAGTTACAACGAATTACAAGAACTTATGTTACTTGCTGCTACGGAACCCATCATGGGCGAGTCCGACGCGCACTTGCCCACTTTATTTCTTTGTAAAAATAATACGAAATTTAGTTTCAACGCTGAAAAATTAATTCATTGTTATGCTTTATTGAAATGAATGCTTGTGCTAATGATTTCGTAACGCTCTCAACTATACCTAAATTAATAAATGGTGGCATTCCTTACACAACACTATTAAGTAAGTCTCAAACTAAACAAAGTTTACATTATATATTAGCCAGATAGATGATATATTTATATATCATGCAGCATAATCGTTAATACACATCTCTGATACATATGAAAGCCCAACACAAAACAAATATTTGTATTCATTACATAAATATTTGCCCTGGGCTGGAATCAAACCCACGAATGGAATTTAAAAGAAATGATTTAAAATTGAACACGTACACACTGGTGATCTAGCCTTATTTTAGGGGATTTAACGTTGTAGATTTATAAAGAAATCTTGCTGAAACTGTTTTAATCGATTTTCTTAGTTTAGGTGTCATTTGATGGCCTGTGTGGGTATTTCCTCATTGATATAATTTGAGTGTATAATTAGCGCTCTCTATCATAGACCGTATTATCGCTTAGCAAGCCTAAACTTAGTATTATTAAAGTAAAGTAGTAGATAATACCGTTGGCGTAATTGTGCTCACCAAACATATCACACTTACATACATAGCACAACGGGATAGAAGCCAGAAATTAATAGACGATTAATCAGATGACATATAATATGATACAACCGATTAAAATCTAAAAATGAAAAAAGAAGAAGAAGACTTTATCAGCTGCCTATTATTATCATTGTATAAATTCTGACCAATGGAAACTGTGTTGCCAGACATATTGCATGCCTCTAGAAGAAGAGGCCAGTTTGTATGGGTCAATTATTAAAATGTTTTGTATCACCTTATCTTACCTGCAAACAATAAAGATTTTTGTATTTTGATCTACTATAGAAATCATTTGACCAGAGAGGAGTTCGATCTCAAAGTGGTATCCATAAACGGATACTCACTCGGGTAGCACTTGTTGTTCTTATTTCACAGTTACACTGTTGGATTTTTAATGTACGCAACATTGTTACACATTCGTGTGTTGATTTTGTGTGTATGTAAATTAGAGAAATTAGATTTAAATTTATCCATGTGTTCACCGCGAACACTGATTGACTACTACGCCGCTATTTTAATATATGTAACTATGAGAATGGGGTAATGTAGTTGTAGGTAATCTATTTTTTTTAACTGAATATAAAATAAGATTTATAGGTACCTACGGTCGAATTGGGAAACCTCCTTTTTTGAAGTTTGTTGAAAATATACACAATGTTTGGATTTTATCTGTCTTTAGTTCACTGAATATTGCTATGGAAGTGTCACAATGCATAAATGTAGCACAGTAATCAAAGTCAATAAACTAATATTTTAAACGTGAAAGTTTTTGAAATACAGTATGTGAATAAGAATAAGAATGTCTTTATTGTATAAACTGTGTACATGGATGGTAGGTGAATACAATAATGGTTTCAACAGTTTTGTCCTCGCGAACATACAATAATGTTTTACGTAATTTCATACAATCTTGTTTTACCATACTCAAAATTAACATATGTACAGTTAATTAACAAGAACAATATACATGTAGAGCTATGACACATTAATAAATTTTGTTAATTATAATTTTACTTTTTTATTAATGTGCAGATTGAAATAAATAAGCTATATTTCATACAATAAAAAGAAACACTATCGTTAATTCAAAACAACCACAATTTTATACGAAGTACGATCTCGACCATGAGAGCTTAAGACCTAACTTAAGACTATTTGACTTGCTTCCAGTCAAAGTATTCTTTGAGGTCATAAAATATGTTAGTAGCTAGCCAGTCTTTTAGTTTACGCTTGAATAAAATACCGTTCAATATTTTCAGTTCAACAGGCAGATGGTTGTAGATTTTAATGGAATTTGCGAAAGCACTTTTGGCATATATATTATTATTGACCTGATGTACACAAAGATTATATTTATGTCTGGTGCGTAAACTATAAGCACGGCTAGATTTCAGATTAAAATAAGTATCTTAATTATTTTTTACAAACATGCATAATTCCAATATGTAGAGACTAGAGAGCGTGAGAATCTTATGGGTTTTAAATATGTTTCGCAGGGTTTCAGTGCTTTTTATGCTAAAAGTATTTCTAAGACAACTCTTTTGTAACATGAAGATTGACTTAAACTCTACTGAATTTCCCCAGAAAATTATACAGTAATTTAATTGAGGGTAAACGTAACCATAGTATGCACTCAGTGCTACGTATTTAGAAGCAATAGTGCTTATTATCGACAATGCATAACAGTAGCTTGATATTATACTGGTTATTTTAGCGATATGACTTTTCCAATTTAGGTGACAATCCAGTGTTACCCCTAAGAAGTTAGATTTTTCTACCTCATTTATTTCATAATCACCATGACTAACTTTTAGTTTAAGAGAATTTCTTTTTGAGCTACGCAACTGCATAAAGTTGGTTTTAAATGTATTGATGTTAAGATTCATAGAACTTAACCAGCTTGTGGATGTTTGTAAAGTTTTCTTTTTTTAAAGTCACTGGAATTTAATTCTTTTTGTGGTATAAAAATAGTTGCGTCATCGGCAAACATGACACATGGGTGACTTGTAATATTCGGTAATTCATTAATGTAGATTAGAAATAACAGAGGTCCAAGAATACTACCTTGAGGTACTCCTAGTATTATGTTTTCAAAAGTAGATTGGAAATGTTCTATTGTTTTCGTGGTTCTGTTATATGAATCTATAACCGTTGCCTGGCATCTATTTCTTAGGTAGGATTCTATTAGTGCTAAGGCAGTACCTCGTATACCTGCTTTTTCAAGTTTATTTAATAGTATTTTGTGGATAACGCAGTCGAACGCCATCGCCAAATCTAGGAATATAGCAATTCCCGTTTTCTTATTGTTGATTTCCTCCCACACTTCTTTCCTTTACGGAATCCAAATTGGTTGTGGTTGAGTATGTTATTATTTCCTAAAAATGAAGTGATCCTATTGAAAATTACCTTTATTTTTTTTTTTGAAAATCTTGGCAGTATTGCTATGGGCCTGTAGTTCCCCATGTCCATGGTAGATCCTGTTTTATGAATAGGTTTAATTAGAGCTTTTTTTAGACTTATTCTAACACCAAGAAGTAATGTGAAAACATCAATGTATTCGGTTTTGAAGGCCACTGTTTCCAGTGAAATTACAGGGTATAGAGATAAAACATTTTATATCTCTGGGTGACGAGCGCAGTCCTAGGTAACTAAGGACTCTTCATGCTCGTGCCACTGTGATGTTATCAGCAGGCATGTTGATTACCATCAAGCGCATGTCCTGCTCATCTCGTCACTTTATACAACTTACTTCTACTTTTTTTTTTTACTTTTGTTAGACATTTACGCAAAAAGTACTAAATGGATCTAGATGTGGTACATAGGTAGATAATAGCTTAGAATAACACATAGATTAATCTATCCGTTATTCCACATTATCTTAATCTTATCTTAACGGGAAAATGACGAGATAAGGCACTATGAGGAGGCACTATTCTAACCTCTCATATAATAAATCTTTCACAATACAAGCTATTTTACTATGGAATGCTCTTCCTCTTTCTATCAGAGAAGCCAAGTCCCTTCCCATTTTTAAAAATCGTGTCTTTCAACATTATCTTTCCTCTTCCCATTAGGTACTTTTCTCATATTAGTTATTTATAGATATATGTATGTTTATATGACTATGTATTTATCTAAGTATATATTTCTGTATTATAAGTATGTTTATATTTATTGGTATGGATGAATATTATTGTTATAGTAAGTTACACCACACCACCTACACTACAAAATATTTATAGACGTTTCTCCACTCAATGGTTGCCTGGAAGAAATCGCTTTAAGCGATAAGGCCGCCAATTACTCTGCAAATTTATTCATTTGTCCTGTAATGCTATTATTGTTATGATTAATTTTTAAGATTTGTAGTTGTAATAAAGTGTTATATTATTATTATCATTTTTAATCTCAAAGTATTTAAGATACTTCGGTAGGAATATGAGATCACGGACCTAGGCCAAGTGAGTCTCATGTTCTGTAATAGGAGGATGGTTTGTATCGTCCTGTAAGAATTTTATTATTATTATTCACGTATATCTTTATTTCCTTAAGTCTAAGTTTTTACAATATTTATATAAAATAACATAAAAATATTATAAAAACCTAAACCTAGGTTGCCGCCAGCAGCGGGGCAGGGCCCAAGCTACCGGTGGTTAGGGCTGCAGACTGAGGAACCTCCTGACGATGCGCGCCGTGTCGAGGATGACCGCCGCGTGCGTCTGACCCGCCATCCAACCGTCTAGCGAAAGTCTCTTGAGATGTTGGTCGAGACTTTTCGCTACAAGGCCGTTTGCCGACACAACTATTGGGACTATGATCGTCGAATCAACATCCCACATGGCGGTAACCTCATGAGCCAAGTCAAGGTACTTGCTAAGCATGTCCTTCTCAGCTTTCACGAGGTTCTCGTCATGTGGTATGGTGATATCGACGATCACAGCCCGACGCTGAGACCGGTCTACCAGCACGATATCAGGCTTATTGTTATTATTATTATGAGGATAAAACCAAGGTGTGCTGCTAGTGACTATATTTCGAAAAAAAAAAGAAACGATTGTCGAGGCATTATTTTGAATTCTTTTTGCGGTGTAGTTTCAAATACAAATACTTTATTTACCAAAATTACGCCTACATACAAAAGCTTTTACCCGCGGTTTTACTCGCGTATTTCCCGTTCCCGTAATTCTTCCCCGATAACAAGGTAGTCTACGTTATATTCCAGACTATAAACTAACTGCTTTCCAAGTTTCAAAACGATCTGTTGAGCAATTCCGACGTGGTTGAGCAACAAATATCCGAACTTTAAATTTATTATACAAGTAGCGCCCTGCGGTTTTAACCGCGTAGTTCCTGTCCCTGTTTTGTTTTCGGGATAAAAAGTATGTAATCTGTGTGTTCTTCTAACTGTTTTACAAATTTTAGCCCGATCCGTTCAACAACAACAGTTCCAACGTGATTGAGCAAAACACATCCAAACGTTCACATTTGTAATATTAGCAGGGTTCCAATAACCTTGGGTTACAGTCCCGTGTTTTGTTTTCATGTCAGTCCGTCAATCCTAATCCTAACACAAAGTTTTTTTTAAATAATTAAGTGTCAAACACAAAAACGATATGGCAATATGTCATTAGTAGTTTGTGACAAAAGACGAGCGTTCCATGAGGCACATACGTAAAACAAAACTGCGGTATGTATGTACTACGTATGTACATATGTTGTCTCATTTCGTACATAGTACACTCACCGCGCGCTGGTATAGAGCCTCATTACGCACATAAAAAGGAGGCGGTGAATAGTGAATACATGAATACGAAGCACAGCGACCATAGACGGAGAGCGGCGGCGGAGAGGCGGGGGAGCGTGGCCGGCGATCCTACGAGTATGTGGCTTTATCATATAATAACGTTCTATGTGCCACTGCGCACTGTTTTGATGTGAATGTCTTTTCTTTATGTTTGGAAATATCTGCCATCGTATCGTTCTCGTATTTCATTTTGGCTAAATTTTGTTAGACATGTCTAATTGACGCAAATGTCAAATGTGTTTCAATTCTTTATTTTCAATTCTTTATTGGTTTGTAAAATAAGGTATAAGTGTACACATAGGTCTTAAATAAATAAATGTGAAACTGGTTACATGCTGAAATGGTCCAAATCCTTTTTAACGTCAACGTTTTTCCTTGAATAGTTTCTTAAATATTATCATCAATTGATATAGGTATATTATCGAAAAATATATAGGTATTATAGGATGTTTTATAGGATAGAGTGACAGGATGAGCAGGACATGCCCCTGATGGTAAGCAGCACGTCTGCCCATACCAACACTTATGCAGCTATCAGAACATGAACAGCCCAAACCATTACCTAGCACGGCATCGCGCTCATCAATCTGAGATATAAAATGGATAATACATTTTTTTTAATTTATCTTGGCCATGGATACAATTTAAAATAGTTTATCTATGTGTTGTTCTTTACAAACATGTTTTATAGGTGCCCAACTTAAGCATAGTTTATGACTAGAGTTTTCTGCTGTCGGTACCGCGCTCGGCGCCGTGCAGGTGCAGGGAGTCACTCTATATATTTAGTTCTGCTACGCTCCGAGCTACCGACGCGTAGCGCTCCACTCGAATGGATGCCGTAGTCAGTTACGTTACGATTACATGTGCCAGATAGAAGAGATCTGATATGCTTAATAATAAAAGTGTTCTACTGTAATTAAACTAGCACTTTTATTCCCTAACAAAATAAATTATCTTCTATATTGCTATCCAGCAAAATTACATAATAATTTCCAGCATAATTAGTTGACACGCAATTTCACAAGACAGGTGACCGCAGGAGACTACAACGTGTTCGCATGAGTTCCTATATACACAGACGAAATCTACGGATAGATACTAAAAATATAGCATTAATGACATAGAAACAAATTACATTAGTCCTGTTATTAGGTGTCAGACTTGATGACTTGATTTGACCATTAGAGACCAGAACATACCTATCTTATTCAGAACGATTTTGATGCATGATGATTAGCAGAAATGAGTGTGGTTCTGCAACTCCATCAGAACGTTAATTCAGACGCTGGAGACTCAGTCATGTTTCAACTCATTTTGTACGAGACCCCAAAACCGAATATACGGTTACCATCATTATTTTAAAAGGCTGCGAATAAAATTGCCTCGGAAAAATGTTAAATTACAAAATTGTTCCGACCGATTTGAGCGGCGTAATTTGCGACCTTGTCCGAGCTGTTACGGCAATTGCAAGTTAATCTCCCTCCCGCCTCCCCTGCCCCCTGTCCTCACAGAGCCTCAATCTGCCGCACAGAGCCTCACTTTGGTTCAATTATCCAATCAGCGCGGGGCGTGGGGAGCGGGGAGCGGGGAGCGGGACAGATTGGATGATAGGACGGTAGTTACAGCGGTAGTATACAGGTAGCTGTGACGCAGCTGTGTAGGCTTTTGATTGTGTATAATGTGTTCATTATGTTATTGTATTTGTATAGCACGTAAAATATGATTTATGTAATGCTAGCGACCAGACCAGCGTTCGCACGGATACAATGTTGATACTAACAGGACATTTTTGGTAACGGTATTTTAATGAAACAATGATAATTTTCTGGTCTATCCACTAAATACTATAACATACTCTAGCATGAAGTTGTGATGTTGCGCCTTGTACATCTCCCGTCAGACATAATGATTATCGGACATTAGACATCAAAGACATTTCGAAATTCAGTCATTATGGGAAAAGATCATTTTAAAATTTGTTCATTACGGTTTTAGTATATATAACATTCAGTCCAAACAGACCGCAACCCTAGTATGAGAAAGCGTAAATTTATAATAATATTGTGTACACAAATATTTGAAATTCTGTGCTTTGATACGTACACTTGTAAAAAACCTACTGTACTGAACTACAATTTACATAATAAGTTTATCTTTAATTGTTTTATTATTAATAACGATTTAATTCATTGTTTAAATACCTCGACGTTTATGCGATGACTCTCAATAAATTAAATCGTGATTAAGTCCTGTAAGTACATTATAAACATTATGTGTTCAAATCGCGAAAGTTTAAAAAACAATGTTTTATTATTGATGAACACTGCATCAAAATCCGTTGCGTAGTTTAAATGGTCAGGGCGTACGTATAGCAGGAGTGCCATCGTTAAATAACTACAACGACATGGGAAAGTGATTTTTTTTTTGTTCAGGGCGCATTTGGCTAGTGTGACTCAGGTTGACCCTTTTAGAATGTTTTGCTACTTGTTACTGTTTAAAGCTAGTATATAGCTTACTTTACTTTGGTTGAGTTAGCTTATGTTTGCTGGGGTTTGTGGCTTGCGGACCCTGATGCACCGTGGGCGTCACACAACAACTTGCCTAGGTGGCACCTTGTTGTGTAAAGGCGAATCCCGGCCGGGCTGGGAACTTCTACACGCGCTCCTCACCTCACTGTAGTGCGTGTAGACTTGGGAAGGTCATATAAGGTTACTTGGCTGAAATATCGACTAAGTAAAATTCTGAAGTCGGTCTGTATCATGTTTGTCGTTGTCATGGTGCCGATCCAGACACACCTGCCGCGCCCCTTCACGGTGGACGGTGCGTAAAGGCATTAATTACCCCCATAAAAAAGGTCAAGTTTGCTGAATCAACCTGAGTAACAGGTATTTACAGCACCGTTCTGAGTATTTATTGCTTATCAATTACCGTTTAGCCAGTGCAGTCAGTGATTTTATCTTGAAACAATCATACGAATGCATTACATTGATTTCCCGCGGGAAGAACAATGCAATGCCACCATTACTTTTTTTAGAACGGATCTAGATAATTTACATTTTATAACACAAAGTTTCACTACCTACATATACATTTAAGAAACTCTAAATACATATACATACATAGGTACACCGCATAAGCAGCTAAAGAATATTAAACTTTACCAGTTTAACATATACTTTAGCTGCTTATTCCAAGTCGTCCTAAAGTTATGCAGATGCAAATAAACATTTATGTATTTGCGTCTTTAGAAGTTTTCTATAAATTATTCAGGTCGTGGCGCCGGGGCGCGGCTGGGCTCGTTACCCGCTCACATTGTGCCTTCACCGGATTATCATATTTGCTGAAACCCCGCACATTCTTATGGAAAAGTGTTGAATATAAATTACTTGCTTGGTAGTTTGCCAGCTGCTGATGTAAACGAACGTGTGGGAATAAGTGGGTGGGGGAAATTATGTTTGACAGAGAAAATAACGAATAAATTGACTGGGTATAATAGGTGCGGTTGGAAAAAAATTACGAGAGTGATTTTTTATAGGTACGTGCGCCTGCTATTCTGAATGCTGCTAGCAAATAGTGGGCAGGTGTTTGACGCAAGCTTAAAACTTGTCACACAGCTCTCCTGTGATATCCCAACACGGAGATGGGGGGGACGACCTGAGTGTCTACCGCCTAACTGCCTTTGATATGGCTGTCTCTTTTCTTTCCACTTGAAAATAGCAAAGCCATAGCCGATTTACTAGGTGATTTACTTAGGTTATATTGATTTAAAAAAAAGTTAAGTTTATTTGTATAACTTTTAGTTAGGCTCAAGTACTTTCTCCAGCCTAGCTAACTTTGAGAGTAGACGTAGTGTCTGTTGCATGGTAGTGTTAGTAGTATTTTCTAAACAGTAAATAATTATAACTTCTTGTGTGCGCATAAGTATACAGACCCACAAACACACACATACTTTGTATTATTCTCATATCCATTTATTCATACTTTCTGTATATGTCATATCTACTCATTACTTAATTTGGCATTTCACCCTTACGTTGCTAATTTTAGTAAAATCGACCCTCCACGATTGCTGACTTCAGCCTTACGCACCGGAAAGGAATCAAATACTCCCTTCATCTCAGTGTTACCTGATATACGATCCGACCAGACTCAGCCTCTTCAGAGTGAATGAGTTTCTCGAGGGCGAGCTCATACTCTAAATCATCACTTTCCAAAAGTAAATACCATACTGCTGACTTATCGCGGTGCTCCAAAAAATTACTAATGGTTTATATAGATATAAAAAGTTTACATTATAATTTCTATGTATCGCTGCTTTACAAGATTTTATTTCGCGAACAAATCCTGTAAATACTACGTGACCAATAAATACTTCCCTCTCGTGAGTAGAGGCACTCTCGGTCGGCCTGATTGCGCGGGGGCGGCGTAGCTCCTCCGTAGCTCCGTAGAGCTACCGTAGAGTGGATTATTTGCGACAAATAGATTGCCATTAGGACGCGCTCGAGAGCCCTCCCCGGCGCGAGGACTCTACACTCGCGCTAAACGGAAAATGTTTTTCACGAGTCTTTGGAAAAATCTAGTTTAAACATTGTTTAAAAGAGGCTTGAAAGATAGGTGTTTGTACAAACTATTGTCGTCAGCGTGGTGTGTTTAGTGTTTTTTAAAAGATATTGGTGAACTATTCACACAATATCAGATAGAGTTAAACCAGGCGAAAAAGACGAGTAGCTGATTAGCAAACGTCTTATTGTCAACACGTAGGTTCATTTGCTGATGCTGTAGGTTAATGCTGATAGTTCAGCGAGCATTGGGTTCGCCACACTGTAATTTTATGATGATGTATTCATTAGCCCTGTAATTTTTTTAGAAACTTCGTTGTTCGCTGTAATGTTTGCAATCTAATGTTTGGTGATAAAATAGCCAACGTGAAACGACGTGAAAGCGTAATTTTTTTTTGCGGTTTTGCAAGATTTCAAAAACAAAAGTCTCTAAGTAAGAGTTTACTATATGTTATCTTACCTGCAAACAGCAATAAATAGTATTGTATTAATATTTGTAGAGATCACGGATATTCGGGTAGAGGTATACTTCTCTCACTTTTGTAGTTACCTACATACACTATATAGTTTTTTAATCAAGTCAAATCGTTAGTAAACACAAATATCCAATTTATCAGTGGCACGACAAAAACTCGATATTGAGGTCAGTATCTATTCCAGAACTTTATCTTCATCTCCATCAACAAACTCCGAGTGATTAAATAACGTTTAATACACTCAAGCAATTGTAATATTTTCCAATAAAAGCGTCGCAGTGCCCACCGGCGGCGGCTCGCTCGCTCAAATACCCTTACATTTTCCTGATGAAGATCCGATCGGACGAACCCTGTCGTAATACATACGTTTTCTAAAGAAATAGTTTGAAGACTCCATCCCTGCGCAGGGCTTGTTTGCTGTCACAGTGCAACATTTCTCAACATATTACTTCAAATCGAAAGATGATATCGACTCGCTGATTATTATTTTGTGAAAGATACCATAGAGATACGTTTTTTAACTAACTTTTTGCATGCTTTGTACACATTTTACCAATTTTTTCTGGAAATTGACGAAAAATATGAAAAATGTTGTTTTGGCAAATCACAGTAGTTACTCAGTGACGTTATTAAAAAAAAAAAACTTAAATAAACTTCAACATCAAGTATAGAAACCCATTCACATCAGCTTTTAAATAAATAAAAGACACGTCAAAATTGTTCAGATACATATGCCAGTGTCTGCATCAGAGAGACAAACATACAGAGACACAAACACACAGAGAGACAAATTTAAAAAGAGGCAAATACACAATGATACAATTAAACATATTGACAAAAACACATACACACAGATAGACACTCTCACAGATTGAAAAATCAACATGGAAACAAAAACGTAGAGATACAGACACACAGAGAGACACAACTACCCCTACAGAAAGAACACATATAGAAGCATGTTGAAAAAGAGTTTTTTATAGTATAGAGTAACGAGGCGAGCAGGACATGTGTCTGATGGTACGCAACATGACTGCCAATAAATAAATATAAATAAATATTGGTGGACAATTCACACACAACACCATCTGACCCCAAACTAAGCAAAGCTTGTGTGATGGCAGCCAGATAGCTGACATAAAACTTATATAGTTTTAAATAGATATTTATTATACATAGACACCCAGACACAGTGCAAACATTAATTCATCACACAAATATTTGCACTGGGTGGGGATCGAACCCACGACCCTCGGCTTCGCAGGCAGAGCTACTACCAACTAAGCCACTAGGGCAGTCAATAACAGCACAGTGACACGCAGCTGTTAGAATATGAAGAGTTCAAATCATTTCCTTGCACTGTACTGCTCTTGTCAACAAGAGATGCGAGTATTAGATATTTTATCTCCATGCCCTGTAATTTCTCTGGAAACATTGCCCTTCAAACCGGAACATATTGATGTTTTCACATTACTGCTTGGCTGCAGCATAACTGGCAAAAGTGTGGTTTCGCCTCAGGCCCTCTATAAGTAGTGGTAAGTACGAGTTTGATGAATGTAGAAACGCGAGAGCTACAAAACCTTTTTTTTCAACTTTTAAAGGTTTACACTTGACCGCCATCTCGCATGATGTTAAGCGATAATGCGGTCTACGATGGAGCGTGTTTAACTAGAAAAAAAACGATTCACTCTCAATTTGAAGACACAAAGATTGTAACCATCGGGGAAAACCCACTCAGGCAACGTATTCCACAGCCTAGACGTTCTTATCACAAAAGTAGAGTCAGATCTCTTCGTTCGTGTCTTTGGAACATCAACCATGAAACGATGTCTTTTTTTCGAGTTACGAGCTTTCCGATAGAAAAAAGGGCAAGGCAAGGCACACTCTCCGAAGTGTATCCGATAAAAAAGCGAGATAAGATGTCTAAGAGGTCTAAGCTAGGCTAGCAATTTTCCGGCGAAACCTCGCACAAACAGCTAGTCTTTGAAAAAGCGCTGTAGTTTAGCAGCGACAAGGTTCTCCGCGGGCTCGTGAGTAGTTGAATGTATTTGTAAATGAAGATTGGTGGTCGCATTGTGCGCCGCCCGCCGCTCCGGCCGCCGGCGAGGCTTTCACGGTAATTGCTGGGTCGAGCCGAGGGCGGGAACTACTCCTATCATTACGACAGATGAGTGTCTGGGCACATAATCATGGGTGATCTGATTTGGTTTTTAATTTTATTACTCAATTCTGCTAATAGTATTGCTATTTTACACTTGACCGACATCTTGTTTAATGTTAAACGACGATGTCCCTTATAGTAAGCAACACGCCTGCCACAAAACAGCACAGTGACACGCAGCTATTGGAACACCAAGAGTCCAAATCATTACCTAGAACTGCACTGCGCTTATCACCCAGATATCTAAGATGTTATATCTCTAAGCTTTGTAATTTCTCTGGAAACATTGCCCTCGAACCGGGACACAGTAATGTTTTCACATTACTGGCAAAGGTGTGGTACTTCTCCAGGCGGACTCTGCTAGGAGTCCTACCACTACAAAAAACATGTATATGGCCTTGTTTGTCTATTATAAAACTCAGAGACGTTATATCTCGAATTTGCTTTTATGATTATTATTTTAGCTTATCGAATAGTCTTCAGATAACTATCAAAATAAACATATTTTTCCAAAACGTCGAGGTCGTCATTAGGTCATTACGCTAATAAAAGCGAAATTTTGTGTTTGTTTGTATCCATGATCTCTGTAATGAAATGTTTCGTTTGCGTGAATCGTATCTAGCAAAAATAAATTATCATGAAAATCTGTTTAGTAATAATAATTAGTAATTTTTTAACGTTTGAATTAAAGTACCTGAGTGACTGAGCTTTGCTCGGTTACTTAGATACATACTGATTTTCTAAAAAAAAATGAACTTGAAAAAAGAACGCGGCCGGTTGGATTCGAACCCGGACCTACCATATTTCAACCACCCGACTACCTACCATATTTCAACATCTTCCCGACTGAGCTAATATACTGTCGCGCGCCATCGCGAAATTTACCATAGCATTCTAATCTTTATGTAACAGTTTTTTGTTGTCTAAAAACGCGCAAAAAACGGCGTTAAAATAAAACTTGGCTAGATCGATTTATCGTCCCCGAAACCACCTGTATACATAATAATTTCATGAAAATTGTTCGAGCCGTTTCCGAGATTCAGATTCTATTGGTATATATATATAATAACAAGAATTACTCGTTTAAAGGTATAATTAATTAGCTCGTTTAAAGGTATTAGATAATAATAAGATGCAGGACATTTTTCATGAAATGCAGGCCGCAGGGTTGGTACATAGATACATACCTGCTGAAATTTAATAACAGTCCTAATTACGATATTTATGTATTTTTATGTGACTGAGTGTTTGAAATATTCGCACATTATCAAATTAATTCTCTCCAAAAAGCTAGAGGCAAGAAACGTAATGGAGAAGCTTTTACCTCTAGAATAAATAATTGACAGCAACAGTGAAACCATCAGGAGTGTTTCCATACTATTTCGATCTGGCGACCTTAAAACGATGAGTGAATAGGTTTCTTCTGTGCAGGGATGTTACGTCTTAAGCCCTGTTTCACAGGTCAAACGGAAGCCGGAAACCAATATAATACTCAAACAAACAAAATTATTCCAAATAAACTATTTTCGTACAAAAAATTAAACCAACTTCAAAATCACAAACAGGCACTCAAAAGCGAAAAATAAATTAATATCATTATTACATGTGCTACCCACTCATCTATTTGAAGTCCGTGTCAATCTTTTCAAAAATACTACGTAGACACGTCGTAGGTAGCCATATCACTGCCTGTTAGACTTGGCTAGCACCGACTTCAAACAGATGAGTGAGTAGCACTTGTAATAATGATATTATTATTTTTTTCGCTTTTGAGTGCCTATTTGTGGTTTTGAAGTCGGTTTAATTTTTTGTACGAAAATAGTTTATTTTACCCTTTTTAGTGCAACAAGTTTTCATTAACGCATTTTACTCATTTTCGTAGTGACAGGTTCGAGTTTCATAACTTTTGTGAAATCTTTAATTACGTCATTCAGAAAAATGTATGCAAATTTTAGTTTTTGGTTCACATTTCAAAAACTACTTGACTGATTTCTATAAGATTTATATGGGACCATTTGGGAAGCATATGCATCCGAACATAAAAATAAATTTTAGAAGGGATTGTTGATCCTTCAAATTTTGTTTCAAAGAAGTTTTCAGGGAAATTACGGGGCATATAAATAAATCATCTTATATCTCTGGGTGACGAGCACTGCTAGGTAACATTTCGGGCTCTTCATGTTCTAATGACGCTGCTGTTATGGGCAGCCGTGTGTGTACACGTGAGGATTCAATAGTGAACTAACACGAGATAAAATTGTAATTTAAAATTCGTAAAGTAACAAAAAAAATATTGACAGTCATAGGAACTGCCGATAGAAGTGAAAACTTATAACTCAGAATTTGAACTTCCTTTGGAACTACACGGGTGTAACCGGAGGGCGTGGCCTGGCCATCACGGCATGGCCATCTAGAAATGCGTCGGCATTTCCCATTGGCTAACGCATTTCTAGATTGCCAATGGTCATGGACCCGAGTTTACCCGAAAAAATTTTATCATACCGGAGCGTGGCGCTAGAATTCAATTCACAGCCCACAATAAATCTATCTGTGGCGCGACAAAAGAAGTTTTCAGTTTTGAAGATTAAGTAAATTCTAGAATTAAGTACATCTAGGCACACGGCAGAGTGGCCAGATGGCCAAGTTTATTTATTTAGTTAATTTATTTAACGGCAGATGCCATTTTAATATTTATATGGTGTGATAAAAGAGGTTAGCCCTGCCTGTAGTCTAATTGCTGTATTAAAATATTTACTCAAAGCTTACCTGCGCTTTACCACAAAAAGCAGCATTAAAAAAAGGTTCAGAAATTCTCGACGTTTTCGACGTGAAACGAACTCAAAAAGACAAGGTTCAGCTTAAACCAAGTTGCATAATTCGTCGTAATACAGCTAAAACGTTTATGTATTTTGGGGAAAAATTAGGAACTTACAGATGTAATTAATCTTATAATGTTTATATTATACGGGACTTAATCACGATACAAATCATTTGTTTAATTACTTCGACTCAATATTTCGGTAATGAATTCTATCCGATGAAAATAATAACTAACAAGAACAACATTAAAAATTTTGATTAACCCTCGACTACCTTGGATCTCGCATCATCTGTATAACGTTCAACTAGTCAAGCCCTTTCATTGGATACCCATATTAAGGGAGTTGTGAAAAAAGAAATGTGTTTCGCCATTTTGTGGTAGCGGCCATCTTGGATTTAAATTTGTCATAGTGCAAAGTACTCTACTAGTCATGCCCTTTCATTTGATACCCATATTGAGGTAGTAGTGAAAAAAATTATACAATTTGGCATTTTGTGGTGGCGGCCATCTTTGATTTGAAATTTGTTATAGTGTATAGCATTCTACTAGTCAAGCCATTTCATTTGATCCCCATATTGAGGTAGGTTGTGAAGAAATATTTTGTCCGCCATTTTGTGGAGGCGGCCATTTTGAATCGATATTATCCAAACATAGCTAAGAACAGCCGCACGGATATTAACCTTCAATTAAAAAAAACCGCATCGAAATCGGCCCATCCGTTTAACCTCTACGGTGCCACAGACAGACAGACACACAGACAGACAGACAGACAGACAGACAGACATCGACGTCAAACTTATAACACCCTTTTTTTTGGTCGGGGGTTAAAAATGTCGCATCTCATGTGCTACACTTATCATAGTCATGACTCCGCTAGTTTTCGTACTGGGATGGATTTAGGATTTGCAGATTTTATTTTATGAACTTTTGTAACTCAATTGTAGTGAAATCGTATACAGGTATGTATTTTGATCATATTTTATTTTATTCTAAATGGACCTAATAGATAAATCTAAATTAACGGCTTTTCAATGCATTATTCTTGTTTCTTATAGGTATTCCTATTTTCTTGAGATTGTTAAATAGCAATTATAATTTAGCGCTTACCTGGATACTACTAAATCGATAAAACTTTCATAGTTTAAGAACCTTGTTTCCTTTGTCGGGTAAATTACTTAGTGTTAGTGCTAAAACATAATTAAATTACCAATACCTTATTTAACTTCATAAACGGTATTACAAAATGAGTTCATCTCGTGTTTAACAAATAACGTTAAATGTTTTCGCGAAATCTGCATTTAGCTGCGCAAGAATAAATTCTTGGCACAAAACCATCTAAAGGGATTACAAAAAATTGCATTCGTTTAAAATCCAATCACTTAAGCCCTCCCGGGGGGGGGCGGGGGCGGTGCGGGGCGGCGCTGGCGCGGAATCATCGCGCATTATTCCATACTGCGTTTCATATATTTTTACATTTGTTGGCACAAAACGCTCATTACGGACGCATTTGCTAACGAATGTGATGACGACGTGTGCGGGAGTGCAGGCGGGTAGTGCGGGAGCTCAACACAGCCTGTCTTCTGAGTATTGCAAAAGTTTTATATAGGTATTGTCGTGGTAGAACATTTTGCAGAGCCCGTCTATGGAAGTACCACACCATTGCCAGTTATTCTACTACCACGCAGTAATATGAAAATATTACTGTGCTTCCGGCTCAAAGATAATCATAATCAATATCATAATGATTTGGACTCTAATAAAAAATTAGAACTTTTTAAATTACAAGTAAGTTTTATTTTCAATTATGTTGGTTCAAAAAAAGATGCTGATAAACTTTTTTATCATTTTTTATTATTATTTAATAATTATTCACCACCTAACTTGGTGACTAATATATTTAGTACCTGGTTGACCGGTTGGTTGGTTGGTTTTTTAAATGATATTTAGGCAGGTACGAATTACGTAGTGATGACTTACTTAGACCTACTTAGATTCGAATTAAATGCGTTTATAAAAAAAGGCTCTAAGTGTAAGATTTTCTCAGAAAAAAAAAGTCCCGAGTGAAACCATCAGGATTCGAACCGAGGCCTGTTGACTCCGAGGGCGAGCATATTCCGTCTGAGCCATTTAGACTTAAAGAACAGTGGCGAAATAAGTTGTCGTATTCTAATGACAGTGTAGGAGTTTTTCATTGTCTAAAAACGCGCATAAAATGATGTTTAAAAAAAATAAAACCTAGCTAGATCGATGTATCGTCCCCGAAACCCCCTGTATACATAATTTCATGAAAATCGTTCGAGCCGTTTTCGAGATTCAGATTCTATATATATATATACCTACAATAATTGCTCGCTTAAAGGTATAAGATTACAATCTAGTCTAATTTAGAAAGTCTAGGCTAATGAGTAATTTTCTTAAGACTTAGTTTGCTAAATAACATTAAGTGGAATGAAAATATGAATGCAATTAAATATTGTGTCCATAACTGAGCACTTTACTTATTGTCTCTATTAAGGCGAAGTCACTTTGTCGTGTGTATTTTTTATATAATATTTATAAATAAATCTAAATTGCACTAACACTGTACTTTATACATTGGAGTTAATTTAATTTGCACTAAGTCAATTCCAATGGTTTTGTCCGTATAAGCCTCCGCACTAACTCAGTGTCGTCAAGGAGCTGGAATACCTCGACATTAACATGGTAATGAAGTTTTCGTTCATGAGCTTCCGCATATTTTCGGATCACATCATTAACAGAATCCATTAACATTGATTAACTGAGTTTAAGTTTATAGAAAAAATAAATATCACGTGTAAGTAAATCCCATTTATTTTGCTTTATCTTTTATAGGTTTACACTTGACCGCCATCTCGCCTGATGTTAAGCGACGATGCGGTCCACGATGGAGCGTGTTTACCTAGAAGAAACCGATTCACTCTCGATTTGAAGACACAAAGGTTGTAACCATCGGGGAAAACCCATTCAGGCAACGTATTCCACAGCCTAGACGTTCTTATCACAAAAATAGAGTCAAATGTCTTCGTTCGTGTCTTTGGAACATGAACCATGAAACGTTGTCGCTTTTTCGAGCTACGAGCATTCCGTTAAAAAAAAGTTTTTGCTCCTTTTTGACTAAATCTTTTTTGCCTAAAACATCTATTATAAACAGCATACATTTAAAACATTTTAATTCCTTAGTTCATTAAGCTATCATTCGTTACATAGCGTGTGGCTCCCGGGCTAGGCTGCGCGGCGCTTGGCCGGCACATAGCCGCGTCTTTGTTTGCAGCTAACGACAGTTCCGCCCCGTAATGATCTCCTTCGTAATGACTACCCCTTCCCCTTTCGCACCCTCTCCGCAGTCATCAGTATCACCGAATAGGGGTGAAGAAAATAAACAAAAAAGCGAAAAAAACACGAATTTTTTACTTCACTATAACACCGCAAAATACGGTTTGTTTTGCGTCCATGAAGGCGTTGTTCTAATTTACCGAAATCTAATTAACCGTAAACGTTAGCAAATGGCAAATTAGCTAATTTTTGTGTTGCACTCAAGTAACTAATTGAAAACAAATAACTATTTTAGAAACTATCTAATGGAATTGCTATAACCGGAGGTCAAGTTGTTCGAAGTTCTTTTATTACAATTAATTTTTCAAAGATTTGACAGTACAGATCACATTGCCACGACGTACCTTCACACTCAAGTGTCGAAAAAAACAGAGTTGTAGGTTTCAAGAACAACGTGACTTGTAGAGCGGTACTCGGCCGTAAGTTTTGAACTCTGAGAAAAAAATGCTTGTAACAAGACACAAGTACAAACTCAAGTTGGCTTTACGCAGATTTCTAATATTTTTTCATGACTTCTACTCTTCCTTTTAACTCATTTTGTAGATGTGGTAGTTTAAAATAAAACTATGCATGAATAAAATATGTTGATACAAAATATTATTTACAGGACAGCTTTGTCTAATAAAATCAACAGTGACATCTTATAATTTCTCTTTTTCTCCATCCCTAGTTTTATTTCGTGGAATGACATTAGAGCGGTGTTCTCGCCCGAGTACAGAAATGGCGGAGGGCTAAACGAAAGCGCTTCATATCCGATAGTGCTGCCTCAGGGAAATTTAAATAAAAAGCCTCTCAGGAACTACTGCACATGTTAAAAACTCCTTGTATACTACTCTTCCCCCTCGTTCCCGTAGGTACCGTTTACTGACGTCACTTCGCATTGTCGAGGTTCATTTAAGTAATGAAAAGTTATACGTAGGTATAATGCTTTTAAAGCGTGCGTTTTTAATTATTTTTCGCTGTCATGTAGGTAGATCTCTGTAGACATGCTACGCCGCACCTACAAAAGACTTCAACGCATTCATTTGCATATATCATGCAACTACTCGTAGCTACGGTTGCGTAAGAGGTATAATTTCATAAGTAGGTAGGTATAGAAAGTTTTATGCGAAAGTCGAAATACTTTAACATGTAAATGTTTAGTACCTGGTTGACCGAGCTTTGCTCGGTTTTTTTAAATGATATTTAGGCAGGTACGAATTACGAAGTGATGACTTACTTAGACCTACTAAAAAGGGGCTAAGTATAAGATTTTCTCAGAAAAAAAAAACAAAAATGAAAAGGACCACCAGGATTCGAACCGGGGCCTGTTGACTCCGAGGGCGAGCATATTCCGTCTGAGACATTTAGACTTAAAGAACAGTGGCGAAATAAGTTATCGTATTCTAATAACATTGTAGGAGTTTTTCATTGTCTAAAAACGCACATAAAATGATGTTTTAAAAAAATAAAACCTAGCTAGATCGATGTATGAAACCCCCTGTATACATAATTTCATGAAAATCGTTCGATCCATTTCCGAGATTCAGATTCTATACATATATATATACTTATATATTTACAAGAGTAGCTCGTTTAAAGGTATAACATTAAGAAATATTTCAAACTTTGTGAAATTTATCTGCATTAAATTTATTTATTATTTTATAATTTGTAAAGTAATTGGTGCTGATTCAAGCTTCTTTTGATTATTATTCGTACCATTCAGTGATGATTATTTTTTATTAAAATGAATCCCATTATTAAAATATTCAGTATTACTTCAGATGTCGTAAATCACAAATATCTCTCCAAGATAATATAAACGAAAACAAACTGAGAAATAAAGTGAATATCTTTAAATCCTTAATCAAAAGGTTGAGCCAAGCGACTCCCGCCCCCTCACCCCCCTCGCCCCTCGAGTATTTACTCCGCGCCCACAAAATTCCAAATAAATTATACAACGAGTAATAACGACGTCCAATTTACAAAGAAAAGTTCTCATTCCAATATCTGAAATTCAGAACTGGTCTTTGAAGTCGGCTTCGTTAATGAGGGGTCCGCTTTAAAGGAGGCGAAAACCTGTAAACTTTTGTATCTGGCAGAGTTTGATCTCACTACACACAGATTGGTTTTTTTAATATAAATGTATCAGAGAAACCGAATTTTAGGATATCTTCGAAAAAACTTTTGTTATGGGATAACTACAGCCGAGAAGCTGTGCTAGTGGATAATATTGAATGAAAGTGTGATAGGTTAATTTTGGTTGTGATGATCTATGTGTAATTAATTCACATGTGCTTAGTATAAGTAGTCAATTAGGTATGTGGCGTAGTGTGATTCTTATTGTTATTCAGTTTTGTATAATAAAGGCTCTGCATAAAAAAGTAGATATTGTTATAACATAAGTCGGATATTGTTGTAGGTAACATCTGGATGACGAGCGCAATATGGAGTCAGCTTTTTAAGCATTCTGTAGGATACCACATCTTTCCCAATTATTCTACTACCAATCAGGAATACGTTAACATTATTAATGAAGTACAAAGATTACTGAGTCCCGTTTGAAGGGAAATATTTCCAGAGTAAAAGAGCGCATGTTTTCTTGCGTTTTTAAATACTAAAAAAACACGAGTTGTAATAACTATGATTCAGGTAAATTATACATCGTGTTTTCCATCGTCTTCAACACATGTGAAGTATATAGTTCACAAAAGTTAAATAGTTCAAAACTTATCCACTTATTTGTCGTATTATCCAATATTCTTAGTTGTTCATTAAATTACCAACAAACATTACCCACCTTTTTTGTCATCTATTTATTGCGACTTAAATAATAAACTTAATATATGTTCATGACTTCTTCAAGACATTATTTAGTTAATTTTTTTTCTATAGAACTAACTCTGTGTGTTTGAACTGTATATTTATGGTATCGTTAAGTCAGCTAAGAAATAGATTTGTTATTTTTCTTTCTTTCTTTCTCTGACACATGTTTGATATTAATCCGATTACAGTGATAAAATATTCTCATTTTCCAGTATAGAACTTACAGATAATGTGGCTACCTAATGGAAAAATAATCTTTCAAAAATTAATTCAGTAGATCCAATAGTTTCCATCTACAACCTACCGCACTTTTGTTAATTTAACAAACTTTTAACTCTTTATAAGATTAGTATAGGCCATAAGAGGAAGAGTTCTGCGTAAAACCTACATGTACCTAGTATTAGATTACTTAATATTTTGGCTCCAGAACTTTGTAATAATGCTCGAGCATACGTACGTGTGTGGTCAGCGTGAAGCAACAGGATGAAGAAGTCCGAGACTTCATCATTGGAGTTTCTATTTAAACAATAAATTTGTTTTGATTTATGCAACATAGCTGTTTACATTCAATACTCTAAAATAACAAACTACTTGATAGGCCGACGAATAGATATTTCTTTAGGGTATATGTTGTCTTGCTTTCATTACTAAAGTTTTATGAAAATAAGATATATATTTTACGTGGAAGAAGTCACGGAAAAAACTGTTGAAAGATTTCTAAGTTGTGCGAAACTTGTTTTGAAACTTTTGTACTGACGATGAGATTCAGTATACGAGAATAATACAGTAAGGTCACGAAACAAAATAATGTGGAAATGAAAAATGAGAAAACGGCGACGGAAGGATCCACTCCAATCCGGAATACTGCTTTGTAAATATCGCAGAATGGACTGTGCACTGCAGGACAAAATATTCACCAAGAATAAAAAAACAAAAAATATGATGATACGTAGAAATTATGCTTTGTGGAAAGTAGATTTTCTAAAAGTCGTTTTAAATAAAAAGAGGGTGATAATTTTAATTTTGATAAAATTTATGTGAGACCACCTTTGAAGTGCGATATCCCAAATAAATAAAATAATCACCAAAATACACGTCGTAAGTGCCAGGCATATTACTTACCATCAGGCACATGTTCTGCTCGTCTCGTCACCATATAATGTAAAAAAAAATCAATTTTAAGATAAGTGTTTTATGTTTGTACATTTCGTTAAGATACGCCGAGGTCTGTGTAATCCAATACGTTGCTAAATGATAACTGCTCCAGCAACCAGTTGCGTTCTCCAGTAACGTTTTGTTGACTAGAATATAGTCTATAGCAAAACTAAAAATAATGACGTCATACATACATACATGCACATATGCATTTCTGTTAACAAATATAATACGAGATAAGTCCGATGCCTAAAAAGTAATAAATAACTTTAGAGTGTCACAGTAAAGACTTTCCTCACTATGAACGTATGTAGAAAACTCTTAATAAGACAACTAAAGACTTTCCTCACTATGAACGTATGTAGAAAACTCTTAATAAGACAACTAAAGACTTCCCTCACTATGAACGTATGTAGAAAACTCTTAATAAGCCAACTAAAGACTTTCCTCACTATGAACGTATGTAGAAAACTCTTAATAAGACAACTAAAGACCTTCCTCACTATGAACGTATGTAGAAAACTCTTAATAAGACAACTAAAGACTTTCCTCACTATGAACGTATGTACAAAACTCTTAATAAGGAAACTAAACACTTTCCTCACTCTGAACCTATGTAGAAAACTCTTAAGGCCAGGTAATTCTGTCAAAGTAGGCATTTAACGCTGTCTTGTTCTCGCGACCGTCACCGACCGCGGAATCGGTGCCACAGTGCAGAAATAACATTAAAATATTGGACTATGTAATTTAAACTCATTTTTTGTTCAAGATTTGTTTATGTTTGTTTGTTTATGATTAGAGTTTTGTTGCTATATAAACGAAGAAATATTCAATTTATCTATACTCGGTAGGTATACAAACCTCAACCTTTTCTTTGTTGGTCACACTATAAGTTGAGAACGGCTTTTCCAATTTCATTCATCTTTTTAAAATGTTTACTAATAATTCACAAGTTCCTAACATTTTTTTTTTATGAGGTAAAGATCACTTACTGAGCATAAAATTACAAAATGCTCACAGATCCAGGTAGAGCTTCAAACGCTAATTGAGAAAAAAATTGTTTTAGCCGATATTTTGGAAACTATATATTTGGACAATAATTGTAGAAAATAAAATTTTGCATCTTTTATTGCAAGTAAACTTTTTTTGTAAAACTTACCGTTTACGATTTATAACCCATTTCATGATACGGTTGCGATGATGCCGATAATAGTGGATGAAAATGATGTGGTCTATGATGGAACTTGCTTCTCTAATAGAAACAAACACAGTGTACCTCGTAACCCCAAGGTTCGAACCTTCGACAAAACCCACTCTGGCAATGCGTTTCACAGCTTAGTTGTTCTTATTACAAAACTGGAGACCAAACTCTTCGTTCAACTCTTCAATCATGATGATGAACGGTGCTGTTTATTCGAGCAACGAGCAATATGATAGAATAACTTTAATTTAAAACCCCGACTACAAAAAAAAAAAAAACTACACAAAAAAAAATATTACCTACTATCTAAGGACACTTTGGCGAATGAGACTAGTCTTAGAATATCTTAGTTACCAAAATCCATCCAGCCGTTTGGAAGATATGTGGAAATAAAAGTTTTACAAACAAAGATACGCGCGAAAAACATAACCCTTCTTCCATTCCGGTAAAAAGACATGTTTATGCTACTGGGAACAGAATTCACATTATCATTAAATTGGACATAATAAATCGTAATCGGTAAGTTCGAAAAAAAAGTTTACTGGCAACAAAAGATGGGAAATTTTATTTTCTACAATAATAATAGGCTTTATAACTTTTTCGGAATATCGGCCAAGGCCAAAAACGTTTTTTCGAGCTGGCGCTTAAAGCTCCACCTGGATTTGTTATTATTTTGTAATTTTATGCTCAGGAAATGATTCTAAACCTTAGTGCAGAGTAAACCAGGAAATTTAGTGCAGAGTTAAATTCTACGAGTAATTTTATTGCCTAAAAGGCTTCTTATCAAATTTGGTCGAGTGTCTAATTTTCATTTTAAATAAGTTTTAAATGAACGAAGTTGGGTTTTAAGGGATTCGTAGACAAATTTTAAAATATACGTTATGTCTGTCCATCCGTATGTGACAGCCATTTTTCTCCGAAACTATAAGAAGTATACTATTAAAACTTGGTAAGTACATGTATTCTATGAACAATATTAACATTTTCATACAAAAAAGGAAAAAACAATAAACTTTGGTGGTGTCACAAACTTGAAAAAGAAATAAATAAAAAATCTATCAAAATCATACGTGTATCTATGGATAGATGTCCAAAAATTGTATTGAAGTTCCTAAAATTTTTTTCTAAACTGAATAGTTTGCGCAAGAGTCTCTTACAAAGTGGTAAAATCTGTTTGTGAGGACTTTTCTTCCAAGTACTAAGTACCTTACTACCAAAGAATTTACCTAAATGGCATATAAATGCAAGTTAGGTATCATTTATGATACCTAACTTGCATTTATATTAGGGGATTTACGCAGAAGATTTCTCCCTCTCATTATTTCCTTATCCCGATCTCTGATTTGACGTACGAATATTTTACCGATACTTATCTATTTTCCATTGCATCCGCATTGAATTTTTTACTGAGGTGTTATCGACGTCAGTTTTCTGAGACTCCCCTATGTGTCTACAACATAAAGTAAACAACGTACTAATTAGTATCAGCGTCTATTTGCAATTCCAATGAAAACGATATCAAAATCAAGATCATAGCGTGCTTCACTAGTAATACCTACTGATATTGTTATACTGTGGCACTATGATCGTAATATTCAAAATTTATTGGTTGTCAAAATTGCAAAATCAAGCACAGGCCCGTCGTCCGTGAGCGCCGAAACGCGACTGATCAGGCCTGCCGAACGGCGCGCTATATATATGGTAGATATTAAAACATAGTGAATAACTGATACTTTTTATCAAGTCAAACTCTGCGAATGCATCTATAACTTTTAGTGGCTTTCGTTGAGTACAAAAATTTTGTAAAAAAAATCATTATTTTAGTCATAAACTTGAAAAAACTTTTTGAAAAGGGGTAACTTTGGGATTTTTTTCTATCAAGTAAAATTCATTAAATCGTGTTATTGACTGCGAATTGCACTAGATTAGATCCTTTACTAATACATATATTTTTTTCAGAGTTTAATACACTATTTTAAAGGTCTTAAAGTTGTTTTAAAAATTCAAAATTACGGCCCACACGCCCTTAATAAGACAACTAAAGCCGGGGTTCTTTGACAAAATCTATTCCATGCAGTTTTAATCCAATACATCCAAATGATGTGGCACGCGGTGTACAGCGGTGAGCAGTAACGAGCGAGGCGGGCCCAGCGTGGCCGCCGGAGTGGGCAGCTCCTGGCCGCCTTTGAACTGCAATCATTCGCCGCCTCTCAACCTCTCCTCATGTTTTGATGCCAGATCGAAGCATTACTTAAGGAATTGACTGGGATTTGAGGCCAGGCACATTTTTAATTAAATGAAGCCGAGTTGAGTTCGTGAACAGAATTGAACCCTTTAATTTCAAGTACCTAGAAGTATAAGTCAACATATGTAGGGGTAATCCTTGTGCAACCTTGTACTACTTCTTCTATTTGTTATATTAAAGAATGTAAAAGATGGGATGATGTTGTATACCAAGTAAAATGTATCTTAAGGCCAGGTAATTCTGTCAAAGTAGGCATTTAACGCTGTCTTGTTCTCGCGACCGTCACCGACCGCGGAATCGGTGCCACAGTGCAGAAATAACATTAAAATATTGGACTATGTAATTTAAACTCATTTTTTGTTCAAGATTTGTTTATGTTTGTTTGTTTATGATTAGAGTTTTGTTGCTATATAAACGAAGAAATATTAAATTTATCTATACTCGGTAGGTATACAAAACTCAACCTTTTCTTTTTTGGTCACACAATAAGTTGAGAACGGCTTTTCCAATTTCATGCATCTTTTAAAATGTTTCCCAATAATTCATAAGTTCCAAACATTTTTTTCTATGAGGTAAAGATCACTTACTGAGCATAAAATTACAAAATGCTCACAGATCCAGGTAGAGCTTCAAACGCTAATTGAAAAAAAAAAAAAACTGTTTTAGCCGATATTTTGGAAACTATATATTTTGACAGTAATTGTCGAAAATAAAATTTTGCATCTTTTGTTGCTAGTTAACTTTTTTTGTAAAACTTACTGTTTACGATTTATAACCCATTTAATGATACGGTTGCGATGATGCCGATAATAGTGGATGAAAATGATGTGGTCTACGACGGAACTTGCTTCTCTAATAGAAACAAACACAGTGTACCTCGTAACCCCAAGGTTCGCACCTTCGACAAAACCCACTCTAGCAATGCGTTTCACAGCTTAGTTGTTCTTATTACAAAACTGGAGACCAAACTCTTCGTTCAACTCTTCAATCATGATGATGAACGGTGCTGTTTATTCGAGCAACGAGCAATATGATAGAATAACTTTAATTTAAAAACCCCGACTACAAAAAAAACTACACGTAAAAAAATATTACCTACTATCTAAGGACACTTTGGCGAATGAGACTAGTCTTAGAATATCTTAGTTACCAAAATCCATCCAGCCGTTTGGAAGATATGTGGAAATAAAAGTTTTACAAACATAAAGATACGCGCGAAAAACATAACCCTTCTTCAATTCCGGTAAAAAGAGACATATTTATGCTACTGGGAACAGAATTCACATCTTATTTTTTTTACATTGTTATCATTAAATTGGACAAAATAAATCGTAATCGGTAAGTTCGAAAAAAGATGGGAAATTTTATTTTCTACAATAATAATAGGCTTTATAACTTTTTCGGAATATCGGCCAAAAACGTGTTTTCGAGCTGGCGCTTGAAGCTCCACCTGTATTTGTTATTATTTTGTAATTTTATGCTCAGGAAATGATTCTAAGCCTTATATAAAAATACGAATCGGAAATTTAGTACAGAGTTAAATTTTACGAGTAATTTTACTGCCTAAAAGGCTTCTTATCAAATTTGGTCGAGTATCTAAATTTCATTTTAAATGAGTTTTAAATGAACGAAGTTGGGTTTTTAGGGATTCGTAGACAAATTTTAAAATATACGTTATGTCTGTCCATCCGTATGTGACAGCCATTTTTCTCCGAAACTATAAGAAGTATACTATTAAAACTTGTTAAGTACATGTATTCTATGAACAATATTAACATTTTCATACAAAAAAAGAAAAAACAATAAATTTTTGTGGTGTCACAAACTTGGAAAAGAAATAAAAAAAAATCTATCAAAATCATACGTGTATCTATGGATAGATGTTCAAAAATTGTATTCAATTCAATTCAATTCAATTCATTTATTCATACCATAAATTCATAAGAACACTTGGTAACGTCATTTACAAAAAGGCAAAGAATCTGTGTACATAATATGATAAAATAACAACGTCAAAAAGAATAAAGCAGCTGTAAAGGGGCCTAGTCAATTACATGCAGCTGTAAAAAGGCTTTGTCGAAGACAATATAACAAATAATCAATACACACAGTATACAGATACTACATTAGTACAAACAATGTAACATCAAAAGTCTTAAAATCTATTATTTTACCTTATTACAAGATTCTAATTTCGACACATTTCTCTTCCATACGTTACTATCTTTAACAAAGTCGTCTATATTATAATATGCCTTGCTCAATAGGTAGCTTTTTATTTAATTTTTAAACTTGGTTTCATTGAGGCCTTCCACTTGTACAGGGATTGCATTATAGAAGCGAATACCATTACATTTGAAAGAGTTATTTGTTTTCTGAAGTCTGCACTTAGGAAATACAATTTTGTGTTTATGGTGCGCTTTTGGATTCAGATCAGTTAATTTCTGCAGACGACTTCGATTTTTCTTACATACATTATACATTCATAAATATACAATGAAGGGACTGTTAATATGTTAATAGTTTTGAACATCTCCCGTACTGATTCTCTAGGTGATAAATTATATAGACCACGGATTGCTCTTTTTGCAATACGAAAACAGAGTTTCTGTCCGCAGCCGAACCCCATAATAAGATCCCGTAGGACATAATACTGTGAAAGTAGCCAAAATAAACAAGCCTAGCTGTTGCAACGTCTGATATTTTTTAATTTGACGAACTGCGTGGGCAGCTGAACTGAGTCGATCAGCTAGTCTCTCTATGTGAGGACCCCATTGAAGCTTTGAATCTACTGAAATACCCAGAAAACAAGTAGATTGTACAGGTTCGATAAGTTCATCCTTCAGTCTTATATCAAGTTTACCGCACATTACATTGCAGGTGTGAACTTTATACATTTCGTTTTAGTTGGATTAAGTACTAGATTATTTGCATCAAACCATTTGTACGCAATGTCCAAAAGTACGTTTATTTCAGTGAAATCGTTTATTCCTCCCTTAATTTTGAATAGAAGGGATGTATCATCGGCGAACATAACTATTTCTATATTTTTATGTTTCTTTATCATAAAAGGTAGATCATTAACGTATATAAGAAACAAGAAAGGTCCAAGTATGGAACCTTGTGGTACACCCATTCTTATAGGCGACTCATTTGATTGCACACCGTCAACATCGACTATTTGTACACGGTCTTTAAGATATGAAGAAATGAAATTTAGAGCTGGTTTCGAAACCCCATAAAACTGCAGTTTCTTTAAAAGAGTGTCATGATGAACACAGTCGAAAGCTTTTGATAAGTCACAAAATACTCCCAGAACGTCATGATGATCTTCCCAGGCTTTCAATATATAATTAGTTAGTTCAATACCTGCATCGGTAGTGGAACGTCCTTTTGTGAATCCAAATTGGTTACTATGTAATAGATTATTAATATTAAAGTAAGATAAAAGTTGCTGGAGAACAAGTTTCTCGAATATTTTGCTGATGCAAGGCAAAACCGAGATGGGTCTGTAGTTTTCAAGTTCGTTTTGTCTCCAGATTTAAAGAGAGGTATCACTTTACTATATTTCATCATGTCAGGAAATGTACCATTTTTATACATTCGTTAAATAATTCTGCCAAATATGGGGCAATGTTATTAATAATCCCCTCAAGTACCTTAACAGATAATCCCCATAAGTCCTCTGTATTCTTAACTTTAATATCTTTGAACGTTTTTAGTATTGCAGTGGCAGTAACATGATGAAATTCAAATGTAGATGAAGGACAATCAACATTTTCTGTCAACAATTTTTCTGCAAGAGAGGAGACGAAGTTAGATGTTTAGTTGTCTCTAATGGAATATCAGCAAAATAAACCTTGAAGGCATCTACTATGTCCGATTTTTTCGTAGTGACTTTTCGCCAATCCGAAGTGCGCTCATCATTTCACGACTTTTAATTTTTCCAGACTCATTGTTTATTATCTTCCACGTGCTTTTTATCATATTATTGGAGTTTTAATTTGATCCCGTATAAATATTGCTTTTGCTCGAATACATACATTTCTAAAAATACTTGAATATCTCTTAACATATAGTTTTGTGGCATCATCGTTACAGTATGTCTTTAGTTTGTATAAATTGTAAAGATTGCTTCGACTTTTAATAAGACCTGGTGTTGCCCATTCGGCAAACTTCGGTTTTGCGTTAATATTAACAAATTTGGTATGGAAAATATTATTAAATTGTGTACTCAGCATTTTAAAAACTCAGAATAATTATGATTAGGATCATCAATTGTCATAATGCAAAATTTGTTGGAAAAATGATTAGTTATCGCGGTATTTAAAGCTGACATGCGGGACAATGTAATGGGTCTAACAAGAACTTTCTCTTCCGCTCTTTTCATACAGGCAGGAAGAGAAATGCTCAAGCCCCTATGGTCCGAACGCAAACAATCCAGGACCTCAGAATGAAAGTATTCACAGTTTACAAAATATTATCAATGCAGGTTGCAGAACAACCTTTCTTAGTTACTGCGACCCTAGTGGGTTCAGTGAACACTTTTGTCAAATTAAAAGATTGACATAACATTAATATGTTGCTCTTGTTACGAGATTCCGAAAGTATATCTGTGTTGAAGTCTCCACACATCACAATCTGTTTACTTTTCTCAGATATTCTACTCAATGCTTCTTCTAAAGTAGTTAAGAAGATCTCAATTTCGGCACTAGGTGGTTTATAAACACATAAAACAACATATCGATCCAATTCTACGCAAGCTAGTTCACAATGTCGTTCAACAGTTATATTTTCTACATCTTTTCGAGACTTATATTTCACATTATTGCTAACAAAAATTATGCAACCACCTCCTATTGCCAATTTCCTACAGTATATACGACCTATTGAATAATTATTTAGGCTAAAGTTCAATTCACATTTCGATAGCCACGTCTCAGTGAAACAAATTACATCGTATTTGTGTGAGCTTTCCAAGAATAGCTCTATTTCTTCTAGTTTACCTAACAGCCTGTTTATATTCTGGTATAAAATATAAACGGTGTTCCTAACATTGAAGTTCCTAACATTGTTTTTCTAAACTGAATAGTTTGCGCAAGCGTCTCTTCCAAAGTGGTAAAATCTGTATATGAGGACTTTTCTTCCAAGGAATAAGTAACTTACTACCAAAGAATTTACCTAAATGGCATATAAATGCAAAGTGATACCTAACTTGCATTTATATTAGGGGATTTACGCAGGAGATTTCTCCCCTCTCATTATTTCCTTATCCCGATCTCTAATTTGACGTACGAATATTTTACCGATACTTATCTATTTTCCATTGCATCCGCATTGAATTTTTACTGATGTGTTATCGACGTCAGTTTTGAGACTCCCTATTGGTCTACAACATAAAGTAAACAGCGTACTAATTAGTATCAGCGTCTATTTGCAATTCCAATGAAAACGGTATCAAAAATCAAGAACATAGCGTGCTTCACTAGTAATACCTACTGATATTGTTATACTGTGGCACTATGATCGTAATATTTAAAATTTATTGGTTGTCAAAATTGCAAAATCAAGCACAGGCCCGTCGTCCGTGAGCGCCGAAACGCGACTGATCAGGCCTGCCGAACGGCGCGCTATATATATGGTAGATATTAAAACATAGTGAATAACTGATATTTTTTATCAAGTCAAACTCTGCGAATGCATCTATAACTTTTTAGTGGCTTTCGTTGAGTCCAAAAATTTAGTAAAAAAAATCATTAGTTTAGTCATAAACTTGAAAAACCTTTTTTAAAAGAGGTAACTTTGGGATTTTTTTCTATCAAGTAAAATTCATTAAATCGTGTTATTGACTGCGAATTGCACTAGATTAGATCCTTAACTAATACATATATTTTTTTCAGAGTTTAATACACTATTTTAAAGGTCTTAAAGTTGTTTTGAAAATTCAAAATTACGGCCCACACGCCCTTAAGTGTAGCTTACAAGACTGTCATAAAAACCTATTGCGACGATGCTCCAGTTCATCCAACTTCAAATAAGTGACTGCAGTCCTCCATACATGAACGGACTGAGCTTGATACTCTATCTTAGGGTATATACATGAATAACATAGTATCAGAATAGTTATTTTCTTAGTGCACGTGCAGAAAGTGGCGAATTTAATCAAGAATAAATTTAGTTAAATCATAAACTAAATTAAATCAAAAGTCTAGTAATACGTAACTTCAAACCAAATCGGTAGGAAACGAAATAAAATTATTGTCTTGTTTCCTAGCGCAGTTCTACACACAATCAACGGAAATAACGTGTTAAAAATAATAGACAGATTTAGTGAGTCAATATTAGAACAGTCCGAGTCGTTTCAGGGTAATAATCTAATTAAGATATGTACCTAGGTGTTATCAACTTCCTAGCAATACTGTCCTTTAACAAAAATATCTGCAAGGAGTACCATGTTTATAAACTAACTAATTCTAATTCAACTAATTCAACGCATAAGGGAAAATGGCGGTGACTCCCGCTCCGGCTTGTACTTGGCACAAAGATTGTCCATAGCTATTCAGCGTGGTAGTGCTGTCAGTGTAATGGGCACCTTAGTGCCAGGTACCGTTAGGGGTGGGTTATGTGACTGATGAATTTATGATGTTATTTTTAATTGTGTGATTTAGTAGCTTATATCTTTATTTAAACTTTGTCAATTTATTATAATAAAAATTCTAAATCAATTTTATTAATTCCCTAGTTTGATTTTATGTTTGATTAAATAAATGAACATTAAAAACTTACAAACACACACAACATTAAAACAAGCAATCAAACAAAATTTTGGCGGACATTTTTCACACGTACTATCTAGCTCCAATCTACGAGCGATTTACTAGTCACCATGAGAACCAGTTAGATGATCTCGTATAATACATATGTAATCGTTAACATACCTTAGGTATAAGGAGCAAAGAAACATGAAAAGTTCTTAAAAATCAATTAAATAATGTTATATTGTACGTTGTACATATAAGGTATTAAAATTATCTACTTTTCTGGATCTCACGATGTTATTCGTAGCCGATATCTCACATGGATCTGTTTATTCACGTCGGCCCACATCTCCGCAGTTGTAAAGATAAATCACATTCATACAGAAATACGAAACTTAACAACTGCAGGCCCCGGCCCCGCCTGCCGCCTGCAAACAACGGAGTCCTCTTTCAAAACCATTCTACTTCTGTAACGTATGGTGACAGTTGTCCGTCGTCATTATACTCGGCATTGTGTTATTATGTCACAGATTTGTAGTGATGTTATCGTGTCATTATTTTTATTTATACTTGTAAATAAAAATATTGTTTTTTTTTCATACTATTTTGTATTTTTAATAACTGTATCTTCGTATTAGTGTTATTAGAAAAATTCTATAATTTGTGGAAAAGTTAAGAGATTATGCGGATCAAAAATTACATTATAAATTATTGTGATAAATCAACGATTTTGTACAGAAAGTAGATGATTATGGTCGGACTGCGAGGCTTGGGAATTTCTACTTGGCACACCCTGGGCATCACACAACTTGCCTCGGTGATACCTAGTGGCGGGGAGGGAGCTTCGCGACCAGCGGTCTTCGTGGAGGTCATCTAGAAGTTCGGGGAAAGAGACTAGAAGACTTGGGAAGATTACTCAGCTAATACTCTTGTCAGCCAAGGAAATTCATAACTGTTCCAGATGAGAGTCCTGCGCAATCATTCTAATTAGCAAAGTGCAGAGTCACAAAAGAGAAAGGCCGCGATGTGCCAGAAGCAGAATCGTGGTTATCCCTAGCTGTGATTGTGAGGGCGGATCTCTCGCTTCCGACGATCATAGCCAAGACATCTTCTCACGAAGACTTCATCATATTACTAACGCCGGGCTTTTTCCACCGCCAATGTCCCAGCCATACTCGAACCGAGTGGTCTTGCGCGTGACGATGGCAAAAGACCTGACGGCATGACTGTTGTGCCTTGGAAGTTGGGTCGGCCCTTAGTATGGGACGCAACTTGCGTCGATACTCTGGCACCATCACATCTTCCAGACACATAGTAGGGCCGGTGCAGCGGCTAATTCAGCTGAGCGACTCAAACGGCGCAAATATGCAACCCTCGGAAGTGGTTACATATTTGAGCCCTTTGGGGTTGAGACATTGGGACCGTGGGGGCCGGGAGCTCACCTCATTTTCAAAAGCCTATCCGAGCGCTTGGTCGACGCGACGCGTGACCAAAATGCTGGCGTTTATTTGGCCCAACGCATAAGCATTGCCATTCAGCGTGGTAATGCCGCCAGCATGCTGGGTACGCTTCCCATTGGTAGTGGGCTTGAACATCTTGATTATCTATAGACCTACAGTGGTCTATAGATAATTCAGGTGTGCTTAGTGTAAGTAGTTAGTTAGGTCTGTAGTGTAGTGTATGTAGTTCTCATTGTATTTTAGTTTTGTTAATAAAGGCTCTGCCCAGATTAAAAAAAAACCTTGGACACCCTGTTAAGAATGTCCGACTAAGAAGCGAGAGAGTTAATATACATATTAAGATGTGTTAGGACATATCTATATGTTTTAATATTTTTCCCTGGTGATAATGATATGCAAAATTTATCATTTAAAAAAGCATTTCGGTCAAAATATGTTCCTAAATCCATCAAATTCAAAACGAAACGATTCTGTCCTGACATTTTGGTAAAAAGTAAATAAGGCCAAGTACATACGAGTCAGCGAAAACGAGAACGATTCCCGAAATCGACGCAACGAACCGACACACGGGGGAATTGGATTTCAATTAGGGGCAACGAGGTTCCACAACTGGCTTAGCTTGCGTTTTTTTATATTTCCTGCTTTTGAGTGTTTGTATATAAAGATTGTTGAAATGTACCTAAGCGGTAACAACTGACAATATGTACATATATTTTGAAGTGATAACTTCCTTAGGCGTACCACATACAGATTTTTCGTGGGCTGTGAATTGAATTCTAGCGTCACGCTCGGAAATGATAAGAAATCTTCAGGTGAACTCGGGACCATGGCCATTGGCCATCTAGAAATACGTCAGCATTTCTTATTCTCTGACGCATTCCTAGATGACCATGGCCATGCCCTCCGGTTTCACCCACGTAGTTTCCAGAGTAAGTTATCAAATTCTGAGTTATAAGCTTTCACTTCTATCGGCAGTTCCTATGACTGTCAATTTTCTTTATTACCTTATAATTGAGCCATAAAAAATAATATTTGATTCGGTTGCATTTTTTTGAATTTGTTTTACCTCATTTTTTCTAGGCTAGTACGTTTTTATCTTATGGCTGGTGCTTTTAAAATGATCTTATTAAATTTGACCGATATTAGATTTTCTATTAGGTTATAGGTTAGGTATAGGTTTTGCTGTGTTTATCGATCAAGTGCACTATCAGAAACCTATTTAATTGAATTTCATTTAGTTTATGACGGTACTATAATTTCGAGTACCTATTCTTTGTTTAGTTTTTCAAAGAAAAAATAATTTATTTAGGTATTGTCTGTAATTCCTCGGGGCTGAAATAAATATCAATAAAGTTACATAAAATTCTCGATAAAATTTAAGTTTTTTTTCGCGATTTTGATGATCGTGCGGTAAGATTGATCCAAAAGGTCAAATCTCGATTTTCATCATATCCGTGGTTTCTCTGCAAGCGTCCTGGGTAACTCTACATTTCTGAGATTAGTTTATATGTTGTGAGTATGATGACAGATGTACTAGGAACTTTTTTTAAATAAAATATAGTACATAATATTATACACAACAAGAGTTAAACCTGACGGTAAGCAGACGATTTCTTTGCCCTGTTATCTTTCCTTAAAATATTCCCTTCAAATCGGAACATAGTAGTGTTTGCACATTACTGGTCGGCGGTTGAATAACTAAAGGTGACTAAGAAGGTTAAGGTATGGAAGGTGAAGGTTGAATTACTAAAAGTGTTTACAGAATCGGACTCTGCTATCCGTTCTACCACAACAAGCCACCGAAAGGGAGTTTCCAGACTTTAAAATTTTACTGGCTGTGTTTATTGATTAATTTGTTTTGTAGTTAGGTTCGGATTGCGTTTTATTTGTTTTCATTCCTGTGTTTAAACTTCTCTTGGCCACGTGGTTCGACTGCGTAGATCGATCAATCGGACCACGTTAGCTTTTTTTCCTGTTGTTTCGATTTTAGAACCGCACCAGGTGAACTACTAATCCTTGGGACCTCGTGGGGCGACTCCATAGTCGAACCACGATGTCAAGTCTGTCAAACTGCACAGCAGTTTGTAGGTAGCAATGCCTTCAAATCATATTTTTTGAATCGTTAGATACACGTATGTATATTTTATACTAACTTTAATTTGTTACGTTGTAAACCCACACTACCAATACAGTCTAATAATATATTTACAGTGTGCTACGAATGTAGGGTTCAAGTAGGATATGTTAAATAAAAACTACTGGGAGCCAGAAATAAGAAATCATTTGAGCTCATTCTTTCCAACAGCAGCTACTTCTAAGCTGCAGGGCTTAATCACGAATAATTCATTGTTTAAATACCCTCGATTCAGTGTTGAAGCCCTGTACTTTATAAACATTATGTGTTTAAATCGTTTATATCCTTCTAAGCTATTTTGAAGCGAACTTTAGAACGCCCTTAGAACTCTATTTAACACCGTTTTTGTATTGTCAGAGTAGTAGTTGCCAGTTTGTAATATTTACGTAATATCGGTTCAATATAAGTAAAATTGATATTTCTAATGAATCAATATCCTGGTGTCGTGGGTACATTGGGCTTCAATTGCAAAAATGCGATATCTGGTGTGTGGGGCCACTCCGGGAGGGCAGAGGGTCCTGTAATCAGGTTATTGGCAATCTGACTCCGTGTAACGCGACAGCAGGGGCAGAACCTATAAGCTGCATGATAGAGACATATTTTTTAATTACTTAATTTTTTATGTCCTTATGTTTGATGTGTGAATTTTAAATTATTCAATAAAGGACTATTACTTAAAATTCTTGGAAAGTACTCGTTTGTCAATTGAAGAGAAAGAATACGAGAACAACTTTGAACATGTATCATCATCATCATCATCAGCCGCAAGGCGTCCACTGCTGAACATAGGCCTCCCCCCTAGATTTCCACAACGAACGGTCCTGCGCAACCTGCAATCAGCGGTTTTCAGCGACCTTTATGAGGTCATCTGTCCATCTATATATAAGGTGAACATGTATACAGGGTAAAATAAGCCTTGCGTAATACGAGATAGGTATAGGTGTACAAGGCTAGGTTTCATTACTGCTCAAACTGTTCTTAATATCTCGTGTAAGTATTTGTTGATGTTTTGTATTTCTTATTTCTTTCGATGCTATCTTATTTTGTAGTTGCTAATTGTTGTATAGGTGGATGTACATAGTTATATTTGCGTAGTGGCGGCTGCGACCGCCACTTTCTTACCTGAATAAATCAGTGCGCATTTAACCACTGTGTTGTCACTAGCTCCGCTCCTACCTACATATGCAATACGAATGAAATTATTTTTTTCCTTCGTATTTATTTTATTACTATCTATTAAACCGATCGTAACAATTACAACAAATGTTCATAGATAGGATCTCTGTGAGTTTGTTGAGCGCGTAATAAACCGTCAGTCCACGGCGTGGAGGTCATCATTACCTCGTCATAATTTGATGTTTTCAAAAATAGCCACGTAATTGGATAAAAGCTCTGCGCTCGTTATTTGTAGGTTTTATCGCGGGATCTGGCGGCGCCGGCGCGCGCCGGGTGTGGGTACCGCGGCGGCGGCTTCACACCGGGGTAAGGATGGACACATATCAACAAACATTTTATGTTTTGAATTTATTTGTATTGTTCAAAGTAAAATAAAATTGAATGATATTTAGAAAATGTAGAAAACAGATAATAGGATAGCAGTAAGATAGGTTTAAAAACAAAATAATGTCATCGTCGCGAAGAAGAAGAGTAATATTTGCTTTTATAATAACTTATACTAACCACCGTATTTTAGCTCAATACTGAAATAAGCCAAATACCAGTTACATGTTTGAACTAAGTCAAACCGGTATAGTAATTTAGAACATTTGTGACGTCAAACGAACTCAAACAGACAAACATGTAGCTCGTGTATGCTGTTAAATCTCAATCTTTAAGTAAAGTCTTCATCATCATCAGCCCGTGTTCGTCCACTGCTGGATATAAGCCTCTCCTATAACACGCCACTGAGCCACCAGCCTTCTTTCGTATATCGTCACTCCATCTAGTCTCAGGGCGTCCTACACTACGTTTACCGATTCGCAGTCTCTACTCCAGAACCCGCTTACCCCAACGGCTATCGGGTCTGCGACAAATGTGACCGGCCCATTGCCACTTCAGTTTGCTAATACGCTGAGATATGTCGGTGACTTTAGTTCTCTGACGAATTACTTCGTTGCGGATGCAATCCTTCAGAGAAAACCCAATCATAGCTCTTTCCATAGCTCGTTGAGCGACTTTGAGCTTTCGGACCATTTTGACTGTCAGTGTCCACGTTTCAGCACCGTAGGTCATAACAACCTTATTTTTACAAATGTAGCGCGAGAACTTACTTCCGCAAACTCCATAAATACGCTTCTGTCAGATCATTTAGCCGTCCGCGGAGTAGTGACATTCGCTCAGTCTATGCCAGTACAGCTCACTCGCCTGACGCGTGATTTCTCGCAAAATAACCGCGCAAATTTTATTATATCTGTTGACAGTATAGATTGGTCTGAAGTAAATCAGAGAAACAAGACCGCTCATGCATTTGTGTTGGCAATGATAAATATTTTAGCAAATAAGTATGATACTTGTTTCCCGATAAAACAAAACCAAATAGTAAACGTGACGCGTCGTGGTTACACCTCACATACTAAATCTGAAATCGTTGTATTTGACATTTCTAAATTAGTTGACAAATTTCCTGAGGAAGAGGACTTAATAGCTATATTTGACGATCTCAACAGGAAATACAATTCAACTTTGAAGATGACTAAAACAAACCATTATAATAGAATTATACACGGAAGTACGAATCCGTCTAAAGCTATGTGGGGCATCGTGAACACAGAGAGGGGGAAAAATAATACACCTAGGTTGAATTTCACCGATATCGTAAAGGATTGCAACGGCAAAAAGTTTAGTTCACCAAAAGACGCAGTAAATGCTATGAACGCTCGTTTCTTAAATGCAGCTGCTACCTGTGGGGCTCCTAAAGCTGATGCTGCTACCGTTGGTAAAATTTTAGTGTCAGCGCGTCATCCAACTAACCGCTCTCTCAGACTGACCAGTTTCTCGGCGGATGAAGTATTCCGCATAGTCTCGTCTAGAATACCCCCAAAAAAGTCAAAAGACATATATGGTGTGTCGATGGAGCTACTAAAACTAGCAATTTTGCCCCTAGCTCCAGTTCTCGCCACACTGTTTAATAAGTGTCTTAGGGAAGGCTCGTACCGTCACCGCTGAAAATATCAAAAGTGTCCCCGATATTTAAAGGCAAAGGCAAAAGGGATGACATTGATGGATATAGACCGGTATCAATTATACCAGCAATAGCCAAAGTGTTCGAAAATGGCTTGAGTTCGCGATTAGTGGCCTACCTATCGGAAACCGACGCGCTGTGTGAACAACAATACGCATACCGCGAAGGGAGGTCTACAACTTCTCTAACGCGTGAAGTGGTTCGTAGCGTGTTGGCTGCTCGTGAACGCAAACAGCAAGTGGCAGTCTTGTGCTGTGACTTATCGAAGGCCTTTGATGTCGCAGACCATGAGACCTTGGCTTTAAAGCTGAAACACTATGGCATAGCTGGGAAATCATACGCTGTGTTGACTGACATGTTACGAGGCCGCTCTCAACTGGTGGATGCTGGCGATGGCGATAACAAATCAGACCCATTGTCTTCATCTATGGGAGTGCCGCAGGGTTCGTCAGTTTCAAACATCATGTTTTCACTCCTATTGAACGATCTACCTGACGCCGTAAAGGGTGCAGACATATTCATGTATGCAGATGATGTGGCTGCCATAGTAACCGCCCTTTCGATAGAGGAATTAGAAGATAAATTAAATACTGTAATTAACGGTTTAAACACATGGTTTCGTGCTAACGGTTTTATGGTAAACTCCAAAAAGACTCATTTTATTCACTTTTGTCTATCGGGTCACTGTACAAAATCGCTAAAAGTCTTACTTGACGGGGTCCGGATTGAGCAGGTACAAAGCACAACATTTCTGGGGTTCGAGATTGACCGCTGCATGACATGGGAACGCCACATCGACAAGATGTGTGCTAAAGTAAGCAGTGCGTGCTTTGCACTAAGACGGGTATCCCGAGTGGTGTCTGCAGATGTATCTCGTTCGTGTTACTTCGCCACGGCGCATTCCCGGTTACAGTACGGAGCCGAACTATACGCACGCGCTGCCGACTGGGAGCGTGCTTTCCGCGCCCAAAACGTGCCATACGCGCCATCGTGGGCGTGTCGCAATGCACATCCGTCAGACCATATTTCAAAGAGCTTGGCATACTTACGTTGCCTGCAATCTTGATCTACCAAGTAGCTGTGTATGTCAGAAACAACTTAGACTCATACGACACGCGAGGAGAGAGACATTCGCGCAATATACGTAACGCGGACAAGCTGGATAGTATACCTCACTCTCTCGCGAGATCGGAAAACTGACTCACATTATGGGACCGGAAGTTTATAACACTCTTCCTAAAACAGTTAAATTAGCACCGAGTTCGGGTAGCTTCAAAACCGATTAAAAAGCTGGCTTATCGATCAAACTTTTATAGTTACAGCGAGTTTTTATATAGTGATGGCAAACTCACAATAAAATTGTAAAAAATTGACATTGTTCATTACAATTCTAATAAGTACATATATTTTAATTTTTGACACTTATTTGTACGATACCTTTTATCGTACAATATAAAGTTCAATTTAAACTTTAAAAATGTATACTCTTTGTATACTCTTATTTTGTTTTTTTATAAAATTGACGTGTAAATTGTACATTTATCAATAAAGAACTTTGACTTTGACTTTGACTTTGACAGGTAGGACGCACTGGTTGTATACTTTTGTTTTGAGACTTTGTGGGATGGGTGACGAGAAGACTCGACAAAGGTTACCAAATACTGCCCAGCCCAGCTGGATTCTTCTCATGGCCTCACTCTCAAAGCTACATCTACCTAGTTCGAGCGTCTGCCCTAGGTAAACGTACCTCTGAACAATTTCAAGAGTGGTTCCATTTACGGCAATCGGCCCCGGAGCAACGAACTCATTGCACATGACTGGTTTTATCCAAATTCATCCATCCATTCAAGTTGTCCATCCATGCAAGTCAAGTCTTACTCGTTATATAATAAATAACTGGACGAACAACCTTCATCTCCCCTTGCCTTGCCGGTGACCACTCGGCCGCTGCTCTGCTCAAGTTATAAATCCATGTGTCTGGCATCATGTCACCCAACTCCCACAAGTTTTTTATAATTTAGAGTGACGATATGAGCAGGACGTATGCCTGATGGTAAGCAACATGCCTGCCACATAACACCTCAGTAACACGCAGCTATTGAAACATGAAGAGTTCAAATCGTTACCTAGCAAGTTTAGAGTACATCGGTATTGGTGAGCACGTCCGCCGTATGCCGCATCGTCGCATAAACTTACGTTGTCAGTATTATGGTCTCTGTTGGGGACAAACAGTGGACTATAGACGGTGAATATGGAAAATTACCAAAGCAAAATGATCGTAAAAATGTACTTAAAAGTATTTATAAAATCAAATCAAACCGCTCAATAACCAATAACCAAGATCGATAACAAGACAACTGAATGTATTGTCAGGAAAAATTGAATCCTTTTAAATTAATTACATTTATTCAAATATCAAAAAAGAAATTTAATGTTGAAGCCAGTCGTCGACATTTTCAGTCTTAGAATTTGAGATGAATTATATTTTTATGGTTCCTGAGTTTCTCAATTGCTATACGAAAAACAATTTTCATCTAAAAGTAGACCAAGACTAAAAAATTACGTTTTCGGCTATCACGGATCATTAATCTTTGAAACTATTTCTAAACATGGGGAATTTATCCTACTATATAACCACGGTATATGCCTGGTAATGTTAAAGAGGCTATATTGTACATATTTACCAGTATTTATTAGGCCGGTGTGCCGCTAGCCTAATCTTTATTATTACATCTCCAATGTCACGTTTTGTCGCCACACAATGCCGTCACACATTCATCACACATTATTACGTTTTGTTATTTACATAATAGATTTATAACAATAATTCCGACGCGATAAGCATTTTAATTTGTCAGAACGGCTTTGTTGGGCCTTTGAATAACCAAATTATATATTTAAGGGGGTAATATTCTAAAGTACGGTAGATAAATGGGATAGATTTGTGTTTACAAATGAGAGTTGTTGTTGAAATATATTTTATTTTTTTAACAAAAGCTGTTGTTGGGGAGTGAGGGATGTCAGCCGAGGTTCGTAATGCGTTAAGTATATAAGATGGATGTGGCTACGCAATACTCTACGGAGCACTACTCTACGTAGTGCTACGTAACAGTGCTACGATGAAACGATCGAAATCTGCTTTTAAAGCGACTGTGTTTCAGATGTTGTAATACTACGTCTTCGAATTTTTAAAATTGAAATGATTTAATCTTCTTCTTCAAAGAGTTTTGTTTTTCTGGAAATACTAAAAAAATTGGAATAGATTTATTTATTATTTTTCGTTTCTAATTCTTACTTAAGTTGAGCACTTGAACTAAAAATCTTTGCATTTTGCATGATTTTACTTTTTTTGACTAAACTAAGCTCTTACAATTATTCTGAAACCAAATTGGATTAGTTGCAACCTCACAAACATTTCTTTTAAAAACTTTTTTTTTGTGTTTGATTTTTGTAAAACAACTTATTTTATCAGTTAGTTTAACAATTGCCTATTGTTTAAACCGATTTGGGATACCAACAACTCTTTTCTTAAACTATTCAAGAGCTACAACTTAATATATAATATATAGTAAGATTTTGGAGAGAGTATTTCGACATTTCTGTAAATAACAATAAAGTATTAGCATTAAAATTATAGTGGTTGTCACACGTATTTAATTTTAAAATATATTTTTTTATTTATATTTCGGCCGGACGTGGCCGAAACTCGAGTCGGACCGACCATATTATACGCGAGTGTCCCGTTAATCCAATTAAATAACAATAAAGTATTTTCGAGTTTTGGTATAAACAAAAAACGCTTATTTTTGTCGAGTAAAAGCAACAAAAAGTATTTTACAAACACACTCCCCCAAGTTTATAACGTTAACTAATCAAAGACAATCGTCTTCCTCAAGCCAACAAACAGACTCGTATCGGATCCTGCAAAACAACCGTCACGACAAACAAAACACCCTTTGATCGTAATCGATCGATATAAACAAAGCTTCGATCGGAAGTATTCCGTTACAGCGGGACAAACATATCCTGTTTGATGGCAAAACATGGTACCTACAATTCCAATAAAGGACGATCACTTTTCGGACTCAGGAAATACGACAGTAGCGACGGCTTTCAGTAGGCCGGATAAGTTTGACAAATTGAATGCGCTGTTTACTGGCGTGCATTTTATTTTTTATCGAATATCAAATGACATCTGTCAATTAGCGAGCTGTCACTACGAGCAAAGACATTACACGAGGTTCTGTAAGTCAGACAGACAGATAGCCATATGTTATTATTTTAGTACCTGCATCTATTTATTATTGGTTATATTTTCACAATGAGAAGTCTAAATTGTGTGCTTTGCCTGATAACTGGAGTACCTTCAAATCTAAAGTTTTCTACTTTAACCCTGCTTTAAACTACAAGTACAACACAATATAGTGACAATAGGAAGAAACTGACCACCACATGACATACCACTATATGATATGGTACGAGTATACCATATCATATCATGCCATGCACCCGATTTTTAACACTCAGATTTGTTAAAGGTCTGAAAGGGTGGGTGATTTGATTGGAAAATAATATGATAATTTTAGCTCTCTTACGTAACCCACCTCGTAATTTAATACTGCACAGGAAGATAGGACGTATCTATTAATGCAAAAAACACTATAAATATACCTAAATTAAAACATAACATAAATAACGTGACTTTTAGTTCTTAATGTGTATAAAACGCCTTTTAATTCACAGCTTGTAAAGTTTTGAGTTAGGTTCGACATGGTGTGGGTAACTTAAATTTAATGGTCAATTTTATTTTAATTGTTAAGTAAGGTATTCTATCAATGTGTACGTAATTATTTGCAAATCATATTTTTATCCGTAGGCATCTGTTGACCGGATGGGAGCTTTGGTAAGCACAGGGAAACCTAGTTTGAGTACCGAGGTTATTCTACTCAAGATTTCTGGTGTTTTTAATAATTAGGTACGTTACAATCCTGTGATTGGTTTGTATTTTGATGAAACATGTCGGATGCTAAATCAACAGCTGAAAGCCAAAATCTTCGAGCAGTGTGTCATGCCCGTATTCACATACGGGATGGAAACCACGTCACTCACTAAAAGATCTGCCGAGAAGATCCGAGTCGCGCAGAGAGGAATGGAAAGAGCAATGCTTGGTATTACACTCAAGGACCGGAAACGAAATGAGTGGATACGTAGCAAAACCAAGCTGAGGGACGTGATGACCATAGTCGCGAAGAATAAATGGACCTGGGCAGGGCTCATTGCCAGAATGGATGCTAACCGATGGACGAAACGAGTCCTTGAGTGGAGACCCAGGGCTGACACGAGAGGAAGAGGGGAGGCCACCAGAACGCTGGGCGGACGACATCAGACGACACGGAGGTCAAGACTGGATGAGTCGGGCACAAGACCGCCAGAAGTGGAGAAAAGGAGAAGAGCCCTACGTTCAAAACTGGACTACCATGAGGCCATAATGATGATGATGATAATTGTTATAGCCAATTGCTTCACTCAAGATGACGGCCAAGTGCGAAACTATTATCGAAAACAAAGAATATCAGCAGGAAACTGCAATTAAAAGAATATTATTTTTAATGTATGTTCCTACTCGTTGTTGTTTCATATCCATTATGTCTTCTGGACGATGTCAATAAATGTGGAGGTTATTTGACCCTCGCAGAATGGCAAAATGTTACAATAATACTAAACAAAAAAGTTCCGTCTGCTCTTCAACTGTCAAGCGGACAATGACCCCAACAATGGGCATCGATTAATACAATTATAAATCGAATAATGACATTGAGGATACTCAGGCTGTAAACAAAAAAAATGAATGGTCAATGCAGCTGCAGGTAACGCCTCCATCGACTTATCTGCGATTTCTTTGAACTCGTCCACTTTGTATGGATAGTGTCGAGTCATACCCACGGACTGTCGGCTTTGGCTGCCCACAGACAGACAATAGTTACTACATGAAAGATGAGTGCGTTTGTTGTGAAATCTGACTACAATATTTGATCCTTTATCCGAACAAAAGTTGTTATGCCGATTTTATAATTCGATATTTTGTAATGTCACAGGATTGTCATTTTTTTCGATTTTGCTGTACACTTCTGCTATTGTGTTGTGGCAGGTTTGATGACGTTATTGACAACATGAGACTGTGTGTCGTCCATTGAGGTATCTGTATGGTTTTTTTGTAGTTTTATGTCACGATGACAGTGGGCACAAATGTTAATGTAGCTATTATTTGATGATCATTTGTGCGGGAGGGTGTGGGAATGACAGAGGTACTGAGAAACTACAGAGATTATATATATATATATATATATATATATATATATATATATATATATATATATATATATATATATATATATATATATATATATATATAACTTTTAACTTTTTAACTTATACTTTTATCTGCCTTTCGGTCTTGGTAGTCCTATTCTAAATTTTAGATATAAGGGAGAATTATCTAAGGAACTTGGAATTTTTATGTTTAAAACTAGTCTGGGCTGTAAGTACCTAGTAATACCTACAACTTTGGTAATTTTTATTCACTAGCATCTGCCCGTAACTTTTTGTCCACGTAGAATTTAGAAAAATACTAGTTTTTGAGGAACTCTACATTTTTCTTGATCAAAAGTAGGCTATCTGTTACTCCAGACTCAGTTTCGGATTTCTGACTTTCGATTTTCAGTTCGTACGACGTGATTCCTAGAGCAAGATTAATTTAAACATCCAAACTTGCGCATTTTTTTCTTCTCTTCGGCAAAGAGGAGTACCTAAACAGAGATAATAAATGTGTAAGTATAAAATGAACTGTTATCTAAGGTACTTATTTAAGAAATGTGATATGAAACACAACACATTTTACTAATCTTACTTAGGAACGATATGTGAACGATACAGATAGGAAAGTATCTGTTAGTTCTTTCTTGGTTAAAAAAATCTTTATTTTTTTTTTATAGCTGGTAGGTAACTTCTTTGTGGACGCTTTTAAATTTATTAATGTATTTTACTTAACTAAATTAATTTTAAGTATCTATTGAGTAGGTAACTTTTTGAGTTATTCTCAATAGTATGAGATGATCCGGTCTCATTTTAGTGTTTCCTTATATCTCTGTTGTTTATGTACCTCAGTAGGTACGTATGAAAAACGTCCATCATGTAGTACCTTTGTAGGTAAGTACTTATTATATGAAAATATATACTTTCAGGCTAGTAAAAAATTTGGTTGTTTAATTAAAGTTGATTGTTGTTTTTTTAGAGAATAAAATAACGAGGTTTTAACTAATTTTTTATCTCTGCTAAAAGTAATAAATATACTTTTTTAGAATTTATAGCAAGAAGTAAAACTCAATTTTCCAGTTTTTGCAGAACATTAATATCTTTAGTTTGATAAATTGACACTAGACACTAGTTTAGCCCCAAAGCGAACCTCTTCGAATCTAATAAAAATCACTTCCGAGCAATTTTCTTATTTGATTAACCGTGCGTGTTCCCTCGTCCGACGCCATTTGCAATCGCAATCAAAATTACTGCCACCCTTCCTCTGCTTTTCCACCTTCAGCACGCACTACCTGTACCGCTCCTGTAAACCTTGCTCCAACTGAATAAAGATAAAAATCCAACGACCGATCTGCATCTCGTTTTGTTTTGCAAAACCGCGACCTAAAGCCCGAGGCTGAAGTGAAAACACGAGTGGTGAATTGAGCCGCGCATAATTTTGAGTTTCTTTTTTCGAAACTCGGCCGCTGATTGGCGGAGCGATGGCACGACGGCGCGCCGTGATTGGTCGGACAGCGCGCGGTGAAAAAAATCGTCTTTGTGCCGACTCCAGCGATTTATTCACGACTATTAGTTATGGTTGGATGAACGGGTGCTCGGGGCGGTAGAGATGAGGTTACGTTATCGATGTTGTACTTTTTAATGATTAGAAAGTTACAGAGAAAATTATTATGATATCATACCATTGAAGTTTTTTGTACATTATATCAAAATGTTATTTTTTTATATAAATAACGTAACAATTTCGTATTTCACAGTATTTTTAAATTTTGTCCATTGTTCTTTGAGTATTTTTCTAAACGTTTTTATTTTCAGAAAAATGTTGAGATTACAGAAAGATGGACACATATCTACCTATTGTTGTGAATTCGTCGTCACTTGCTTTAAAAAATACTTTGTAACAAAATATTTTTGTTCAACACATTTTTCCACAAAAGTAGTAGATCAGAGAATCACATTTTTTTTCTGTTTTAAATAAAGAGAGAGACGAGACGAGCAGGACATGTGCCTGATGGTAAGCAACATAACATAACACAGTCAGGCACAGTGAGACGCAGCTGTTAATGCACGTAAATAAGTGTTTAAGTGGAAACCCCTGATCTGACTTTTTAATACTTATGTTGCTTTTGCGTTAGTAGAAAAATGATCTAGATGATGCTGAACAAAATATGTAGGTACTTTTATTCACAGGTTCTTCAACTCTACTAACAGTTTATTTAAGTAACTGTTATCAAAGAGCCAGTTTATATTTTTTAGGTATTTAAATATTCAGCGTAAATTTCTTCTGGCACTACCTATAAAATGAGCCATCGAGACCATATCAGTAATTCTTATTCGTAGTATAAACTCCTTATTTAAACCGAAATGTAGATTAAGATAGTGTTATAAGTTTTGTTTTATACGTTTCGTTTATTTTTGTGCTCGTACATTTAATTTGGATTTGGATTTGATTTTAATGTAATATTGACATAACAGAACAATTTAATATATTATATGTATTTTTTATAGACTGTAGTCTGAAGTAAATGATTAAATAAAAAAATAAAAACAAAACAAAGACAAAAATTAAAAAAAAAGATATGATGTCATGGGACACCAAGTAGTAACGAGGTTCCTTAGGATTACAGAGACGCAATACTATTTGCAAAAACTGCGTAATTTTATTATCTGTGGTAATCTGAAAATAGCTAATAACACTTTTCATGCAGGCAGTTTTTACGCGTCACTTCCGTTTTAATATTTTCTTACGGTCGTGGTCTCCTATTTTTTTCAGTTCGGCCGTGCAGCAAAATCCCTATCTCTTCCAATCCTATCGCAAGGAATTTCTTTCCAACAAAAGTGTGGTCGAGTGCTCAGGGTTTTGCAGATTTATTTAAAGATGAAACTTTTTTAACTTACCTATCCTAACTATAAAAAGTAGTTTTTAGATATCAGTACTAAAACCTTCTACGTATATTTCACTCAACATCCAACGATAACGAATCCTTTTATCGATAAAATTCGAGTCGATAGTGTGTTTACTCTCGACAAGTATAATGGGACCAGTGGCAGTTGGCAGTTACGTCTCAATCATCCCACCTTTTACTTGACGCCAGAGCGAGACGACACTACTCTCGCTGCGAGTGAGACAGAGAGGCACGACACGCATTCACGCTTTGTGCATTTGAATTTACAAATGGGTTTTGCGTTAGAAACGGAAAAAAGAATCTTATGCTCTGACTTTATAGTACAATTTTGATTGTAGAATCTAGGAAAAATTGTCCTAGCAATATTTAGCATGTATGTTTTCTTTAGATATGAATGCAAATAGTAATGGCGCATTTTTATTGTGGATGTTTACATAGAGGGTTGTGTGCCCCCGGCTGGAAAACGGGTAAATATGAGTCCGCCATTTTGTGAAGTACAGTCAGCATGAGCGAGCCTTGCTTTCATGTTCATAGACAGAACTGTAGTAGGCACTAAAAGTAAAGAAACATTTATGTGCAGAAATAACTTGCTGAAATAATCATGTTTACCAGCTATAGGTATACGCTACAAATGAATACTGATCTATTAGAGAGCGCATTATCAAACAATCAAAATAGATTTTTGTAAGAAAACAATAACTCTCATATTTTTATCATTGAAAAACTAAGCAAAAATATTACTCGTTAGTTTAGATAGCGTGAAAACGCTGCAAGCATCAAGGTCACTTTTCTGTTCCAATCGATCTTGAGTTATAATTGTATTTTATTTAATTTTAAATGGAAAACGAACAGCATTACACAATGCAAAATTTGAGATGAGTAGAAACAAAGATCTCAATACACAGATGTGCCCTCCCAAACTTCTGGGCGCCCGGAATCATGTCATTGTTGGGAAGAGTGCGCTCACTCATTCCGTTCCAGTCGGTTGCAGGAAGCGGTGAACGCCGGACGTTTTTACTTATCACTATTCGTTGTCAACAACCAAAATAAGTAGAACCACAGCATATCGCGCCGCTAGCGATTCTAGGGGTCAAGTAGATTGGTTATGTGTAAACTACTTACGACACGCATAGAGACGCAGTTTATTACCAATTTCAAGTTTACTCAGGGCACATCCATTGATTTATATCGATGAGTAGAAATACTAAACCCAAAATCAGTTTTCACTGATGAAACAAACGAAAATAAAATAAAATGTGAACACAAATTGCGACAACTACAACAAACGGGATCGCACTAACAAAAAAATAAATAAGTTGGCATAGGTATTTACAAATTAAGATTAGAATTAACCAAAAATAATCAAATTAATGGCTTACTTACGTTAATTATACGTAGGTATAGGATAATGGAAAAATTGTATGGTTGGTTCAAAATATAGTAAGTAGCTATTACTGTCTACCTAAATCAACAAAATTTATTTGATAACATATTAAGTATATGTACGAAAATGTGGAGTTTTAAAACTGCAATAAAATCACACTTAACCAAACTAACAATCTACACTAAGCAAATCTGAGTTATTATGCATAGACCGACAAATATTCAAAGAGATAAATTCTCAAGTCTTCAAGTAGGTAGCAAGTAAAGAGATTTTTTTATATTACCTATTTATTTAGCGACAGTCTATGTTACCGTCTATGATATTGGAAACCGGGATGAGTGAGTGGTGTGTATTGGAGAGGCGCATTCAGGGTTGGCATGATTAAAACAAGTTGTTTTAAACACATGTTTAAAACAGTTTGAAATAAAACCGTGTTTTTAATCATGTGTTTAAAAACTTTAAAACAAGTTTTAAACAATGTTTAAATCATTGAAAAAAAAAAACAAAGTTTAAAACAACTTTTTATAGTAAATTAATGAAAATAAATTAGTATTTAGAACTTTTAGGATTCCAAATAGTTTTACATTTGAAACCAGTGGAGTCTATGCTATTTGTTTTACTTATTTTTTTGAACTTATGTAATTATTTTGGCATGGTAATTAAATAAAACATATTGCTTTTATGACATATACCTATGTGTAGTTTATTAAAAAACAACTTATATTTAAGAAAAAGTAGGTATTTAAGTAGTAATTCGTTTTTCTTATTTAAAAACTGTGACAAGTTTTGCAGTTTTATCGGTACCCAGTTTATTTCGTACGTCAGAGTGAATAAATCCAAATGTTGAAAACAGTCGTTCGATTCCAGCACTTGAAGCCACTGCAGTATGAAGCTGGGTCACTAAGTCCATTGTTTGGCCATTAATTTGTTTTTTTAAAGACAACCACCATTCCAGAGGTCCGACTTGATTTACTACATGACCGTCAAATAGAAAGTTATGAAAGGGATCTGTCATTGCCCTGTATTTTACAACATAGGACATTGCATCTTTGTGATAAACTTCTATATATGATCAGTGCCGGATTAAGCCAGCGCGGGGCCTGTAGCAATTTCTGTCCAGGTACCTTGGTTTGCTGGCTCAAGATTTTTTTTTGTCCGTTCACAGACGCCTGGCCCACTACGCTAGTTCGGAGCGCGCGCGGGGCCCGTAGCATTTTGCTACACTTGCTATAAGGCTAATCCGGCACTGTATATGATAAAGCTTCAGAAATATTATCACTGGTGAGTTTTTCGCCCCTGTACTTAGGATGTAGTAAGTTAGCTGCAAAATGAGCTGGAGACATTGCCATTTCAAATCGGGCATAGAACTTACTTAAATCATGCAGTGAATACTCGGTTTCACGCAGTCGAACATTCTCAACCTCAAACATGTTTTTAAGCTCTATCCATGCTTCAGTCACTTCGCCAATACAGCAGGATGTTTTCTGGGAAATGTCAAGTGTAACTGCAATATTTTCCAGTTTTTTGTAGAGAGCCTGGACTTGTTGCTTTAGTGTCATGTCATTTACTTTCAACGAAATTGACAAATCTATTGCAGTTGCATTATTTAAGCATATGTCTGACATTATATGCCAATTTTCCAATAAAACTTTTAAACTATCAGCCATTATATTCCACCGTACTTGTTGTGGTATAACTATTGCTTTTCCACCAGCTTCTTTGTATTTGGCAGATGCAAAGTGCGTGTATTTGAAGTACCGCATTATTGATTTAACTTTCTCAGTAACATTTTCTGCGTTTAAATCCTTCGCTAGAAGGTTTAGCAGGTGTGACGAGCAACCATACGTAAGTAAATCCTTGTAAGTAGCTAGTTCTTCCTGTTGAGCCAAATCTCGTCTCATACGACACATATTTGCTGCGTTGTCTGTCACTACGCTGCGCACCGTGCAGATGAATCTTTCGCATTGTTTTATTGCCATAGTACAGATTTTAACCAAGTAGTCGGCTGTATGGCTTTCGGCCCCCGTATCTATCGTATTGATTAAATGAGTCGAGTTTGTCAACACATCTGTGACACATACACATATTATTGAGTCCTGCCTTACGTTACTCCAACCATCAATTGACAGATTGACAACTTTATTTTTCAACTCATTTTTTACGCTTTCTTGGGTGGAGTTGTAGATTTCGTCGAGCAGATTACCTGCAATTTGTTTGCGGTTTGAAGGTTTATATCCGGGGCGTAAAATTTCTATTAATTTGAGAAACTGTGGGTGTTCTACGTGGTTAAAAGGCGAGTTGGTAGCAAATATATAGCGAGACAATTGTAAATCAAGTTTCTTCTTATCTTCTTGACTTGTGGCAATAGTAAATTTTTTCATTGAAATGTTCACGCTCGTTGCGCTGCCGCTGCTGGTGGTACTGACACTCTTATTTTGAAGAGTAGTCACAGGTGTGGGTGTGGCAGTACTGGCAGAAGAATTATCTGAAGATTGGGAAGAACCAGCACCACTCATCATCAATAATTCCTCCAAGTCTTCGACCGCTTCCATATTTCCAACAGTATTAGAACTAGTAGTGCTACATTGCTGGTAGTGTGCCTCCATTCTTTTCACAAGTCCAACTAGTTCTTTCTTACATTTCCTGCAACGCACCCTATTTGTCTTCAATGTCGTATTTTCTTGGGGAATCATTGTAAATTGTTACCAAATACTATGCTTTTTGCGTCCTGGACTTGACATTTCTGATTTCCCTGAAGCTGTTGTTACTGTTATCTTCTTATGACTTATCACTCACCAAATTAATAATTAAATGCAAAATTAAAACGAAAGGCACTCCTATTTATAGAATTCATAGGTAATTTCCGCCGCGCCGGTCCCGCTCGGAAAGTCCCTATGTCGGCCGTAGAAAGAAAAGTAAGCGTATGGACTAGTTGGGTATTCGGGTATTCCGCTTATTCTAATGTAAAATGAAATTTCAATATTTGGTTTTCCCCTGTTAACATGAACGTTAGTTTGATTATATAGGATGAATGTAAAGCGTATAGTACGGATTAGATATAGGCAGATAGGTACGCACGCAACATAAAATAAATGTTTAACCAATAAACATGGATCGATTTCTGTAAATATTTTATATATAATATCTATTATGTGTATTTGATATGAAATTAATGGCCTAAACTAAAAAAAAAAAAAAAAAAAAAAAAATACAAAAAAAAATACACTGTTTAAAACATTTTGAACTGTTTGTTTTATAAAATTAAAAAAAAAACTGTTTTTTTTTCAACCCTGGGCGCATTACACGCCACTCCTTTTTTTTTGGGTTTGGCTTTACCTTTCCATGTGCCTTCCGTAAATCGTCACTCCAGTCAATCTCATTTATTACCAATTCAATTCCTGAGTAGATTGTTCTATACATAGCTCACTGCGCAATTTTAAACTCGCAGTACCTTCTCACTTAGTATCCATATCCGTTTCAGTGCCATAGATTATAATGAATAGGACGCACTGATTGGTTTTTTTTTTGTCTTGTGACTCTTTGGGATGAAAGACAAGAAAACTTGGCGGAGTTACTCAAACGCTAGACAGGTTAGCTAATTTTTTCTCATCGCATCATCGCTATTAACGATATTTCTATTTAGTTCAAACTTGGTCCGCAGTAAACTTATCTATGAACAATATCAAGAGCAATTCCATTTGTTGCAATCGGCCTCAGAACATTAATATCGTTGCACATGAGATTTTATGCAAGTATACCCGGACGACGGCTTAATTACAGCATAGGTACGTGTGTTGATGGTAAGCAACATGCCTGCCCGTAACAGCACAGTGACACACGGCTATTGGAAGATGCTTTGAGAAGAATGCAGGTTCATTCCTCCTTCAAGTCTTCCAACAACTCAGCCATTACTTATAACAACGTCGTCGGCAAATTACGAAAAAAGTGGCAGATGTATCTAAGTTTAAGTATTCACCATTGATGTTGATGCCACAACATGCGTTATTCTTTCAGTGAAATTACTCTTCCTTAAATTATCTTCTAGTATGAAAACTAGCGTGGTTATTACACATTTGAAATACATACACGGGTACTTACGTTTTAGGTATATAGTCAGTCCAGTCCGACTCAAGTTTCGATCGCTAAAAATATATCTCCCATATTTTATACATGTCCCATATATTTTTAATATATCAGTAACATTGTTCTACTACCTATCAAATTAAAATTATTACCTACTCAAATTTGGATTTCCGTCTTGAAAACGTTACAAACGCTCACACTCAGTTGTATGTTAAGTATTGTTAGTTTTAAATTGATTTTCTCGTCGTGTCCCCATGAATAAAATGTTCCAGTGTATCTACAGAAGTTGACATAAGAGTCGGAACGTTAAGTGTGAGCTGCGGATGAGAAGGGTCCTCGCCCTGAACGATGGCCCTCGTCGGAGCCTCCAGCCTGCGCCTGAGGATGGGGGTGTTTCGCCCCTAGCACGGGGGCTCGTCTCCCTGGGGCTCTCGCTAATCTCACCACTTTTTCACTCAATCTGCTGCATGCGGGCTGTAACATCGTAATCTCATGAAGATTTACGTAAGTATAAAATGGTAACGCTTCAACACATTCGATCTTATTACAACGCTTAGGGGCTTTTTGAAGTGAACCTTTGTTTGACGTACCACACACAGATTTTTCGTGGGCTGTGAATTAAGCTCATCGTCGCGCTCGTAATTGATAGAAATGTTCGGGTGAACTTGGGACTTAACGCATTTCTAGATGTCCATGCTGATAATACTAATCTAGATGGCCATGCTTAGGAAACTTATTAGACGACCATGCTTTGAAAATTAATTCCAGACTAACGTAAACTATCAGATTCTGAGTCATAAGTGTTCACTTCTATCGGCAGTTCCGTTGACTGCCAATTTTTTAGTGTAACGTACTTCGTTCCATTTCCATGTGAGACAAACGTAGAGCAGTGTTAGGTTAGGTTAGGTTGGGGTGCGTGGCTCGGGAATCTCCACGTGGTGCACCCTGGACATCACACAACAATTTGCCTCGGTGGCATTTTGTTGTGTGATGGCGAATCCCGGCCGGCGCTGGGAACTTCTACACACGCGCTCCTCACCCTCTTGAGCAGTGCGTGTAGAGGTTGAGGAGGGGGGCTGGAAGACTTGGGAAGGTTACTCGGCTGACATATCGACTAAGTAAAATTCGACTCTGATTAGCAGAGCGCTCAGTGGAAGGACAAGGGCCGCGACGCGGCCATAGAGGCGGAACCGCGGCTATCCCTAGCCGCGGTGGTGAGGGCGGACCTCTCGCTGCCGACCATCTTCGCCGTGACGCTCGACAGTGAGAGGTCGTGTGAGGTGGAGGAGTGCGACCCGAAAACCTCTCGCTCCTTCACTTAGGCGGAAGTGGACACGGAGGCGAGCCTGAAGGCACACTCAGGCTCGCAATCCGTCTCTACTGGAAGGCCTGGGGCGTCGGACGTTAAGGGCCGTCTGACACCCTACCTAGGGATAGGCCTTCCCGAGGAGGTGACGCGCTGGTGGCTCCCGGCGCGTCGCTGGATCCAAATGCGGGGGTGTGGATGCCCATCCCCCGCGAGGCGGGCCCGCAAGGGCGGTGGCAGGTGGGTCAGGGTCGTTGATGGGAATGCGAAAAGTGACCCCGCGACCCTGACCCTGACCATGCCGGAGAAACCTGTGGGGGTTTTAGTCGGTAGTCACCATGTTGACTCCCATTGTGCCGAGCCCGACATACCCCACCATGTCCCTGCATGGTGGGCATACTCAAAAGTATTTCCCCCAAATAAAAAGAAAAAAAAAGGCAAGGTTAGGTTAGATTCCTGGAGTTCAAATAGTGTGGCACTTCGCTGTAACAGGCAGGTATAGTGCTTACGATCAACTGCATTCTTTCCTTGTTATTACAAATGCAAAAAACAATTCCATCTGACGAAAACAGAAAAACGGCAATTGAACATTTTAGTCATAGTACCTACCTACTCGTATTAATTCATCCAATAAGCCACCACGTGTGACGCTTGTTCATAAGTGCTTATGTTTTTTTTAAAATAATGAGTGACGAGACGAGCAGGACGTGTACCGGATGTAAGCAATATGCCTGCTATGTAACACCACAGTGACACGCAGCTATTGGAACACGAGGAGTCCAAATCATTACCTAGCACTGCACTGCGCTCGTCACCCAGAGATCTAAGATGTTATATCGCTAAGCCCTGTGATTTCTCTGGAAACATTGCCCTTCAAAGCGGAACACAGTAATGTTTGCACATTACTGCTTGGCGGTAAAATAACTGGCAAAGGTGTGGTACTTCCCCAGGCGGACTCTGCTAAGAGTCCTACCACTACGAAATGTAATACTATTTATATAAATGTTGATTTCACTCATCTTCATGATATGTACCTAATCCACTCCTATGTGCATCAGCTTTTAAAACCGATTCTCGGTTTTGCGTTTCCCGGCGCTATCGCTGCCTTTTGTAAGTCGTCACACCATCGTGTCCCGGGCGTTCTACACTAAGTACGTTTGCTGATTTGATTACTAAGACTCAATATCTGTTAATAATGGCAATGAGTATGGCCGGATCGTGCCGTCAGGGCCGGGATAAGCCTCGTCAGGGCGTAAATGAGTTTTGACTGCGGACGGCGCCGGCGGTCGCGCCCCGGGGCTCGCGTGCCGGACCGGGGTGCTTCCCGAAATCTGCTTTATAAATCAATCTTTAACTTTACATTTTAAATTGAATCAATTATGTTCGAATTTCGATCCTATCCAAAACCTATCCAAAATTTGCCAGCAGCTCTCGGAATAATAAGTATTGCTCCGGTTTCTTGTTCTGTAACATTGTCCACATTAGGCTCAAAAATCGTAACTGATCTCTGTATTTGAAAACTTACAAATGCACATTTTTGTACGATGAGATGGCAATAAGCATACGGTACGCCTAATGGTAAGTGGTGGCTGTCACTTGTGGACACCTGCGGCATCAGACATACTTTTGTTTGTACATGGATGTTTGCCTGCCGAGAGACGTGCTCAAAGAAACCTTATTTAATTTTTTTCTGAGACAGGTCGTAAAGCTTTCGTGAATTCTATTTCAACTATTTTGAAATACATTTGTATACATATTTAATTTTACTCACAATGATGCGTTAGTACAGGTTTTCAGTTCAAGTAAGCCTAGCCTAGCGTAACTGTTTGCAATATAGCAGAAAGGCAAGTGAAAACTGTGATCCAATCTTCGCCCTCAAGGCGTTATCAAATGCGACGATAATTGCTTGCATGAGCCCTGCGTCCCTGCGATATTGGCTTAACATAATCTATACTAATGAAGACATGTTAGAAGAAGCCACGTGGCACAGCCAGAGTCTCATCATATCATATCTTTAGAATAGCAATCAGTAAAAAGTAGAGAGCCGTGACTACAGTCGCTGGTGTTGCCCACTGCACACTTTTATTTGTTGATCTACGGATGTTAGGAAATCTTCGAATTTTAGGTTAAACTCTTTTTTGAACTTAAAACAACCAAATAATGTAAATTTGTCTATGCGTTGTCACGTTAGTGAACATAAAAGTCCTACCTATAGGGATAGGTATAGAGAACAGGGTGAAATAATAGGAGGTTAATGTAATGTTAGTATAATGTAGGTAAATGTAGTAAAAGTCAAAGGGATGTTAAAAAAAAGGTAAAGTAAAATTAAGAAAAGGACGAAACATTGAAAACACTAAAACCAGAAACTGAGAGGGTTTCTTGAACGGTAAACGGCTCCCTGGTTGAGTTCAACGGCTCCCCTCTGGCTTGAGAGGTCAGCGGCCCCGCAGACGCCTCTGGGCTCGAGAGGGCTCTGAGCTCGAGAGGGCTCAGGAATGACTCAGCAGCCCGCAGCAGGATCAGGGTTCAGCAGCCAACTGCAGCAGGATCAGCAGCCCACAGCAGGAACAGTAGCCCACAGCATCAACTGGGCTTCAATTTATTCAGCACTTTTGTATCTTTCAGGGTATCTAGATGTTTCTGGTTTGGAATCCAAATGTTGTCTGCCCTTCTCAGTTCCTAGATTTTACAAGAAAACTTTCAGTATTTCAAGTCTAGAATAAGAGAACAGTTCATTCTATAATTAGCAGCCAGAGAGAATTAGACCTAAAAAACTATACAACCTTATGAAAATGGTAGAGGTTGCTTATCGCTGATTGATGTTTGAATTATTATGACATAAAGTAAACAAATAAAATTTTCAGAAAAACTAAGTTTTTACAGTTTTAAATAGAAATAAACACATGAAAAATAGTAATATTATAACAAGAAAAATATGCTTTATCGTGAGGACACAATTGAACAGATATTAGTTGTATGAAAATTCAGTATGTAAGTACCTAGATATCCACATAGTCTCCTATGAATACGTGGTGATTAGGGAGGAAATGTACGCTTACATATTGCTTAAAGCCAATATGTAACGTTACAGCGTGTAGTCAAGCGCACGCAGGTTGCGACAGCGGGAGCCGGCATACATCAAGAAGGGCCCAACGCAGGCGGCCCACGGCCTCGTTTCATTCGCTGTGCGCCACAACTACATCTACAAGGAAGATGTAAATTTTATTCTCAATGTAAAATAAAATTTAGTCTTCAGTAAAACTATCAATCAGTTTAAACTATTTTATTATTCTGCAAGTAGTTTTTTTATGTCTATAGGCAATAGGTGCTTTTCTTTCTATGCTGAAATTATTGCAAAGATAATTAGCTTGTGAATGTAATATGCTAGTGTGAAAGATGCATAGATGCATGACAAGTTTAAGTATGAAATGGTAAGCCGAATACTTATATAATGTATGCAAGGGATAGGATAATAAACTGTAAATAGGTGTGAGTGAATATATAAAAGACATTAATTAACATGGAATGTACAGTAAACACAGCGACACAGCAGTATAGAGCTAGCAGCAGCTGACTGTTTCTTTTTCGCTCTGGCACACGAGTACTCCCGATATTTTTTTTCATTTCCTAGCCCACGAAAAATCAATGTGTGTTAAAGCTTACATTTCTAAACCTACCAATTTTGTAGATAGTTATGATGTGTACTGTGCTGGACTATTCTTTGTAGTTTTGTAGCGAGCGTGTGCTGGCAGCCCCAGGCATAGCCGCAGGCGTGTGCGTGACATCGTGCCTTAATGACCGCGCGCCCCCGCCCCGCGCCCGCACCCCGCGCCCCCGCGCTCAGCCCTGCCTCGCCGCTGTCACGCAAATTATTCTATATCATAATGTATTGACGATCATTTCCCTCTGATTCTGATTTCATTTACAGGATGCTTTGCAACGAGACATTTATGAAAAGTTGTAAAAGAAAACAGTTTTCAACATGAAGTAAATAAATGTTGCATGGCAACAACACTCAGAGGCACAAGAGATGATAACAAAATTAATGTAGAGGTATAATAGGATCTTATAAACTTCAGTAATAATCATATTTAGCGCAAATATTAGTTCTAAGTCTAAAGAAGAGAGAAGTGGGAAGTAAAGAAGTCGAAGGTTTGGAGAGTTCTGAAGTGGTAGAAAGGTGACTGGAAGACGTGGTCGGTGATTGTCCAGTTAAATACTATTACTGTACTATATATACTGTAGTACTGTATTCATTATTTATGTTATGTTAATGTCATGGGGATCACGCGCCAATGATAGAATGCTTTATTGGTAGTTAAGACTAGGTAGACATGTTACATTTTGTTACATGTTGTAGGGGGTCACGTTCACATAGTCGTGATCATGTCACAAAAGTGTGCGATAAGTACATGCATGTTTTTTACTCAGTGCTCCTCCTAGGTACTGGACCCAGCCCAGGGGGGCATGACCTCCATGACCATTCCCCCTCCTGGACCCGCGTTTGAAAACAGTTCACATGCAAAAATAAACCAGCCACCATTTAACAATATATCCATTTAATTTTGGCTTTACTCCATTTAAGAGATTTTTTTATAGTATAGAGTGGACGAGAAGAGCAGGACATGTGCCTGATGGTAAGCAACGTGCCTGCCACATTACAGCACAGTGACATGCAGCTATTGGAACACGAGGAGTCCAAATCATTACCTAGCACTGCACTGCGTTCGTCACCCATAGATCTAAGATGTTGTATTTTTAAGACCTGTAATTTCTCTGAAAACATTGCCCTTCAAACCGGAACACTAGTAGAACACTAGGTAGAATAACTGGCAAAGATGTGTTACTTCCCCAAGCGAACTCTACAAAGGGGCCTGTCACTACAAATTTAAATTAAATTTTGGTTCGCATTTGCTTTGAGTAAATGTCTGTAATAGAGCAGTTACTTATGTCAGTTGGAGCACCCTGTATAAATTGATTGCCGCTATCTGCGGGCCGTGGGGGCGGGGAGGGTGTTGCGAGTTCGCTCGTTAGCGGCAATGAGCATTACTGCGGCGCCGCTGTCGCTTATTGAACTTATTTGAGAGCTGCGAGAACCGGCTGGGCACCTACTCGTATAGACAGATAACTAGACAGTACTCGTACCTACAAACAGACGTCACTTTTAAAATCTACAAAGCAACAATCTACCTTTTCCTCTACTAATTCAAGATAGGTACCTATATGTATAAAAAGAACCCAAATATCAAAACGGATCCCGGAGTCTGTGGAGTGGCTAAAGTAAAAAAATTAACTAAAACCATTATTATAAGCGCTACTCACTCATCTATTTGAAGTCGGTGCCAGCCAAATCTAGCAGGTAGTGGATAGATACTACTTACCTGTGCCTACTTATCATGTGCCTACATAAACAAGATAGTCGAATTGATAACCTCCTCCTTTTTTTGGAAGTCGTATAAGAAAAGAAAAGCTACAAAATATAAGGTGTATGACTGTAGTTAATAACAATCATTCCCATGCAGGTCAAGCAAGCTGCCTGATGATGTTATAGATTGAGTGAAGTGGAGAAGTAAAAGTAGGAAGACCTTCCAATTTAACCTTGAAGACTCCGCCACCAAGGGTTAGGTATATAACTAGGAAGAGTGTGTGTGTGTGAGAGAGAGAGAGAGAGAGAGAGTTACGCTTTCGCAATTTGAAGTTATATTAGAAACATTGAACAGGACTTAATCGCTATCTAAATTATAATGTAACTGGCAGCACCTCGCGATATATTTTCCCGGGATAAAAAGCCTGTGTTCTTCCAGACTATACTCTATCTATGTTCCAAATGACAGCCAGATCCGTTCATATGTTACGGCGTAGGTAGTTGAGCAACAATCATCCAAAGATTTATAATATTAGTTGGATTACCTCGGCGTTTTGATAAGGTTACAACGTCTAAGGTCACGAAAAGTCTACGACATGAAATAGAAAAGACAAAGTAATCAAATAATATTTTATGTATAATTAATTATATATTACCTATTTAGAACAATTCGAAAGACGAGACAATTCGATAAGTTAATGTTTTGTGAGATCTTTTGCTACAAAACTTCCATTACGTTAATACAATCTTCTCTATATATATAAACTAGCGGCCCGTTCCGGCTTCGCTCGGATATTGTCACATAAAGCCCATTAATCGAAATATAAACTATCCTATCTTTTAAGTTGGATCAATCGACATATGGTGTCCAAATTTCATTAAAATCGGTTAAGTAGTTTAGGAGTCCATCGCGGACAAAAATCGTGACAGGAGATTTATATATATTAAGATTTTGTGTTGGTTTGTGTACGCTTCAAAAACTCAAAAAGCTCTGTACCGATCGAGCTGAAATTTTAGAATGCTATATAATCCGCATCAAGGATTGTTTTTATCTAATTTTTACATCACAATGTGCCACAGCGAACAACATCTAACAGCTAGTATCTAATAAATTTGATTGACATTATGTTATTATAAATAAATGGTAGTAAGTACTTATAGAGTGACTTATAGATCAGGACATGCACCTGATGGTAACCAACATGCCTGCCTACAACAGCGCAGCAACATGCAGCTATTGGAACATGAAGAGTCCAGATCTACTATTTACCTTTAGCACTGCACTGCGCACATCACCCAGAGATATGCGATGTTTTATCACTATGCCTCGTAATTTCACTAGACACATTGCCCTTCAAACTGGAACACAGTAATGTTTGCACATTACTGCTTGGCGGTAGAATAACTGGCAAAGGTGTGGTATTTTCCCAGGCGGACTCTGCTAAGAGTCCTACCACTACAACTATGTATGTTTGAGACAACTATGTTAATATATTTTATAGAGACTCATTACGGTTAAGAATGTGTTTAGCAGAGCTTAGCTTTATTATATATTTTGCTGCCAAAACAGTACTTAATTAGTGATATAGTAAGCGAAGGTCATAATTTTATCTAAAAAAATATTGAATGTTACGTTGGGTTTCAATTAAACTTGTACGATGTAAGAAGATAATGTTTGTGATATAGGTAGTGTTCTAATAATTAATAATGATTTGAATTGGTACAGTAATTTGAGATTAATTTAAAAAAATCAAAGATACGAATTCTCTCTCTTCACCTAGTACTAATTTGAGGATATCTAGAGAATAGTCGGTTGGCAGTCCAGTTTGTTTTAGAAAAATCTAGATTTTAAACCATGCACCTGCTGAAATATAACTTATTCATGATACTCCGTCAATTCATGTTGGTTCACAAAGCTAACAAACTTTTGCCATTTTTTTTACAAAACTAAGACAGATATATGTAATCAAAATTAAATAAATATGTATATTTCTCAGTCCAGTTTAGGTTCGCTTTGAATACTTAGTTTTGATTTAAATTCTACTACAAATTCCAGCAAAAAAAAAAAAACGAAATTGAGGAAAGATACAAACAATTGTTTTCACACGTAAACTGTTGCGTAATGTACCTACAACAATGTATACAAGTTATTTATTTAACTTTGCTCAAAAATCAAATCTTTTCGAAGAAGCGAATGGAGAAAGGGTAGAGATGCCTTTACAAAGTATTGTACAGTATTGGCTCTAAATAATAATAATTATAGACCATAACTAAATAGCACGTAAGTAGTAGGTAGGTACTTATACAACTTACTCATCAACAAGTATTCATGTACCTACCTATGTGTTTACTACCTAAAGTAAGTAGGTACGCTTAAGTTTCGGTTACCACTGACATCATACAAATAAATTATTATTAGGTAGCGGATGTAGTACAATGTCGGTATAGTTATATTCAATGTTATATTTATTGGGTATAGTTACCCATTATCAATTTGAAGACGGTTCAATTTTTGTAAAAAATGTTTATCTTATGCATTCTACCTACTATTTGTAAGTTGCATTGAAAAATGGTTCTAAAAATGAAGAAACAGGGACAATTTAAAAAATGAACTGTTAACATACCATACAGTACCTATAACTCTATTGAAATCTTTGTAATTTATTTCAATAGTAACAAACTTTCAATAACAAAAGTTCTGAACAATATCTAAATCTACATTTAAAATGATTCTAATCCCCTTTAGAGTAGTACGGAGTAATCACATACCGTCGGCGGCGCGCTTCCGCCTCACTGAATGCCCAATCAATTTAATTAGGGGTTCCCGCGCGTTTTAACGTTTAATTCCAAATTCTGATTTCGAAATAGCCAATGGGCGTCAACCGCGGCACTCGCGGCGGCCGCTGATTGGCCGCGCGGCTCCCGCGCTACTAATTATTGGCCCGCGTGAAACAATAGCATCGCTTGATTGCTAATATGGCGGCCACGCGTGATTGTTGTCCAATTTGCTGAGTCGCAGTTGCAATGGCGTCGCGTTGTTCGATAGTAGATTTATAATGCTCTACATTGTACAGTTTGTTTTCAGTGTAAAGTATAAAATGTTTTGTAAGATTTTCAGGTAAGTATAGACGTGTTTTTATTCATACTTGCATTGGGTTTGGATCTATGGGACTTACCGTCGTATCCAACGACGAGGCTTACAACGTACAGCGTATTAAAAAATGTTTTGTGCAAATCCGCATCACTTTGAAATAATCTCTCCATTTTAGTGCTAGGTAATGATTTTGACTCTTCATGTTCCAATAGCTGCGCGTCACTGTGGTGTTATGAGGCAGGCATGTTGCTTACCATCAGGCACATATCCTGCCCATCTGGTCACTCTTTTTTAAATAAATAAAATAAATATTATGATGGGTATTTGTAAGATTTCCAATTTGACTTACGTCACGCTCTATCTACATAGATGGTAATACCAAGAAGCGTCTCTCGATCACAAGAACATGATTGGTGCCTAGCTACCCAGTGATTGGTCAACATATCAGATCGGTTGTCACCTATACAATAGGTATTATTTAAACAATGCAGAAACAAAGTATCAGCAACAATTATAACGTTGATGCAATTCGTCAGGCAGAGTACTGGTATTCATTATAGGTACCTAATACCAAAAAAATTAACAAAAACCATTGACTACATAAATGGGAATATTATTAACCAGACATTTAAATTTGTTTTAAACTAGCAAACTAAAAACGTAGCTTTTAAAAACGTTTGTTATTTTATGTAATTTATAAAAAAAACTACTGCACTTATGGACTCAATTTGTCAAAGATGATTATTATGCGGGATTAAGGAGCTAACTTAGGCAGTTGTCATATTTTTAAAACCTCGCATTTAAAAGTGAACTTTTGCGTAACATGACGCAGTTACGTTCTATTGGTGCTGTCAAAAAGAAAATAAACGGTTGGAGCTATTATAATAATTTATTAAATTTTTTATTTATTTAATAATTACTATAAAAAATGTAACAGCTTGCATGCTGACACAGCGGGAACTGGAGATCCCAATAGCTATTTTGTAACATCTACTGTCACCCAGGACCACAAGCTCAATAATTGATTTGATTTGATTTTACTTTGAGCTGTCGCAGAAGGCACAATACCCTACTACTCAAATCTTAGCGTATTCATCGTGTAGGTACTTCACTTGTTATAAATTAACGATCTGCTTATAACTTCAAGCGACCGTATACAAAGAAAGAACATACAGTTTTTTCTATCGAAAATATCATGAATCAAAATCGATGGAAATGTTAATAGACAATATCACTAAATTTTATGGCAAAAAATAGAAATAATGACACGTACCAGCTCTTACACTCGTCAAAATCGTTTAATGATGTAATTTTATCAATTGATAGAATTCGTCTAAGTTTTGCACATAAGGTAAAAAAAAAAATTACCTGATTTTGCATCGTTTTTGCAACGATTCCAGTTTCAAGCCCATACTCCGAAATAGGTATGTGTAGGAGCTTACTACATAGACCTTGATAAAATTACCTTAAAATTTGTCAAATTAGAATTGTGTTTTAGGAGCGAATACATTGTATTTATTTACAAGGACTAGGATTTGTCGACTGGTAATGTCTATTTATCATTTTCATTCTACTCAACAAATTACTAGCCTATACAAAATGTTCACTTATTTCTTGAGAAAAAAAAAAAAAAACTATACCTTGTTTCGGACCTATCAGTAAATAAGAACCTACGGACAACATCAATTCATCAGCAAGGGCCTTTTACTGTTTTTTAGTCTACTATTGAATACATTATTTCATTTGATTTTATTTTTACTTTTGTACCCGGATAAAATAAATAAAATTAAGTTGAAACTTTGCGATAGTAGTAAGTTAGTATTTCGTGGCAAAATAAAAAAATAGGAATGAAGATGTTTGACGTTTGTTCAGAGAAAAGTAACAGTTGTGTATTGACGGAGGTGTGAGGCTAAACTACAATAATAGCCATTAATCAAGAAGTTGAACAGTTGTGTCATAATATTTAGATCAGTTTTTTTTCTAAAAAAAATTCGCTCTTATACTTACACCGATTGTCGCATATTCTCTGAGAATTTTAAATAAATACACGAGTTTATTCAAAATGTGTAATGGCCACGTTAGTTTTCATACTAAAATTCTCTGATAATGTTTTCATGGAATACCCAAGCGAAATGTTCTATTGATACTTATTTTGAACTCTACGCTTCGTCTCCCGTGCTATAACAGTACCTACTTACTCATTATTCCATAATGTACAGTAACGAGGTAAACAAGGCATGCACATGATAATGCACTCATTATATAATAATAATAATCAAGTATCACGCAGTTTTTAAACATTAATAGTTAAAATCACTGTCTAGCACCGAACTCATCGCCTGAAAAAGGTGATGTATCTCGTAGCTCAGTATTTTTTAAAATCTCTATATATAAAAATGTTATGTTGGTTTGTGTACGCTTCAAAAACTCAAAAAGTTCTGCACCGATCGAGCTGAAATTTTAGAACGATATATAATCCGCATCAAGGATTGTTTTTATCTAATTTTTGGATCACAATGTGGCACAGCGAAGCGTGGCAGGGTACAGCTAGTAGCTTTATAAAGATACCTTACGATTTTTTATTATTCTCGAATATTTTGTAACCAGTATTAAATCGGTACTTGTTATTTGTGAGATACTACTTTTAGATAAAGAGAACAGTCCATGGAATATTTTTAAAGGAGATTTATTTTTACAATGTTAATAGATGTAGACAGACACTCAAATAACTATAAAGTATTACAAAAGATAAAAAGAAAATTACAGGGCATGAGATAAATGGTCTTGTTGTTCATCATAATTAGCATGGTTGCTCGTTTGATATATGTTCAAAAATTAGATATCTTGTTGGCTCGCGTCACCCTTCAGCAAATGTTTGGAATGCGGTGATTAAAACTGAAGAAATACATTGTTTGAGGGGCTATTCTCGCATATACATAATCTGAGTGTTTTCAAATCTAGATTGAATCGGTTTCATCTAGATTTGAAGCAAGACTATTAATGATAAAAAGCACAAATTACTATTGAGAAACAAGGTTATTCTTATATTAAGGTACCTACATCAATTTAGCCTCAGATGGTTCTGCCTACTGAAATTTGGGTTTTAAAAATTAGTAAAAAAAACTAAAAACCCGTTGTTACTAATTCGAATTTTCAATAACCATAATCTAAGCTAGTTGTAATTAAATAATAAATTATGTTTTAAAATAATTACATCATGCGATGTAATTTACCTACAATTAGGTAGTCCTTTACTATGCCACACTCGTAAGGGTAATGAATTCTGGTGTAACTCAAAAACCTCTTGCCATTTCTAGTCTTCCTATTGAAGTGTCATCGAGTAGATCCATTCACAAATCTGAAGTCATCAGTAAAGTATCAATGCCATCAATAAGGCAGGCAGCAGCCCTAGCCGGCGGGGTGGGTGGGGTGGCAGGCTGCCCCGCCCCGCACCTTAGGTTTTTTAATCAACCGCCCCTGTCATTAGTATGCCGCATAATGGAGTGCGCTCAGCCCCCCACCTGTAGGCAGCTATACGCCGTAATGCGTTTACTTGGACCCGATACATGTACATGTAGCTTGTTTGCTGTTCACTGACGTTCAGAATTCTTTCAGACGGATTACTCGTATATAGGTAACTGATTTGTTATTTTGATGTTGCTTGTTTGACTTACGCCTCAGGAATAACATATTTTTGGGTCAGTTGTTAATGAAATTAAACGAGTGAGTTGTCTTTCTTCGTAATAATCATCCTATGTAATATAATAAATGCAAATGTTTGTAGTTACGGCTGGTCTAGTCGGGAGAACGGCGCCTGCCCATCCGGAGACCCCGGGTTCAAACCCCACGCGCACTGCTGTCTTTTCAAAGTCATGTGCGTAATGCCACTAACTTAAAACAGCGAAGGAAAACACCGTGAGGAAACCGAAATGTACCTAGAATTTTTCGAAGTCATGTGAAGTCACTAACCCGCACTGGGCCAACGTGGTGGATTATGGCCTTAACTCTCCCCTTGCAAGAGAAGGCCGAGTCACAGTGAGGTACCTACTTAGATTGTAGCCTGGAATAACAAATAGGCTACTAGCCCGAGAATGTTACGGGAACGAGAACTACGCGGGTAAACCCGCGGGGTGATGCTAGTGATCATATATTTTTCAATAATTAAGTCGAACTCTAGTCGTTAAACACGTTGTTGAAAAAATCAAATCATTGTTGCTTAGTTTGTGGTCAGATGGTGTTGTGTGTGAATTTACCACCAATATTTATTTCACTTAATCAAAATATCCCAGTGACTATGTAGGTTTTATGTCTTGTTAACAAACGTAGTGTTACGACTTTTGTCGTGGTGAATGGCAAAGTTGACCTGAGATGTTAAACGATAGAGGCACGTTTGCCGTCGAATGTCTGATTGTGATAGGTAATAAATCACTTTGCTCATTTGTAATCAAGCCTAAGTTACCTATTTATTGTCTGTTTGTCAATAACATGGGTGACATAAACACTTATTTCAAGATATTGTAGATGTAGGTAAAGGTTTAAATTAAGGTTAAATTATAATATACCACAGAATAAAAAAATTAGACTGTAGTAATAGCAGGCCACTCAGAAAGTTTTGCGAAAAAAAGTTTTTATGTGTAGGACACTAGCCACTTGTGATTATTTTGTAAACTTCAATTATTAATTAAAAGTAAAAGTACCTTTTTTTGATTTTCAACTTTCACTCCGCATTTTTATTGAGAGCCAAATCAAATTTTCTTGTCTCTTTAAAATATGAATCTGCGTCGAGAACATTTTCATGCTATGATTTTTTACGCGAGTATTTTCTGTTATAAAATATAACATTATCTAGGAAGCGATCGATACCTTTACACGAAATACAATTAAAATAAATTAAATAAGAACGAGATAAAGAAATGTATGTATTGAAATCACTAATTAAATTGAATTAAATTTGTCAATGTCATCATATCAAATTATTGTTTAAATGTCAATGTACACTAGTTATGAACCAATCAATCAATGAAAGAAATCGATCGTATCGATTAAACACTTTAAGACTCGATTTTTAAGTACATGCCTACACTATACCTAATATGCTTTTCTGACTAATAAAATATTAAATGTATTTTTGAAGATCTTTGGATTCTGATTTGCCTTAATTTTCGCTGGTATCTTATTATAGATTGCTGAAGCCATACAGAATAAACTTTTATTTAGGAACATCGTTTTGGAGCCGAGCCCATACAAGTTTCCTTCACGTCTATTGGCCACATCTCAAATAGCTCAGTGTGAAGAATAGGAGGATAGGATAGAACCCAAGGAGATATTCTTGAAACTGAGCCATGCGACCAATCAACATATTTATAGGTAAAGTTCCTTCTAGATGTAACCATTACCTAAATACTAACCAGATACAAGTGTTCTAACAGTAGGCCAACTCCGTGTATTACACAGTACCTCAGCACGTGTAATCCCTGCTACATTAAGTAGCTAAGCTGAGCTAACACGTCTCCGCCGCGACGTCAGTACGTTTCAAAACGCGCGTAACTGAGTTTGGCAGGTTGCATAGAGGCGCGCAATTATGCACCCCTCCCACCCCGCGGGGTCGCGGCTCCGCACCGAGTAGTGGAGACACCACTATGTAGCTTACAGGGTTGTCGCCATGTTGGAGATATATATATATATTTATATTATTTTTTTACAAATATAAATACAAATACAAAATACTTTATTGCTGTTTGTAGGTAAGATAAGATGATACAAAACATTTAAATAATTGACCCATACAAACTGGCCTCTTCTTCTAGAGGCATGCAATATGTCTGGCAACGCAGGTTCCATTGGTCTGAATTTATACAATGATAATAATAGTCAGCCGATAAAGTTTTCTTCTTCTTCTTTTTTCATTTTTAAGTTTTAATCGGTTGTATCATTTACGATATATCATCTGATTCATCGTCTATTAATTTCTGGCTTCTATCCCGTTGTGTTATGTTAGTGTGATATGTTTGGTGAGCACAATTACGCCAACGTCTTGTGTTTCAGCAGGATGCTGTTATGGACTTTGACAAGTGTGTGTGTGATATATATTTTTACATTACTCTCCAAGAGTACTTGAACACTGTGCCATGTCTGAAACGTAACTTTACACTTTACACGTATTTAAAATTACTTTAATTTTTATTATCAAAGTTTTGCCTACAATTACCTACAATAGTTTTCACGGCTCTTTGTTTCAAGCAATTCCAAGTAATGTACACTTAGACACTTTTTAATTTAATAAAAACACTTATCTTGTTTTCACCAACCATTTTTTTTTTGGACTAGTGCCCCCCGCACAGAGACGGTCTTCTTAGCATTCCATGGATTCACCGTGCGGGTGCCGGGTCCATCGTGTGTTAAAGAGAGAAATCCCGAGTAGATCCCGAAACTTGTGACTCGGGCGTAGGTTTAAGGGGCCCCTTTCTGACGTACATCAACACTCACCTTCACTACTCGTGTTTCTCTCCCTGCCCAGCCAAATTGATATGAGCCTACTAGTGCTTTAGATACTCGTTCTAGTATAGAACTTACTGCACTTCTGGACAAGACAAGCCGTTCGCGTTATATTCCCGTATAAAAACAAACTATGTGTTATTCCAAACAAAACCTAATATAACTGTGTTCCAAATCAACTAAGAACGTCTAGGCTGTGGAATACGTTGCCTGAGTGGGTTTTCCCCGATGATTACAATCTTTGTGTTTTCAAATCGAGAGTGAATCGGTTATTTCTAGGTAAACACGCTCCATCGTAGACCGCATTGTCGTTTAACATCAGGCGAGATGGCGGTCAAGTGTAAACCTATAAAAGTTAAAAAAAAAAAAAAACTCGATTTTTTCAAACGGTACGATATGATTGCGCAACAAACATCTAAACATTCAAAGATTCAAACTAAGATTAAGATCCTACATCAGCTCTCCATGGCATTTATTTTCAGTATAGATAGCAAAAGCTTTGTTGACCTTCCTAGGGCTGGCGATATGTTATCCCCAAATCATTTTTACTCAAATAGGTAGGCATGTTCCGTAGATAAACGTTTACAGTTACACGTTTAAAGTTAACGAGTTTAAATCAACAAAAGTGTGAAAAATATTTTGGAAAGAGACGGCAGAAATCCAGCACTTTTAGTAACAACTTCCATCGAATTATGTACTTACTGCAATTGTCAAATAGACATGAATGAGAGAGAATAAAGTCAAAGTTCTGTATTGATAAATGTACAATTTACACGTCAATTAATATTAATAATAGTAAATAAAAACAAGAGATTTATAAAATATATATTTATATACAGCGTGGCGCTTTGGTGCCGACATTAAATGAAACCACATATCACATATCATATTTTCAGACATTCTGTAAAATTAAATTTCATGTATCGTTTTTATTTACTGAGTTATTCGGAATTTTCAAAAACACCAAATCACAGCAACCTGTATCTAAAAATTTGAGTCAGAGGTAATTAGGTCGCAGGCCACATATCCACGCGTTTCATGAATGAAAATCAGGCGAAAGGTAAATACAATAAAATGAGACAGGTAGTCATACAACATGCAAAACACGCGTTTGTGTGCGAATGAAATGGAGCCGGAAACGAAAAAAATGACTGTAGGTACTCCTCTAATGTTAGTCTTTTGTCTTTTTCTTTTAAACTCCACTAGTTTTGTGCTAGTGCTAGCCGCCGGCTGCGAAGTTGTCAAGTCCTTGACACATTTCGCGCGCTATAACTTTTACTGTAAATCCCTTAACTAGGTAATTTAATTATTCGCGAAAAATACGCTTAAGTACGTGTCCTACGTGTTATTTTTTGTTGTTTATTTAGTGTAAGTTATTTTGATTCAGTGTCAAAGCGATAACGACGACTTGTTGTTACTTTTTGTGTTGTGAGTGTTTATTTAAGTAAAGATGTCGAACACACGGTATTACACTGCTGCTGAGTATGCTGACATGATTTTACTTTACGGAGAAGCCCATTAAAATGCCGCACTTGCGATAAGAATGTAGGTATCGCGAAAGATATGGGAATACTAGGCGATGCCCTACAAATCCCACGGCAAGCGTCCGTTCAAACATTGAACGCCGTTTAAGAGTTTGTGTTCGCGAAGGTGGTGGTCACGTTGAGCATTTAAAATTTAGACCAAAACAGTGTGGCTCTGTTAGTTATGCGCCTACGATTTCAAAGAAGCCGCCGCGCCGCCTCGCTCGTCAAGCGAGCGAGCGCGCGCGTAACTATGGAAACGAAGCGTTGCCGCTCCACAACGCTGCGCTGCGACACAGACGAGAAATAGTTACTACGGCTTCGAGTCGGAAAGCTGTAAGTACCTACGTACTAATGTTTATTGCGCATTACGCCATAAGTACTTAGGTGATTTAGCTATTATGCGATAGATAATTTAACTTAAAACAATAAGAATCTGATTTTGATTTTGACAATGATGAATTTATCTGAAAGAGTTCATTGATCAAGGGTTTACTGGTTAAATTTTCTACGAAATTAAAATCGATTCGTGGGAAGATGTTTTAGTTTTACTTTTAAAGAATGTTGTAGGTACCTCTACTAGTTCAGCAGCTTTCACGCTAGGTAATATTTTTGTTGGTACGAGTACCTACTAAGTGGCCTTGAAGTAACGGCTGGTCTAGCCGGGAGGACGGTGATTGCCGATCCGGCGCGCCGCGTTCAAATCCCGCGCGCCAGTCTTTTCGAAGTCATGTGCGTAATGCTAGTAGCTTAAAACGATGAAGGAAAACATCGTGAGAAAACCGACATGTACCTACCTAGAATCTTTCGAGGTCACGTGCCAATAATGGAAAGTGCCATCTACCAACTGGCACTTTGCCAGGGTGGTGGATTATGGCTTTAACTCTCTTCTTGCGAGAGAAGGCCCCGAGTCCCAGCAGTGGGAACATTTGATGGGCTGTTTATGCGAATTATCCTTGATTCTGACAACACGTACCTATCTTACTCGTATTACCTACTACAAAGCAATCATTTTGTAATGTTTCACCAAATTTACAATAGACACCTAGGTACCTATCCATTTACCTATTTACTTTTAGAAGTGAAATCGCGGCGTGTCATACACAGATTTTCATGGGCTGTGAATTGAATTCTAGCGTCATGTTCGGAAATGATAAGAATTCTTCGGGTAAACTCGGGACCATGGCCATTGGCTATCTAGAAATGCGTTAGCATTTCCCAGTGGCTGATGTATTTTCTAGATGGTAATGGCCACGCCCTCCGGTTTCACCCGCGCAGTTTCCAAAGTTAGCTATCAAATACTGAGTTATAAGTTTTCACTTCTATCGGCAGTTCCTATGACTGCCAATATTTTTTGTTTATCTCTTATCTTTATCATATGGTAGGTATTCGATTTATTAGTGATGAACAGGTATTGAAGCTTTTGTCGTGACGTACCTACTTGACCGTTCAGAATTATCGCGCCTTTGTACCTACCCCTCTCGGCCGGCGCGGCGGCGGCACCTACTGAGGTAGGTACGCTGCAACGCCGCGCGCGCCGCTTGGAGATACCTACCTATCTGCAAGCGGCGCGCAGCGCGGGGGTTTTGCGACGTTGCCAGATTTACGTTTGCGTAACGATGTGTACGAAAGTAAATCACGCACACAACTGACGTCGTTGAATGAATCTAGTGCAAAGGGTGATTTTGATTCGAGTGCTTGATACAATGATTTAGTTTGTTAGAAAATATTTTTTTTTTAAATAAGCGAATTTATTTTTCTCACATCGTTTGTATGATTACTGGTCAGTAACCCTACCTGTGTGTTCATTTAATGTCGACACCAAAGCGCCACGCTGTATAATATATTACAACAATAATATTGTAACAGAACAATGAGTCTGATCGTGTCAAATATCGTTTGTTTCCTTATTTGATGTCTGAAAAATAAGTGATAACATAGTTGGCTATCGTAATGTATTTTGTGGTATATTCGTAAGATTGCTAAAGAATTTATTATACTTACCTTACTTACCTAAACAAACTGTTGGAGAAAGCCCTACGTTGCTGGTAGGGCTGTCACTGTGCAAATGTTTTCAAGAGCTGCTGCTTCAAGAGGATTAGAAGAGAGTGTTCGCGCTTACTGGTGGAATTTAATAAACTTTAAACAGTATTAACGTCCGATGAGCTAGCGAACCACGCAGTAGTAAACGCTTGGAGACTTTGATTCTGGATAGGTACCTAATTTCATTGCGTCAAACAAGGACCTCTTGATAGTCCTAACATATCTTGGTAAGTCGAAGCTAAGTCTTGAACTAGAATTTGACACGAAGTTTATATCTCAGACTCACAGAGCACATTTCTGTAGTAGAATATTTCGGTACAAGACGTGAAATTGTTGACAAGTTGAAAAAGTATACTTTTTTGAGCAGCCACTTTTGAGTTAACATTTTATGGATATTTTCGATTTTATGACATTAATTTTATGTACCTACTTACAGATATCATATAAATCATGATTTTATAACACTGCCTATAAAATCATAAAAATAGATTCAAACATACAGATTCGTGAATAGACTGATTAAATCTGGCATAAATGTATAGAGCAAAATTAAATACATTAATTCTTAATAGTATTTAGTCATCACCATCTACTGTTTTTAACCCCGGCCAAAAAAGGGGTGTTATAAGTTTGACGTCGATGTCGGTCTGTCTGTCTATCTGTCTCGTCTGTGTGTGTCTGTCGGTGGCACCGCAGAGCTCAAACGGATGGGCCAATTTCGATGCGTGTTAGGGGCTCTGATGTTAGGGCCTACTATGGTTGAAGATTAATTTTACTCACTACTAAATTATTTGTAAGGTTGAATTTATGACTGTTCGCTATGACTTTCTTTTGACAACTGACTCGTGGTCGAAACAAGCGCCATCCTCTTCTTTATGTACACGTGTGTGCGTGTACATTCTCCCGGGCGTTGAAAGTGAGGATAGAGTAGATATATACTTTCAACACCCTTTCTTGTCTTAGTTTCGTGGCGGAGGCTCAACTGATGTTGAGACCTGTTGGTTAGGGACGGTATCGGTCTCGTCCCTTGTTGGTAGCACGCATAATTTGTTGGTGGCCCTTCTGACAACGCCTTTATTTGTTTTTATGTCTGCTACTCGAACTCTTCCGTCTGTGCCTGGGATGCATTTTGTATGATACCCAGGCGCCAGTGTAAAAATTAAATTTTCTTCTTTAATTAAAACCACGTCACCAATGTTTATGTTGTCGACGTCCCTTTTCCACTTGGAGCGGTTTTGTAGTTCCGCCATATACTCCATTCTCCATCTTTCCCAGAAACTTCTTCGAAGATTTTCAATAATTTGGTACCTCTTAAGTTTGGTCACCCGAGTGGAACTCGTCGATGGAGACAGTAAGGACGTTAGTGGTCGTCCGATTAGGAAGTGTCCCGGGGTTAGGGTGCGAGGTCATTGGGGTTGGAAGAGAGGACACAATGGACGGGAATTAAGTATTGCTTCTATTTGAGCAAACAGTGTAGTCAATTCCTCGAAAGTTAAATACGCATTTCCAGCTATACGCTTAAGTAAATTTTTGCACTTTTAACGCCACTTTCGGCTAGACCGTTAAAATGAGGTGAATATACTGGACTGAATACAAAACTGATGCCTTCGGAGGCCGCGTAATCGGACACAGAATGACGAGCAGATTTCAACAATTTTGCTAGCTCATTATTTGCACCTACGAAGGTTTTGCCATTATCGCAGTAAATCGTATTCGGCTTTCCTCGGCGCGATATGAATCGGCGGAGGCATAATAAAAATTTTGTGTAGTAAGATCAGATAAAACATCTAAATAGATCGCTTTGACTGCCAAGCAAACGACTACCAATAAATAGGCCTTTGTTAAGCGGCTCGACCGACCATTTTTAATATAGAATGGGCCAGCGAAGTCCATAGCGCATGAAGACCACACAAATTTTGTCTGTAATCTATCCGTAGGTAACTGACCCATAATAGGTTGTACTGTTTTGCCTTTAATTTTAGTACATAGAACGCATTTTCGTACTACAGATCTAGCTAGGTTTCTACCTCCTATCGGCCAGAATCGTTCTCTAAATGACGACAATGTTAGCTGTGGGCCCGAGTGCATGAGGCGCTGGTGCTCATGCCGCATTAACAATTTAGTAAGATGATGCTTGGCGTCCAGAAGTACTGGATGTTTTTTATCGAAATCATAGGGAGACTGTTTTAGCCTACCTCCCACTCGAATTAGTTGATTGTTATCTGCGAACGGGTCGAGAGGTAGCAGTCTATTTTTGAATGCTTACATACTTCAATATTTTAATTTCTCTGGGAAATGATTCCCTTTGGCAATGTTTGAGCAATAATGTTTGTGAATTGTCAAGCTCGGTTGCCATCAAAGGTCCACTTAACTTAGTTTTATTATTTTTGCAATTGTTGATAAAGCGCAGTACATATGCATAGACTCTATTTAGTTTTATATAATTTGAATGTTTTTCAAATGAAATAAATGATTTGTTTGATTCAGTATCGTTTGTTACAACTAAAGCCTTGATTCCAGGCAGGCTAGACGATACATTGTTAGGTTGTGCAGGCCATGTTGACGAGCCTTCCTGTAAAAAGCTCGGACCATGCCACCATTTTTTTGTCGATTGTAAATGTTGAGGATCGATTCCTCTAGATAATATGTCGGCCGGGTTTAATTCGCTAGGAACATGCTTAAACTCGTAACCTTTAGTGAGCTCATTTATTTTGTTTACTCGATTTCTAACAAAGGTAGGTAGGGCCTTTGTTTGGGTTTTATAGCCAGCCGAGTACTACTGTGGAGTCGGTCCACAAAAACTTTTATGTACGTTACAGGGATCGATTCGAGAACCTTTGTACAGAGTTCCGCTCAAGTAGAAATGAGCATAGTTCAAGGCGCGGTATGGTTAAGCTACGCTTTGACGTTCTTAGCGGCGCCACCCTACTTTTGCACAGAGCAGGTGCACAGTTACGTCGTTAGTGTTAGTGTAGGAACGAACGTAACCGCAGCTACCGTACGCGTCCATTGATGCATCTACAAAAATATGTACTTCGATAGTAGCGCCCCCATTTTCTATCTTTGGCGTTATAACAAATCGTGGCACTGATATGTTAGAAATGAAATGCAAGTTGTTTATAAATTTGTTCCATCTATCCGCGAATTGTTTAGGAACCGGTTCGTCCCAGTCCAATTTAGCGGCCCATAAATGTTGAAGTAATATTTTAGGCTTGATAATGCAACATGAAACTAGTCCTAGTGGGTCGAAAAGTTTACAGGTTGTAAAAATTATTATTCGCTTTGTAACTTTAGGTATTTCCAACATTGTGTTTTGATTAGGCGGCCGCTGACTATCGAGTTGACCCGGAAAGTGTATACTATCGGCCAAAGGTGACCATCTCAAGCCGAGGACGTTCGGTCCGGTGTCAAGTTTATGTACGTCGGTATAAAGTTTGGAGCTTGACTGATTTTGATTTTCCGGCAAAATTTCCGAGCAATTTGACATAAATTTTCGTAATGGAAAGCCAGCCGCATTTAGATTGTTTTGCACTTTTTCTAAGATGTAGGCTAGATCAGCCTTATTGTAGCTACCTGTATTTAAATCGTCCATATAAAAATGTGACTTAATTACCTCCGCTATATCTTTGTCCTGACACTCAAGCGCTATTTGTAGTAAACATCTTGTGGCCAAGAACGGTGCGGAAGCCGTGCCATAGGTAACGGTATTTAATTGATACGTTTTTATTGGTTCATTTGAATTTTCCCTCCATAAAATCAGCTGTAGAGGGCGCTGCGATTCGTCTAGCATTATGCATCTATACATTTTTTCGACGTCAGCTGTTAGAACATACTTATAGGCGCGAAATCGAATAAGGATCGAGAAAGATCGCTTTGAATAACTGGACCTACGGCTTGTATATCGTTAAGCGATTTAGATGTACTAGTTTTGGCTGATGCGTCAAACACCACTCTTAATTTGGTACTTTCGCGTTGTTCGCGAATCACACAGTGATGTGGTAAGTAACAGCCAAAATGTGGTCTGTCTACTTGGGTTAAATGACCTAAATTTTCGTATTCCTTTAGGAATTCTGTGTATTGTTCCTTTATAGAAGGATTTTATTTAGTCTACGTTCTAAAGATAAGAAACGTTTAATTGCCATCGGAAATGAATGTCCAAGTGTCTGCTCAGGCGCTTCTTTGAGCGGCATTTTACGCAAAACCTGCCGTCTGGCAACCGGCGAGTGTTCTCCACGAAATCCCTTTCGCAAAATTCCTCCTCATTTGAACCTAAAGAATCCAAGTAAAATTTTCTACTTCCCAAAATTTTTTATTGCGTTATGTATGTTTTGAAGGAAGTCTCTTCTTTTGATTGGCTATCTGTACCCTGAATAGATTTAGACGTTTGGACTGAGTTACATTGGATACTTAATTTTTTATTTTCATACTTAATTGGAACGCCATTAGTATCACCTGTGACCATCCAGCCGAAAACGCTTTCTACTAGTTTCGGCTTTTTATCACCTAGATGTATAATAGTCGATCCGACCATATTGAAAAAAATTTGGATTATTGATCAAAATGTCAATTTCTGACGGCACATAAAATGTAGGGTCCGACAGAACGAAGTCGTCTGGAATGCCTAAAGATTTGACATCGACATGGAAACTGGGTTGGTCGGAAGTAATGTTAGGTATGACATAAAAATTTATTTTTTTATTGAACGGTGTGATACGGGATTTTATTACGACCTCACACTGTTCCGTAATAGGGTAAGAGGAACAATTTAGACCTGAAGCGTTTATGGGTTTTATTTCCTCACATTGTAGGTTAAGCTTTTGTTTTAGCTTTGACGTCACAAAATTTGACATACTACCAGGATCGAGCAGCGCCCTCGCGAGCTGAGTTTCGTTTGTACGTGTGTTCACCACTTCTACGATCGCGGTACACAATAAAACTTTATCTTCTATCGACGCTGATAAACAAACCGGGTTGATATTAGTTTCAATGTGTTCATGTTTATTAGTGGGTAGTGTTGATAAACATTTTGATTTGCACAACAAAGTGTTATGCTTGGCTTTACAGGTTTTACAAGAACCTTTTATCTTGCACATCTGATTTGGGTGATGACGTAAGCACGTATCACATAAGTGAAATTTCGAAACTTTGAATAGCCTGTCTTCTACGCTCATGTTTTTAAATACTTCACATTGATATACTAAATGTTGACGATTACATATAGGGCAACTTTTATTATAGGAGGGTTGCATGAGTCACAAAAATGTGTGATTCTATTTTCTTTATAATTTGGCCGATTATTATTGTACGACATAAGTTTCGCATCATGGCTTGATTTACTAGGTGGTAATTCGCTGCGACTACAATTAGCGGTTTCTAAAACATTTGCTCGGTTTTCCAAAAATCGTTTGAATTGTTCTAAAGTGGGGAGGTGGTCTAATTGACCTTTATACTCCTCCCACTTGCTACTAGTTTTGTGATCCAACTTAGCTGCTACTAGGAAGATAACCAAAGGGTCCCACCCGGTGGTAGATACTTCCAGCGTGTTGAGTGCACTTAGGTTTTGGAAACTTGGTCGACTAGATACCTAATTGCCTTATACGACTCTTTTTTGAATATTGTTGAGCTGTACTATAGCGCTCAAATGATTATGTATCAAGATATTTTTATTATCGTATCTATCACATAACACCTTCCAAGCCAAATCATAGCTAGCTTCAGAAAACTCGATCGATCTTATTACGACGCTGGCTCCGGAGGTCAGTGAATTTCGCAAATAATGAAATTTATTTATCTTAGCAATTGAATCATTTTCGTGGATAAGAACTTTGAACGTATCTCGAAATTCTAACCATGTCTTGACCGACCCGTCAAAAACGGTAAGTTTATAACGGGCAGGCGAATCGGGTTAGCATTTACCTTCACCGTACCTTCAATCAAACTTTGAGCAAACGCAATTTGTGAAATGAACTCCCTTTCTGCAATGTCCCGTTCGAGTACCTGGTCGTCTAGATTTTGAGAAAATTCCTCAATTTCTGATTGAGCACTATCAAATCCGACATCATTTCTTGTATTTGCTTTAATCTCAACGATATTTCTCGAATTTCGAGATTTGATATTGAAGTAACATCTTTATATATTTTTGTAGGTAGGTTTTAAAACAGTCAGTCGACTTTTGTAACCTGCTCGTTTTCTAACTAACAATTTCAAACGTTCAGAAATATCACTAGACTGACCAACATTTAAATAAGGTACCGGACTTTTTGATCTGTGTTTCTCACTCTCTGCCATATTATAAAACAATTAATTAACAAAGTACTTATATAAAAAACCGAAGTTAAATAAAAATAGTATAGTAGGTAGGTACACAGCCATGCAATAGTGCCGAAACGCAGTAGGTACTCACTAAGCGTGAGCAGGTAATTAGTTGTGTACGTAGGTATTTAGAAATTGTTTTCCAAATGGATTACACAAATTAATAATTATTATTGCAGAAAGGTGAACAGATATCAACTATAGATGTTTAGGTAGTATAAATTGTACACGTATAATTTAGGTAGTATAATTGTTTTAAACCTATACAATCGCAATCACAACATAAACTAAAACATAGACATGTAACCTTTGAAATGCAATAAATGAATGTTGCACAATACGTGAAGCGAAGTATATTACGTAAATGCCACCTTCGTTAAATTTGTAAAATATTTTATATAGGTGATTAGATCTAAACCTTTTCTAGGTGGTTCGAAGTTCGGTTCATTTACGCATAACACTATCGGGACACGATCAGTAGAAAAATAGCAAAATTTATCTACTTAAACCAACCAACACCAACAATACGAGCGGCAGATAGATAACGAAATTTATATTTTGATTTTACTTTTTGTGAGTAGGTAGTAGGAAATACTTATCGAAAATTAAATTTTTGTATTAAGAATAATGGTTGTTTGCTCACGCGAACTATAGGTCGGTAATAATTATGTAATAAACAGAATTAGGTTCACTATATTTATGGAATGAACACTTAGGTATATTTAGAGATGAGTTGCCAAATAGTTTAGCAGTGTTTGTTGATTTTATCTATTTTCGCATGTGATATTACGCAGCAAATTAGGCAGCATTAAACAATGCAAAAGTGTTTAGTTTACCTAAGCTTGTAGGGGTTATCAATAAACTCTATAGGGTTTATCAATACATTAATAGTCTTGTACTTAGAGTAAGTACAAGTAGGTAGGTAGGCTTGATGCGTAATTTCGGCGAGCTAGATAAATCGTTAAATTGTAGATATTAGGTGACCGTTTTATAAATTTTTATGTAGGTAGACTGCTTAGACAAGTGCTAGAATTGACCAAAATTTACCAAAGCGTCCAGCCGGGTAGGTATTTACTAGGTATAAATTACGAATTATCGGTAACAGAATTTATAAATTGACTCAAATATTAGCTGGGAAGGTATTGGGGATCAGCAAGGTTGGTGTACGTAGATAACTGAGACACTTCCCTTGTATATTCCTCGCGACGTGGCGTCGGCACGAAGATGGTTGTTCTTATTTCCATGCACTTTATTTCCAGTCCTGTCACGGTGATGTTAGGGGCTCTGATGTTAGGGCCTACTATGGTTGAAGATTAATTTTACTCACTACTAAATTATTTGTAAGGTTGAATTTATGACTGTTCGCTATGACTTTCTTTTGACAACTGACTCGTGGTCGAAACAAGCGCCATCCTCTTCTTTATGTACACGTGTGTGCGTGTACAATGCGTTTTTTTATTTGAAGATTAATATTTGTGCTAATTTTCTTAGCTATGTTTGGTTGATATCGATTCAAGATGGCCGCCTCCACAAAATGGCGAAATACATTTCTTTTTTCACAACTCCCTTAATATGGGTATCAAATGAAAGGGCTTGACCAGTAAAATGTTGTACAGATAACAAATCCGGGATAATTAGTCAGGGGTTAATCAAACTTTTTAATTTTGTTCTTGTTATATTACACAGCAGTTATAAAATGCGTGTAATAAATAAAATGCGATGCATGAACACTGTTCATGTATCGCTACATATTTCATAATAGCATAACTAGCGACTCGCCCCGGCTTCGCACGGGTGCAATGCTGATACTAAATATAAGTACTAATAAAAATGGTTATTGTGGGTTATTCCTAAGAGATAGGCATTTACTATTGAACTATTGTAGACTTTTTTGTATAACTTTTGAAGGGGTACAATATTGCTGACTTTATTTTGATCTAGCCCATAGGGTTCAGTCAGCGTTTGCAGTGTAGATAAGCGCAAAAGATGTGTTTATTAATGAGATTACATTGGAAACCTTTAAAATTATTTATTAGGTCGCCAATTGCTACTTTATTTTGTTTTGTTACAAGTAACTTTTGTTTGTTTTTTTAAATTAAGTGCAATAAAGAGATAATCTATCTATCTATCAATTATCTGTGTTTCTCTGCTACTTTATGTACGTATTATGCATGTAAATTTAAAAAAAAGATTCAAGAGGAATCTTGAATCGCTCTATTAAATAACCCGCATCAAAATGTGTCCGGTGGGTTTAAAGATTTAAGACTTTGTTTTGCACTACGAGTATGCAGTGATGCTGTAAAGGGCCATATAGATCTATCAAACTAACCTAAAGCTGTATTGGTTAAAATCGCTTCTAAAATTAGCAATTATTTGTCGTATCTAAAAAGTAAATGACAAAAATATTTTATTGTGGGATATCCATAAGAGATAGACATATACCATAGCGGAGTTTTATGTAGACCTACTTAAAACGAGTACATTATTTTGATAAGTCTCGTAGGGTAGCCTGCGTTTGCAATGTATGCGGAAAAAATGTAATTATTTACGACATCACATTATAAACCTCAAAAATAACAGTATTTCCCCACTATTTTATGTATGTTATTATACATATACAAGTTCCTCTTCAATCACTCTATCTATTAAAAAAACCGCATCAAAATCCGTCGCGTAGTCTTAAAGATTTAAGCATACATAGGGATATAGGGACAGATAAAGCGACTTTGTTTTATAATAAGTAGTGTTTGCATTTCTTTATTTAATTTTCTTTTAAACTACTTAAGAATAATTTTCTATTATTTTCCTTTTCTGGACTAAAAAGGCCAGTTCTTTATAAATTAAAAAATTGCTTATTTGATGCCATAGATGGATGACACTAGTTTCGAATATTTTTTACCGATTTCAAAAAAGGAGGAGGTTCTCAACTCGGTGGAATGTTTTTCATTTTTTTTATGTGAATACGTCACGGGATAGCCCCGCGCGTTGGGATCGATTTTGATGGTTATTTTTTTGTTTGGTGGATAGATATATATAGATAGATCGACATCGACGTGGCGGTGTCTGCGTTCATATATTCAGACGATATAGTGATATAGATTCTTATTCTTTAACGGTGAAGGAAAAGTTTGAGAGGAAACCGGAATGTTCGAAAATGTGTCGAGCTCATGTTTCATTCCGACCAACAACAAGTGACCATGGAAACGCTTTATGGAATTTCATAGTGATAACGCAAGATGATGGAAATAGATGAACCATCTCCTTCCCTGTAGAAAAGGAAAGATCATCAAACCATGGAAGGTGCATGGTTTGATGATGTTCATCATGTTCAAGTAATGTTCGATCTGATTTTAACAGACTCGTCCACTGGTTTCTATCTGTAGGTACTACATGATGCAGGATGCTCATTACGTGGCAGTTCAAATCTGACCTAACATTTACATACCTACATTTATTTTTCCTTTGTGTGTGGTTACGAATAATAGACGAATATTTCAGAGAAGCGCCATACTTCCAGCAACTAAATGATACGATACAGTCTGTTTCGACCACTATCTTAGTTCTATCACGATGTTGTAACTCTCTGTCCGAGCACGGTCAACAGGCTCGGCTTGATTCTGAAGGATCCCATGAAATCTTCAGAATTGATATTTTTATCAGATGAAGTTGGGTGACGCTTTACAACGTACAGAAGAATTGACGTTTGGGATTATTGATGTGTGGTTTACAAAAAGGTTCCACAGCATTTCATAGTTCATTGGCAAATGTAGTGTAGGACGCCCTGAGACTGGGTGGAGTGACGATTTATGGAAGGCAGCTGGTGGCGGTTGGAAACGTAAAGCCGAGAAGCGGGCTGAGTGGCGTATTATTGGAGAGGCCTGTGTCCAGCAGTGGACGGATGTGGGCTGATATGATGATGATGATTTCGTAGTTTACGTTCCTAATTCCTTAAACACTTTAAGTCGCTACACCTAGGTATTATACAGCCATGAAAAATGAGCCAGTGATATATTGTGCTTAACGTTGAATAGCTAGCTGAAGAGGTAGGTACATACTTATACATACCAACTTAAGTTGAAGAACTTAACGACACGCCCGACATCCGGTGTGTTGTTATTATTGATATGAGTGCAGAGCCGTCTTTAGCAAACACAATAAATAAAATGATTCTAGGTACATAGATTTCTGTACTTCCAAAAAATTTCCAACGAACAACGAACAGTTCTTGTTTAATCGTTATTGAGTTACTATAAATAGTTGTCATAACTATTTTGTAGAAGATAATATATCTGATTTTTTTCGCAGGTGATTAAAGATTTTTTAATATTAACCGTGACCTTCCAGTGTAGGTAACTATTATAAATTGAAATGAAATTTATTCGGTTCAAGAGCACTATTACTTAAAAAACAGGTTAATATCTACTTATTCATAAACATAAATATATTTAAACAAATGTACACTGGTACTCACACTAGGGCAACCTGTGTAGTGGTTACCAGGTATAACAATTACAAAACAACAATTTCTAGAAACTTATGAAAAACAATACAAAACAACAAAACATTTATTGTATTGTATAGCTTCAAAATACACTCGAAAAATAAATATAATATAATGTAATACTCACAACTAATATACATACTTATATAGGTATCTATACACAATTAAATAAATAAATGTAAATGTACTGAAAATAAGATATCTCTATACACCTCTACCTACGTGTTACCAAATCATGATTATTAATACAAACATGATTTTAAATCGTTAGCCGACAGAAGCGCTACCTATATTCCACAACACAGGATCTCACCGAAGTGAAGTTCAGAGTTGTGTTGTTGATGTATTCATACCTATTTCAGTAGAGTGAGTAGATTTAGATTCATATTCAGATAATTTAGATAGAAATAAGCTGCCCTCTAAATGTTCCCACCGCAGGGATTTTTTTAACTTTAATAGGTTTACACTTGACTGCCATCTCGCTTGATGTTAAGCGACGATGCGGTCTAAGATGGAGTGTAATAGGCGTTACGACAAGTCCTACAATTATATAAAATTATTTGATAAAATGACAGTATTTAAATAAAATAAAATGTGTGCCAATTTTAATTTTGATATTTTTTAGTTTAACTTACTTTATGATCATTCAAAGCTGGATGGGCAAGTCCATTTTAAAAGTACGAAATTATTAGAAAACGTTTTTACCATTGGATAACCCATTTAATTTCAAGTTACTTTTGTTATGGAACCAGCTTCCTAAACGTAATATTTAATATACCTACCATACAAACTTTACGCGCGACGCATAGATAATACGACAGTGTGACGTCACGCTTCTGTAGTGATTTGTATGAAGCGTTTTTGGGAGAGTCCAAAATTGTGATTTTAAAATCGTGGTTTCCCTGGAGGTTTTTAAGATAACAAAATAATTCTTTCACCTATGCTTCAGTTATTGAGTAACCTTTTGATGGCACATTAAATCAAACATGAGTCGACACGCCTATTGCCGAGGAAAAACCGATTCACTCTCGCTCTCTCATAAACGTGAAATACTAATTACTTAACGGACATATTAATTAATGCACATATCACATAGATTTATTTTTTCCTTTCTATTGTATTAGACTTATTTATCTTAAACTATAATATAAGTTCATTTGTTCTTTAGATTGTAACTCTCATTGTAAAATTCCTTAGATATAAAAACTGTTATTACTATTGTAAATGTTCTGAAAATTTTATATTTGTAAAACATTTTTTTAATTTCGCTTGCCTTTTAGGCTGAGATTGTGCAGCACCACACCATACTATAAGATCCTATTTGTAACCACAATTTTTGGCGAAAAAAATAACTTTTTTTGACTTTGATTTAAACATTTAGACATCAAGATTGTAACCATCGGGGAGCCCCTCCTCTGGCAACGCAATCCACAGTCGAGACGTTCTCATCACAAAAGTAGAGTCATACCTCGACTCAGCGGCTCGGGTCATCCTCTCACAAAGAGATAGATATAAACAAAGCCATAACCCACCACGCTGGCCCAGTACGGGTTGGTAGAAGACGCATGCCCTCGAAAGATTTCCTTAAGATGTTTTCCTTCACCGTTTTTAAGTTAGCGGTATCACGTGACTTCTATATCTCTTATGTTGTAAGTTTCACAAGAGGCGGCTACCACTTACCATCAAGCAGGCCATCTGCTGCAGTATTTTTCTGAACCATTAGAAATCACAATCTCTCATTATACCTATCTATCTAAAATCTAAATTTTCACAATTCTTTCAATCTCACACTTGTTTATAATTTTTGTTATCTTTATAATGTTTGACCTTCAGATTCAACAGAGATTTTATAACACTAATTAACAATACTATTGCTAAAAAATGTCAGCCCTTTCGAACAAACATAGAGTTATCAAAATTGGTTTACCCAGTCGACATTTCTGAAGTAGGTAACAACACACAAAAAAATGTGTGTGCTTAGACCGCTCGGCAGAAGTGAAAACTATGAAAACTAAAATAGGAAATAACTACTTACTTATTAAAAATTATGATTAAAAATAAAAACGATTAATTATAAATTGAATACCTATAGAAAACACAGCGACTCGACAGTGACAGATGCAGCTAAAGGACTAGTATCCAAGAATACATTTAAAATATTATAAAGACAGTGACAGCAGACTCACAGCAGCAGCTGACTATCTCGTTCTGGCACATTCGGCTGAGTTGACCCGAACCTTTCTTTAATTTCCGAGCGTAACGCTGAGCTTCATTCACAGCACACGAAAAATCTGTGTAGGGAAAAAGAAGAAACGCCAAAAAAAGTTTTGACTTCAATAATGCAGTCGAATCGAGGCCTCAGTACCTCCCGACGCGACAACATCACATCCCGACGATGTCGCGTCGGGAGGTAAGTACCTATCTGAATAGGTACTTCCCGACGCGACGCGACGTTTCAGCAGCGTTACCACGGCTGTGGTCACGAGGAGATTGTACTTCTGTGAAGTTATAATTATGAATGCTTCAAACCTCTTCATTTGGATCTTAAACATGAAATGGTGTAGCCTGGTCAACCTCTAAGTAGTCACATAGGAAATAAGCGGCTGGGCGGAATTAGATCATTAATGAAATAATAATTTCACTAATTATTTTACATGAAAAATATATCTGTAGTTTATTAATCTAATATCGTTTTGGTCCTAAATTCATATTTCACTTTTTAAGTATGACATACCTACCTATTTACGTACGTTTATTCCAGATACATTTATTCTACATTTGGTAGATACATTAGATAGTTGACATAATTTATGCTAGGTATGTTTTTGGCTGGAAAATCCAATTCACTGTGTTAAATTTAATTAATAGTTTGTTGAATAGGTGCAATGTGTAAAAACGCAATTTTTCAAGTTACGGGAAAAACGTTGGTAGTACTTAACTACAGGTAAACTACAGGCTACGTAGCAGGTTGAAGCGAGACACAAAATTGGCAGGCATAGGAACTGACGTTAGAAGTGAAAACTTATAACTCAGAATTTGATAGCTTACTTTGGAAGCCACGCGGGTGAAACCGGAGGCCGGGGATGGGAAACGCTGACGCATTTCTAGATGACCAATGCCCATGGCCCCGAGTTTACCCGAAGATTTCTTATCATTCCCGAACGTGACGCTAGAATTCAATTCACAGCAAACGAAAAATTTGTCTGTGACGCGCTAAAAGAAGTTTTCATTTTGTCTTATTCCCTTGGCCAAAATAGATCCATTTGACAGGTCTCGAATTATTGCTTGAACATAAATGATCGAATATCACAAAAATAAGGTTTTTTTGTGTTGTCAGATGAGTGTTTTGTTTGGCTTGTGTTGAGTGAGGTGTGGACGCGTTGTCCCGCGGCTGCGCTCGTATTCTGTAAGTGAGCGGTGTCGAGTTTCAGCACAAAACGAGGAGCGGACTCGCGGGGCGCGCGGCTCCGCCCGCCTCCGCTTTGTGCGGACTCCAATGAATACCGCAGCCTACACGTTCACACGGACATTCGACAACGTGGTTTATTTACTATTTTTGAAGCGAAAACTTCTTTAGCAGCGCCGCAGTTTTTGTAAGGAAAAATCTTACCTATATGCATAGCGTGGAAGCGGCGGTGGAGCGCTAAACGCTTTTTGAATGGATTACCTAAATCTTGTGAGTAGGTATGTGCCTCCGACATGCGTAAGTATCTACCTACTTGCTTAATAGCATAAAATAGGTGGAATAGGTCTTATATTATAGTAAATAATAAAAAAAACTGGTTAGGTAATAGGTAGTAAAATTCTAAATAGTAGGTAATTTTACACTTCTACTTACCGGCAGAGTTCCGACGAATAGGTACCTAGGTAGGTAGGTAACATTTTTTTTATGAGTAAGTAGATACCTACTTAGGTAGGTATACAGGTAGGTAAAAGGTAAGTTACTTTTGATTTATAAAATCTGAATATTATTCGATACATACCTATTAGGAATTGATAGAAAAGGGTAGTTACCTAGGTACCTATACTTCTTTCTTTAACTCTCAATTTAATAATTTTAATTATTCATGTTACTTTAATTGTTAGACCAATGCAAAGAAATGTTATTATTGTGTGTGCAACTATTGCTTTTCGCAAAAATGATGGTAAGTATCGCAAGGCAGTGCAAACCAATGAAGATAGCGGCGCATCCGATCCGCGATCCGCGATCGACACCGCGCGGCCGCCGGCGCGCCGCCGTCCGCCAGCGCCGGGCCACCCGCGGCCGCCGGCCGCCGCCGTCCCCCAGCGCCGGGCCGCCGCGCGCCGGCGCGCCGCCCCGCCAGCGCCGGGCCCGCGACCCGCGGCCGCCGGCGCGCCGCCGTCCCGCCAGCGCCGGGCCCGCGACCCGCGGCCGCCGGCGCGCCGCCGTCCCGCCAGCGCCGGGCCCGCGACCCGCGGCCGCCGGCGCGCCGCCGTCCCGCCAGCGCCGGGCCCGCGACCCGCGGCCGCCGGCGCGCCGCCGTCCCGCCAGCGCCGGGCCCGCGACCCGCGGCCGCCGGCGCGCCGCCACCCGCGCCGGGCCCGCCGCGACCCGCGGCCGCCGGCGCGCCGCCGCCCAGCCGGGCCAGCCAGCCGGGCCCGCGACCCGCGGCCGCCGGCGCGCCGCCATCCCGCCAGCGCCGGGCCCGCGACCCGCGGCCGCCGGCGCGCCGCCGTCCCGCCAGCGCCGGGCCCGCGACCCGCGGCCGCCGGCGCGCCGCCGTCCCGCCAGCGCCGGGCCCGCGACCCGCGGCCGCCGGCGCGCCGCCGTCCCGCCAGCGCCGGGCCCGCGACCCGCGGCCGCCGGCGCGCCGCCGTCCCGCCAGCGCCGGGCCCGCGACCCGCGGGCCGGCGCGCCGCCGTCCCGCCAGCGCCGGGCCCGCGACCCGCGCCCGCCGGCGCGCCGCCGTCCCGCCAGCGCCGGGCCCGCGACCCGCGCCCGCCGGCGCGCCGCCGTCCCGCCAGCGCCGGGCCCGCGACCCGCGCCCGCCGGCGCGCCGCCGTCCCGCCAGCGCCGGGCCCGCGACCCGCGGCCGCCGGCGCGCCGCCGTCCCGCCAGCGCCGGGCCCGCGACCCGCGCCCGCCGGCGCGCCGCCGTCCCGCCAGCGCCGGGCCCGCGACCCGCGCCCGCCGCGCGCCGCCGCCCCGCCAGCGCCGCCCGCGACCCGCGCCGCCAGCGCCGCCGCCGTCCCGCCAGCGCGCGCCCGCCACCCGCGCCCGCCGGCCGCGCCAGCGCCGCGGCCCGCGACCCGCGCCCGCCGGCGCGCCGCCGTCCCGCCAGCGCCGGGCCCGCGACCCGCGCCCGCGCTATTCATTTCTCACAATTAATCAAAATTAAATCTGACTCCAACAAAGACTCCTACTCTGGACTCTAATGTCTGCAGGTAAGGTCGCGTTTCGGGTGACGGCCGCACGGGGAGGCGTGCCGGGGACGAACAAATCTGGCCAATACACTGCGGTAACAAAATATCCGGATTGGCTATTAGCAGGCTCCGCCCGCGCGGGGTGGGGGGCGCGCGGCGCGGCGCACAACGACGTAAGGCGCGCGCCTGAGACGAGGAGATTCGACGTTTTGGAGCCACGCACCACGAGACCGGGAGGCGCGGGGCGGCCGCGAAGGGCCCGCCGGGGGCGCGCGCCGGCCGGCGGCGGAGGCGCCGGACACACTAGCGCTTCGGTCGTCGCGGAGAGCGCTCGCGTCCCGTCCCCGCACCCGACTTTTCAAAATTTCGCAAATTTTCTCGAGAAAAAACTACATTTTATTCGCGAGCTCTAGGTACCTACTTCCTAGGCCTAATAAATTAAAAACATTTTTTTAGCTTCAGTGATTAACAACATTTGAGTGTTTTTAAAAACTCGAAAAATAAAAACATGACGTCGAAATAAGAATATCCGAGATTGAATTCGCCGGACCGCAGTCAGTAATGTAAAAGAGCGCGAGTGTGACCCCGAGCGCGATGCAGGCGATGAGCGCGAGCGCGGGCGGGCCCCGGGCTCCGCAGCGGTCTCCGTTCGCCATCCAGGAGTTGCTGGGGCTGTCGGAGGCGCGCGAGGGCCGCGAGCGGTTCCTGGAGCGCGACGAGCGCGAGCGCGCGCTCAACCTGTCGGAGCGCGAGCGCGGGTTCGCGCCGCAGTTCCCGCTGCCGGCCGCCATGGCCAGCCGCGTGGCGTACGCCGCCGCCTTCAACGCGCAGGCCGCCGTGGCCGCCGCCTTCCTGCCCGCCCCGCCGCTGCTGCACCCGCCGCCCGGTCAGTCTCCAGCGACACACTAAACTGTCACGAATGTAGTGTAACTTGCAGACACACTACACACACTATAATTCACTCACTACCATTCGCTAATATCATCGTCCTTACACAGAGACAAAATAGGCAGGAGAAAAGATACCTATGCGCCCACCAGATGGCTTTAAAGAGCGGTCAAATGAATAAACTTGCAACAAATAGGTACTGCAGTTGTACAAACAATAAATAAAATGACCTCTTTATGCCTATGCACAGTAAGGCCGCAAATGAATAGGTAGATAGGTACATCATCGTACTGTAAAGATCGGTGATAAATCGCGCGTGTGGGCTCAGTCAACGTAGACCCTATCTGAGTACCTACTTTAACTTTGACAATTGTCTATTCTATTTGGTCTGGGTTGTGTGAGTTCTCCACATGGCATCTACTTATATTATAAAGAGTGAGTACCTAGGTAGGTACTAGGTAGGTGCCTACTTAGCATCAGATATGAAATTTATTACAACTTTGAGCATAGTTACATAACGACTACACTCGGCTAAAAAATAAAAAATACAGATGAACCCACGGCAACTGAAATCGTACATACTTACCTACATCTATATCGCAGCTGGGAGGGTTGGATTACTTTCCTCTTCTTCTCCCACTGGCATAAGTATCCATTAAATACACATTGTTATTCCATAGAAAGATTTTGCTTGACGGTCACCCGATGTGAAGCGATGATGCGGTCCATTTTCTCACATGTAGGATCAATATTGTTTGTAAGTGAGTTTTTTCGTTTAAACGTTTCTTGTTAAGTTGCGCTTCAGTTCTGTCTACGCAAATAGCACAAATAGCTACAATAGCCTAATATCTGGGGGCACGGCAGTGCCTCCGCCAATTATAATTTAATAAAAACAGAATACTTGTCAATGTAGGTATCTATCGCAAAACCTTCAAAATTTATCTGAAAAAAATCCAATCTTTATATTTTGCAAATAAATATTTGAACAATTTTACAGAATTTTAGATTTGCATCAAAACACATTTCAAATTAATCTAACACACAAGCGTTTCGGACTTCTATTAAGGCACCGCTGGGTCGGTATGCAGTTATAGTTAACAAGGCGGTAGGAAATACTTTCTATGACTACTTTTAATCCACATTTTACCTACTATCGACAGGCAAGCGCCATTTTGCCTAATGTGACAAAGCGAAGTTATTTTTCTAGTAAGACAAATTTGTCCAATAAGTATTTCAATCAGAACACATATTTTTTCTTCACTCTCAGTGAATAAGTACGTGATAACTAGTTGTATTTCGTTCGATTCCCGCGCCTCGTCGGCACATGGCTACCGACACGTTGTTCTTTGTCTGTGTAGTTTTAATTAGCGTTTTATTAGGCCTTTATTCGATTATAATTAGTCCTTTATTGCGGCGCAGACGACGCCGAGTGCCGACGGCGGCGGCTCGGGTTACGCTCGCCATTCAGCCGCGCGGTCGCGGAATCTCTGTGACTATTCATTTCTGTTTCATTTTGGAAAACTTTCCATTACAGCTAGTAATATTGATCGCAATATTACAAATCTTTACTGAAGGAATCATCTTGTGTCATTAAGTTACTTTCGCCGTCACTGAGTCACCGTCGAAAATGTCTAGATATCGATTTGAATTTGCTCAATAAATGGACAGAAGCTTTTGCCTTGTGTATTAAAAGATATTAATAATAATGTTTAGAATACGGTAGTTATATTTCGTATTCCAAAAGTTTATATGACTTAGATATACATATTTAAGTCACAACGAAGTTTTATATGCTTTTTACTTATCTGAAAAATTCGACAGTAGCTCACGGAAGCATAAAGTTATTTAGCTCTGTAAAAATATTTGTGCCTAATTTTTAACTAACTTCATGACTGGATTTTCGACGTCACACATTACAAAACTGTATAAATCGGTCTAACTTTCAGCTATTCAGTGCGGGAATGAAGATATAATCTTACCCAGATTACTACACAAACACCATTTGCAATTTTTTAAATGGATTTTTTTGTAAATATTTAAAAAAAATGGGAAGTTTTTTAACAAACAAATATTTTAAATGTGTATGTATATATATATATGTAGGTAAGTAAATATTTCAATCAAATAAAAATAAAAAAATTTTCCTCTCGTAAATTTATCAGCATAGTAGTCTCATAAGCTACATAGGTAGATTCATGTACTACATAATGTTCAACGCACGGAATCTTTATTTATTTTCAGATAGAGTAAATCACGAATTAACTCATCCAGAAATCCGTGGCTTGACTCGTAAATAATAAAATTAATTATTTGCTGATTAAAAAAAAAAAATATGCTTAGCACCTATATATGTACTTTGTTTTAGAAGATTTTATTCGCGCACATACACACACTTATCTAATAAATTACAACTGACCTTGTGAGTCAATTGGAAGTAGGTAAGTACCACTTGCAAATGTAGGTAGTATGTATGTAGGTTGTGGATTCTTAGCCAAGATAAATATTTGTAGGATGAATAAAGAGATTTGTTCTGCGTATTATTGTTTCTGTGTAATTGTATCTATTAGATATAGTTCATAGTTTTTTATTGATACCAAAACACAGATACAAGTCAACAGATGAAAAAAAAAATTGTCTTATTGTACCTAATTAAAATTAAATCATAGCAAATGTCAAAGAAAATAATAATATTGATGAATAAAAAAGACTATTGATAAGAAAATGGATATTGTGCACCATTTTTAATTTTAACTTTAAATTACTATGGCTTCTGTACTTTTAGCATTTGGAAATCATAGAATGTCTGCTCAATAAGCCATCGCTTTAGGCGAGATGCAAGGCTAAGAGCCCCAGTGATGCTATCTGGCAACATGTTGTATACCTATAGCGGGCCCGTGACATGTGTAAGCTTTTTGATTTCTTCAGTGTTATATTAAGTTGACTTTATAGCAGCAAACTGGTTCTCATAGCATACGCTCTGCCTAGTTTGAGGCTAGAAAAGTAGATATAATTATGTTGGTAGTTTCAATGATGAAAGTCCACAAATAGGTGGACGACTTACTACTTATTTAGATATGATTATCGGACGGTAATTTAGTGTTAGAAGAAGATTTTTACAAAATATTTCGCCTGTGTCTTCATACGATAATTTAATTGATGTTTTAATACCAACTGGAAGATGGGAGATTTTATTATGTAAGTAGGTAAATTAGGAAGATAAGTACAATAATTGCTCGGTTGGTACGTGCATTGGTTTGTCTCGTTAGTAAGTTTGGTTTAGTTAGGGCCCGACTGCTGCCCTAGCCCAAACTTTGGAACGCAGTAGAGCACGTCTGACCCCATCTGTAACAGGTCCCTTGTACCTACAATCTATAATAATTTTAACACGAATGTGCCTCTATATTTACCTATAAAGAGAAACTATTAGATGATCGTTGGAATTGAAGTAAATATGCTAGATACTTAGTTTACTTTGATCACATATAGGTACATATTCTTGTAAGAACATAATTGCTAAAGTTTCAATTTTTGTATGTTTCTTGCTCCATCACGTGGAAACCGCTGAACGGATCGGGTAGAAATTTGAAATAAAGGCTACTTTTTATAAAAAAGGGAACAAGCTCAGGGCATTCAATCCGCGGGATGCTGTGAGTAGTAAATTATTTTAATTAGTTACGACGACACAAACGCGTGGCTGATGCACATTGCCGTTAAAAAGGCCGCCGTTTGCGGCTGAAACTCAGATTAGGCTGAAATGACCGCACCACATATTTAGGTAATAACCCAAGTAATGTATCTACCTATGTAACCACCATGTAAGGTTTTACAGTAGATAAATACTGTTTCTATAGATCCTCAGGGCTCGTCAAAGGCTGGATCGCTCCTAATCTAATATCCCCGTTAGTCGGTGATGGAAATCAGATTTCGTGCCAATACTCGTGTGCTAATACAACCGCTAACCCTAAACGGTGATTGAATATCGTTCGTGCGACGCGCCTGTGCTGTAGTAACGTGGTTTGACTTAGAGAGGTATCTTCAAAAATGAAACTATTTAGTGTTGCCATAATAAATACTACTGTTTAGTAATAAAATGACGATATCCTAGACATCCTATTATAATCTTAATAGGTAAATATGAATAGCGTGTCACGTTGTTTCACATAGGTATAGGTATATAACTAACTTCCCACTGAAATGAAATAATTTAATGAATAAAACTGTGTACAGATTAGGACGACTCTGAGGACTGCTGGTACTCAAGGCATTCTCTCATGTATGGAGAGAACAATCTTGCTTTCTCCCGTAAATTGGCTACGAATATACGGGTTTCCTCACGATGTTTCCTTCGCCGTTAAGGCAAGTACAAACTCGTACATTAAACACTACAAGTTCCGATGCTTAAACGACGGAATTATTTTCTGTACGAACATTACCAACTCTTATACGGTATCAAAGTAGGTATTAAAAATAATCTTTGGGTCAACATATCAAAATAACACAATCAAAGATAGATAGATAATGCCAGACTTCTTAACTTTTTTTTAGTGTCCGACCGAAACTGATTTTCCGGCCGAAACCGAAACCGAAACCGAATGTTCGGCCGTGGATTCAGTTTCGGCCGAAACCGAAACCGAAACCGAAACTCACGTGGTCAAGTATATAATTTATTAAAATACTGAAATTTGGTGCATTTTACCTATTATTTTGCCTTAATTAGGGCATGAAATGGAAAAACAATATATATCATAATAGGATAGATAAGAAATTAGTAAGAAGTCTTGTAAGTCCTTACAAGTTCTGATAGATGGCTCTAGTTTTCACTATTTTATAATAGCAATATTATAATCTCGTACTTATTTGTATGAGGTTAATTAATAGTGTCCTCGTACCTCGTACGAAAGACTACAAATCTCGTATTTGTACGAGGAACCTCGTACGGTTGGCATCGCTGGTTGCTACAGAACTATCCGAACGGCGCACGGTAATTCCCGACAAGGTCCGTCAAAGCGTTGCCGCGGAAAACAAAGTTAGGCGATCGTGAACGTGCTTGAACTTGTTAAGTTTCGGTTTCGGCAAAAGTTTCGGCCGATTTTGGCCGAAACCGAAACTGTGGCCGAAACTTGATTTTTGGCCGAAACTCGGCCGAAACCGAAACCGAAACCGAACTTTCGGTCGGACACTACTTTTTTTCCATTAGGTATATCATTTGTTTCAACCAATCCGTCTACAAAAGGCTAAATTGAATTGAAATGTTCTGAGTTTATAAACCAGTCAGTAGATAGTAGATAAGTGCACCACCCGTCGGATTGTAAAAAAACTCATAAAAACATATTTAATAAAAATTCCTTTTATTCGTTGAATGAGAATTTTGGTCACGAATACTAAACACGAAAAGTTTAAAGTACATGTAATAATTGTTAAAATTGTGTTGCTTTTCGATTGATGATTACATTATTTGACTTTTGTTTCTGCAAACAGAATATCTGTAGGTAGTATATTTCTTTAAAGCAAAGCTCCGAACCTAATTTAGCAAACGAATCACTCGGTTAACCGATTTGAATGGAGTCATACCACTGTAATCTTAAACAAACCAATTCCTTTCATAACGTTAAAACATTGAAAAATTCTTGAAAATTCAGTGTGTAAGTTGGCGTTGTCTTAATGTACATAGTAGGAATTGTTATCAATGCCGTGTACGACATTTGGATGAACAGATTTATATTGTTAAGTTTATCAAAGTTGTTTATTTAAGTTTTGATTTGTTTATTGTTGTCGGACCAATAAAATAAAAACAAACTTCGGAGATAATTCTGTCGTTACAGACAGGTAGGTAGGTTTTCTTATTATTCGGAATAAAGTATAACTACCGAAGAGATTTTGATCATATTTAAATTAAAACATATACGTTTGATAGGTACTTATGATCAAGAAGCAGAGTTTTATAATTAAAACTGCAAGAAATACTTTCTGAAAAGAAGTCTTTCTTTTGAAGTTAGTTCTGAGTTTCAAAGTATTTTACAGATTAGGTACCTTACTACCTAACCCACTTAACTAAAACATATAGATTTAAGTTTGACATAAGCAGATGAGTTACATTGTCAAGACTAGGAGTCTGAACAGTATAACTAGTAGAAGGCAGCATCAGGCACGCTAGTATTTCTAGATTGACAGCAGACTGCGTCCGCGGCCGCACTCCTGCGCAGACAATGTGCGCACAGTGCGCCGGCGCGCGCCGCCATTGTGCGCGCGCCAGCTGCCGCCACTCCGCTCCGCACTAGCCGCGTCCCGTGTGCGCGTTCACTCTTATCTGGACGACTTGCACTGTCTCCCTCAAACTAGAAGTTTCGGAGCCAGACAGCTTGTCAATCCTGTTAATATGTTTAACCCGCGAAGTCCCCGTTGCCGTTATTTTTCCGATATAAACCGATCAGCCCGATCCGTTACGTCGTTTCGACTGGATTGAGCAACAAGTATCCAAAGATATACACATCCAAACTTCCGCATTTATAATAATATTTAGAGCGTAGGATGTGAAAGTTTGGATATATTTACTTTCGTAACTGCACGAAAATCAGTTGTAGGTAAATCATATTAGGTTGTTCTATGTGGGAAGAAAAAATAAATTTTTAGCTTGACCTTTTTCTTAATTCTACGACGATGTAATTGTACTAAACCTAGAGATGCCCAGATACCGAAGAAACATTTTTTATGCATACGTACTTATATACGAGTTTGAGTCGAGATAATATATTGGAGAATAAAATGCATAACCTAAATATCTAATATTTTGTTTAAATGAACTGTTCAATAATATAACAGGATACACACATTTCGTATTGCGAATTGACTCAAAAGGTATATACCTAATAGGTACTTACCTAATATTATTTTTTCGGACCGCCATTAAAGTCAATTCTCTCTCAAAGACAACTCAAGAAGTTCTTCTTCGTTCGTCGAAAATATATAACACCATTTAGAGTTTACTTATAAAAATTAGAAAGATTTTTTGCTTGTGGAAATCTTGAGGGAAAGTTTGGAATACGGTGGTTATCCTCTATCAAGAAACGTAGTTTTATCTCAGACATACACTAGCATACTAGACTTTACCAAACACATGTGGTACAACAATACACGAAGTGGTTGAAAAGATGACCGAAGCCAGCCGAGTACCGAGCTCCACACAAATCAATATTTATTGAGTCTCGCCAGAATGAAAGGGTCGCGCACAAAGGCGATCTCACAATCATCCTATCTCACACCTATTAGAATCACAAATTAAAATAAAGCCTCCACTCCACACGTCAAATACAGCAACACCTCAGGAAAAAGGTCCAACAAAGCCTTAAATGGGCCTTTATGGCCTTAACAGGTTGAAAGGGCTCACACCTACGAGAATGGCCCTTTGTACGCTCCACGCTGGATAAAGGACTATTTGTTTGAATAAGATTTTGTCAGTTTGATAGAGGCTCGTGAATATCCGTGCTCTTCTACACGTCTTACGGCCGAACCAGCGCTCCACTATCGTTTTACTAAGTGTTGTAAACAAAACTTGATACCCTATAATTGATCCCAGCATTATTTTTTGTAGTTCCAATGTTTAGCCGCGAATTTGCTGGCTGTGTAGAGGTTGTGGTCAACTCGTTTTGTCGTTTTTTAATATTTGTTAATGGTTGTGTGTAGTACAACTTTTTCTTCTTATGTGATCTTATGGATCTACGGTGATGACAGTCAATACTCGTAAAAATATGTCGAAATATTCAGTGATATGCTCTTTACATAAAGTATGAAATAATAATGTAAGAAATGGACTAAACGATTTGAAAAATCTTTTAGTACTTAGCTGGAATTCTAATAAGACTATTAACGAACGAAGGACACATATCTGTCGTACATCGTCAAAACGGACTAATGACTTTTAAATTATGAAAAGCGCCAGCAGTGTGTCTCGGTCACGGTAATGGAAATAAAGGTGAAACTACATTAATCAATTTTGACAGATTCCTAGGAGCGTCCGTTCCAGAATCCCTTATAAGTCATTGTCTTGCAATGAATGCACTGTGTTTATCACTCGTCGGTCTGAATTGAATGGTCTCTTCGTCCAATAGATGGTAAATTTTGAGTTCACTGTGTAATGTTTTGAAATTATTCCTTAAAGATAGAGTATCCAGCATAATTATGTTAGACACGAAGTCCAACTACTACTAGTGTTAGTGTTCTAGATTTTACCTATAAGGTACTTGAACTCTTTGTGTTGAAATAGATTTCTACTGTTATGATGATAAGGGCAGGCGTGTTGTTAGACATACATAGGCACGTCTTTCTTATCCTTGTCCTGGTTTACTCCTTATTTAATGAAAAGTACTGCTGTATGCTTACGTCGAAAACCATTAGGTAATAGGAAAAACAAGGTTATTATCTAATCGCTCTCCAAACATTAGTTTATGGCTTACGCCAAAAAACTGTCCGATTTATGAGTAATTCTCATCGGTAAAGAGTTAGTTATACGACAGTTGCGACGGTATTTTTTTGTCTCGCATAGGTCTGCGTTTGACTACCAATTCACCTGGAGATAGGCGACGGTGTGGTCGAAGATAATCTAGAAAACACCTATTCACTGTGACATTGAAAATATCTAGGTGCATAGTATTCCTTAGCGAACGGTGAGTCCGTTACTTATTCCACTCTAAGGCTGTACAAAATGAAAAATAAGGTAGTCGAATTTCCTCCTTTTTGGAAGTCGGATAAAATGTGTGGCAAATAAAATTAAAGTAAATGGGATGCGGGTGTAAAGCTCCAAATAGGCTACTGCAAATTAAAACTCTATGCCTACGTATTAAGGGTTTCGTATATTCGCGAAATACAGATGAGTAGACAGAATGAAGCTAGTCGAAGTATGCACATTAGCGCGTTCCAACGTATCTGCGAGCGACGGGTCAGCGTGGGTTCCGTATCGATCGCGTACAATTAGATAAGCGTTTCACGGAACATTACCACGGAACCCTACTTAGGACAGGACTGTTAGCTGCTCTGTGGACACCGACGGGTAGGGATGCCCGTTACGATACGATATATCGGAATATCGATACAGCACTATACGATATATCGATATTTGATGCGATATTTTGACCATACGATACGCTTCGATATATCGCATTCTTATAAAAATATCGCATTACCATATCGTATCAAACTATGTCGGTGATTAATTTGTAAAATTTTAAAGTACCTATTACATCATCACTAAACGATAATAGACAGTGCCATTGAATATATTGTTATTAGTAATAAGAGAATGATAACGTCGACAAAATTGTTTATGGAACAAGAACAGCCGGCTTTTATTTAGACTTGGAGGTAGATTTAAATAATCTTTGAACTTTGTAGTACCGTCAAATATGATTAATAAATGTTTAGTTTATGTTCTCCTTTTTCATTCCGTTCGTAGCTGGGCACACACTTTCCGAAAGCCGTAATAGGTTAAATCCACAGCGCTTATCCAAATTATTATTTTTGCGTTGTTTAAGTGCTGATCAATGGCAATTGTGATTTTTTTGTTGAATAAAACTATTCTAAATACATATAATTATTTGTTTCTTTTAAAAAAATAAAATAATATAGTAAAGCTACTAAAAAGATAACCCTTTGCACGATATATACTTATTATATCGCATATTAAATGAAAGGCATGCGATACGGTTACGATACGATATATCGATACAAAGGAAATCGATAATATCGCGTATCGATACAACCAAGTTCGATACAGTTACGATGCGATATATCGATACAATACACTTTTTTGGGCATCCCTACCGACGGGATTCTACAATTTGCTTCTAGCTCTATTAATGAAAGAACTACACGTAACTAGTTATAAGCAAAAACAACCTTCATTTTACCATACACTTCATTTTAGATTACACAGTTCAGTACTCAAAAGTACAGTACAGTAGCTGAAAGGGAACCGTTGTAATCATCATTGTGAAAAATAAATGTTGCTGTGGAGTCAATAATCTAATGAGCCTAATACTTTGGCAAGTCGTTCCATCGCTTGGTAGTAGACGTTTCGAGTTAATTGTCAAATTCATATTACGGAGAAAATGCTTTGAAAACTTTTTCATAATCTGCATAGCGAAAATGTTGAACATTCTGCCCGAAATAGTGTTTCTGATCTCCTATAATCTGGAACGAAGAGTGATATATCCTGAGCAGGTCTATTGACCTTAGACTTAGTCCACTTTATGCCCTGTTTTGATAAGGCGATATAAAACGTAAAACTCTTAAAACATTAATTGAAGTCGATATTCTATCTTAGGATACAATTGATTAAAAGTCAAAATTAAAGTAATTTATTCGCCAAAGGTTGTGGTTTCAATTAGGGCTTAAAATATGTGGTGTAGTGCTGCATAATTTCAGCGTAAACGGCATGGAAATTTTAAAATTGTTTTGTATATAATTAGGTAAATATGTAGTATATTTATAGTAAGGTATCTAGTGTAATTTTCGTTTTAATTAAGTTTTTCTAAAATAGTTCTGTACATTAAAAAACACATACATACAAATTTTTTAAAACATAAAAAAAATATTAGAACTTGTATGTCCTTATTCCTGTAATATTAGGTACCTGCTTTATGAAGAAGATATCGTTTTTTTTTAAGCTTTGCATAAAAGTTTAGAAATCAATTCTATCAATTGAGTCATCGAACTCTTAAAAACGACAGAAGCGGCAAACGCGCTTCTACTATGGCGATGTAAAATCAGGTGACGTCTCCTGATTTAGTCTCAGTCGCAACAAGGAGTTGTGTACGTTCGCTGACAATTGTGTACGTTCGCTGACAATTCAATTTTCAAATTTTTCAAACAAATTTTCGCCACGTTATGTTGTCTTTAGATTATAGCATACCTCATCTTCGTTTCTTTAATTATATCGATGAATTTAGTGAATGATTTGAGTGCCACAAGCATTTACAGAAAATGAAATCTTTTCGTTGCAACTTGATACCAAAAAACTGACCTCTTTTTTGCTCAACGCATTGGCATTGCCATGCAACTTGGCAATGGGGACAGTATTTTGGGCATAATACTGGTACGAGCGTCTAGGACAACAGTATACGTACTTATATTCGTATATTGTATTTAGTTTTTTGTATATGTATTCAATATGTAGGTATGTCCGTGATTTTATCCGCGTTGTTCCCGTCTCCGTAACTTTCCCGCGATGAAAAGAAGCCTGTGTGGTATTCCAGATTTTATCTGTGTTCTAAACTTCACTTTGATTTGTTCAGCCGTTCAAACGTAATTTTTTTTTAAATAAAATTGAACAACAAATATCTAAATATCCAAACTATAACTTTTTTATAATATCTTACAATTACTTTTGAATCATTGAATTCGGTCTAGGTGGAGAAATTTTCCACATTCAAAGTTAAAATAAAACCCGGCTAAGATTGCACTGCGCTCGTTACCCACAGATGTAAGATGATTTATCTCTTTATCCTGATCTTCAAACCGGAACACAGTACCTAATGTTTGCATATTACTGCTTAGAGATAGAATACCTGGGAAATGTATGCTACTTCCCACGAGGACTCTGCAAAGAGTCTCACCACTAGGTAATAAGTAATCCTGAAGAAAGATTATCTTATGTTTTGCTTAGTAGCTGAGATAAGCTCAGTAGCAGCAAGCTAAGGCTGCCGGAGGTTGTAACCCGCGTGGCTCCAAGGGCACGACTCATGGAGCCTGCCCGCTCGGCGCTCGGAGGGCCGGCCACCGGGCCGCACTCCCCACACGTGCGCAACCCTTCCGTGCCGCGCTACACCCGGCACAAGCCATGCACGGACGCGGATAGGTCCAGCTTAGCCATTCTGTCCCCAGTCGGATTGATCTCGACATGGAATTAAACCTATCGGTCTTCGTCTTATCTGTTTAAAATTACAGAGACAAGGATTGTCATTCAGAATTTGTTGCGTGTTGCGATCAGAATCCTGTCCCATTTAACCTTGAAGCGTTATACGGAATTAATAAATAAGTATTGGTAGGTTTTCCTTTTCTCTTTGTTCGTGGAAGAAATCCATAGAGGTAAATGCATTTCTTCCGCCTGGAGGGCAGTTCTGTTCGGGTTATGTCGGACGTGACGCCATGGACGAATATCGTGCTCCCACCAACTAATACCTTCACGAGGTTTAGATGACTTTTGGCGCTTACGAGGGAACGCGAGATAACTCTCACGTTCTTTCACGAACCCACCGCAGCTTGCCCGTCTCCGAGCCTTCTAGAGGCCACACCCCGTCACCAGCGCACTTGAACCCAAAATACGGCGTAACCCCTTCGAGGACCCGCCAGTAAGCGATTTCCAGACATCCATGCGACACCTTTGACACAGACCTGTGCTGCTGCGTGCCACTTTTCGGCGCATCGCAAAACTTACACTCCTTTTCCACTAGAGCTCCACCGCGCTCGCCATCTAATGGTAGCGGCTCCGTCGAGGCTGAGCAGGGAGAGCGGTGCACCGCAACACCAGCGGCCCTCTCCCGCCGCGGCCTCTTCCCTACAGCTGCGATGCCCACCCTCTAACATCGTGGCCCAAATCAGCCGGTGTCGAGATATTTCAATCCGATCCGCGTTCAGACGTACTGACATGGACAACAAACTTCCAAATATTCGCATTTATATTATTAGTCGGATTATTGACATTGCAGGATGCTTATGAACAACACGATACCTGTGGTGCGATTACGCACTTGACAGGTTTCATTCATCTGATATTCCGAAAATGTTTTAGTAGGATGGTTACAATTCACTACTTAGGCAATTAACACACAGCCACGCCAGCTATAGTTATAGAAGGCAGCGATTCGCTCCCGCCTATGATTTGGAGAGTGAAACAATTTGCGTATGCGGCGGCGCGGGGAGGTGCGAACTGCGCCCACTACTGCTTATTGCTTCCCATAACTCGCGGGTCGCTGTGGATGGATTGTTTAACGCCGGGCGCCGGCTGCACGCTCGCGGTTATGTTCCACCTAAACTGGGTTTTAAGTTTAAAGGTGCTTTCTACAACACAAATTATTATTACACCTATGTGCACATATTTTGTACAAAACTCACTCATGTTGTATGCAAATAAATATATCTGTATCTTTATATATCTTTATCTTCTAACGGCGATGCTAGCTTTAACTGTGACAGTTAAATAAATAAATAAATAGGGACAATTCACACACAACATCATCAGACCCCAAACTAAGCAAAGCTTGTACTATGGCGGCCAGATAGCTGATATAATACTTATATAGTTCTAAATATATACTTATCTCTATATATAAAAATGTTATGTTGGTTTGTGTACGCTTCAAAAACTCAAAAAGTTCTGCACCGATCGAGCTGAAATTTTACAATGATAGATGATCCGCATCAAGGATTGTTTTTATCTAATTTTTGCATCAAAATGTGCCACAGCGAAGCGTGGCAGGGTACAGCTAGTTGTACATAGAAACACCCAGACACAGTACAAATATTTGAATTTATCACGCCAATATTTCCAATGAGGGGGAATCGAACCCACGACTCTCGAGGTTAGTTAGTTTTTCACTTAAGTTTTGTCAGTCTTTATAAAATGTCTAGGTTTATCGACTTGAGTTTACTCAAAAGCGACAGCTTTTTTTGTTAAAGTCGATGGTCGACTTAGGTACCTATATTTAGAAGAGACGTTTTGGAATACGGCAGATACCGTGATGTCCATTGAGAAAGTTGTCGTTTTGCTCAATGAACTTCAGGATGTATTTTTATGGCTGGTGTAACTGGTGGTCAAACACGGACCTATAAGCGATAAAAAACTAACAGTTGATAGTAAATATGCCGGCCGTAAGCAGTAGGTTTTATATCCACCAGGACAAATAATAATTGTGGGATAAAAATAAATATTATTTCTATTTCTGGGTCTGGTCATGGACCCCCATGTACCTATACTTAATTTGTATTTACACCTAAACCTTTAAGTATTATACCTATCAGCTAACTAGATCCCGTAATAAAGGCTTCAGTTAATTTGGCGCTAGCCAGTGTTGCGAGAAATATTCCACAAATATTCATTTAATGAGAAAATAACTCCCGCTATTGAAAAGACGACAACGTTTTGCTTTAATAGTTCTACTCATTCAATAAGTGCACTTCCAGAAGTGAGCATCAAATCTATGAATATTCTATTGTCATGTATTATGATAAAAGTTTTTTTTTATGAATGGCTCTTTGTGGATTAGCCTCACAATTCCGCCAAAGACACGTTAAATGATATAATAAAAGTTATTCCGTCAAATAAAATATAATTAATTTTGTTACAAGTATGTACGTAGGTATAGTTGTTACGGGAAGAAAACACACAAACTCTCATCTGTAATGTTAGTGTGATTAAAACACCTCGGGTATGAGCTAACCTAACCACGAATAGCGTCAAAAGTGGGTTCTATTTGTAGGACAGTAGAGTTGTTAATCGTATGCGAGCGTGCTGAGTGGGGTGTGAAGAGCGCACGGATCGACACCTCCAGACAAAGCCGCGGTGTAATAGCTAGTCTGTCTGCACTAGTTGGGGTGAGCGGGTTTGCTTGTTATTACAGGTTCTTCTTTTCTTTATTCGAAAATGTATAAAATAATTGAGATCATTTTTCGTCATTACACATCCCAACATTACAACATGTCGGTCAGAGTCAACAGATAGGTAGGTAGTTCTGAGAAACACAGTGTTAATAATTAACGCGAAACAGACACACTATATTTATTGAAACTGAAAATTCTTTCAAACTTACAATATCAAATAATGAAAAAAAAAATTAATAAAAGGAAAAATTCACCAAAAACCATTTTCTCCATTATTTTAGATTAGATTAGATACTTGTCTTATTTCCTACATTTATGTTCGTTTTAAATTTTAATTAATCTTCTGCTACAAAATACTACTAATATAATGCAGTTTCATGCACCATGGATAAATTTTATTTGGATAATAATTGCATTTTAGTTAAATCATATTTTTTATTCAACTCGTGACCGAAAAAAAATGCCAGCATTTTGCTGGCATTTTTTTGCTCAGCGCATAAGTATCGTCATTCAACGTGGCAATGGGGCTAGCATTCTGGGCACGATTCCTACTGGCACCGGTCTTATAGACTAAATCCATGTATGTACATTTTGTAAATAAATATATATAATTGATACTTTTAAATCTTACGTACATATTTTATTTTAAATATTTTATTAAATTCTACTATAAGTATTATTACAATTTTTTATTTATATCATCCAAATATTTAGCTCTCGAAGTACGACTGTCAAGAAAATAAGATGCCTTTCTTATCTTAATATATATAAATCTCCTGTCACGATGTTTGTCCGCGATGGACTCCTAAACTACTTAGCCGATTTTAATCAAATTTGGACACCGTGTGTAGATTGATCCAACTTAAAAGATAGGATAGTTTTTATTTCGATTAATGGGCTTTATGTGACAATATTCGAGCGAAGCCGGAGCGGGCCGCTAGTATAAGTATAAATTTGACTTGTCTATTTCTAGATACCCGCGGTATAGTGTGAGTGCTGCCCGGACAGAGAGCTTGCTTAGGAATATTTAATTACACACACTTAGTGGCAAATAAAGTTTTGAATTTGAATTTGAATTTGAATTTAATTAGGAGAAAAAGTAGTGTGTCGTAATACAAGGTTATAATGTTTACCAAATTGGTTTACTAAACTCATGCACTTGAGAAAATATAGAATATAAAATCCAGGTTCCTTGTGAGTCGAAAAAGCGATATCATATCATTTTAAATTCGATAGATTCAAATGAAAATTTCACGTCACCTTCATATAAACTCCAAATAGCGTAATAAGTTTCTGAGTGGGTGTTCATGGTGTCTTCGAGTCTTGAGCGAATCAGTTTTTTTACATCACGCAAAACGCCAGCCAAATACACTTGGCTGAATTTATTAAATTAGTATGAAGCTGATTGAAAAATAAGAAAAACCTTACAAACTAGCGGGAACACTTATTTACATATTTATTTATTCCAGACATTTTTCAAAACTACGAACTCCTTTGCTACCGAACAAACAACAACAACTTCCCCTCAAAATACACCGTAACACTCCCGTTTAAAGTTCAAATTAATTCGCACAGTACGATTGGTTCCCTCGTCTAATTAGCCTGAAAACGAAACTATCTCACGAGCGAGCAAGTCTAGGTTTTATTGTGTGGTGGTAGGGATTATTTTGGGATGTAGTGAGAGGCGCAATAATAGAGGACACTCGACCCCACCGAGTGAGATTTCCAGCGAGATTCGCTTTTTTCATAAAGTGTGGAATGCTTTGTGAGGGAACTCACGGAGCTGCGAGCCGGTGGAAGGCTACTCATTTACTGTACCATCATATACTCTAGATCCGCGAGAGGCCCAGTGGCGAGGTTGCATGGCTTCCGAGCGCTGTATCGGGGGTTTGAACCACTCTGAGTATTTTTACAGTTACAACATTTGTAACCAAAATGCTCACTCTTAACTAGACTGGAACCCTTTGTTTGGGTACTATTACTACTATTAGCTATTATTAGCATCCCGCGATGTCATTCTCGTAGTTCTAGATGCTATTTTGTTCCCGGATGGGAAGTAGTCTATGTGTTATTCTAGACTTGTGTATCTTATGTATCTATTTATGTACCGAATTTCATCTAGATCCTTCAGTTGCTTTAGGTTGAAATAGTTACAAACATAGGTATATACAAACTCTTTCACATTTATAGTATTAGTAGGAGTAGACGCGCCCCACGGTGGTCGAAAATCGAGTCAAGTCGAGGCTAAGTCGAGGTTTCTTGAGACACCCTGTCTTATGGTTTACAAACTTTGAATGTCACATTTATTTAAATTTGATCGAAAGCCACAAAATAAGAACTTACAAAATGACGTAACTTCCATACACACTTATCCTATTTATCCAATATTTACCAGTAGTGTACCTACCGCCAAGCACTACAGTGTTCCGGTTTGAAGTTCAATGTTTCCAGAGTAATTATTACTGGGCATAGATATAAATCTTGTTATGTGAATGTCAAACTGTTATTGAAACATGAAGAGTCCAAATCCATTATCTATCTCCGCACTGCGGTCATCGCCCAGAGATACCAGATTACTTATCTTTACTTGTTCTAGAAACATTGCTCTTCAAAACGGAACAATGTCATATTTGCAGATAACATTTCAAGGCGGACTCTGCATAGAGAGCTACCTCTACAATCTTCTTCGTCTTTATCTACGACGATTCCAGAACGTTATTATGTATCTATGTATGTTTATCTACCAAAGATATTTATGTAGGTAAGTATATGCTAATGTTTCCTTCCTTCCCCCCAGTAGATCCACAACAGCTGAAGCAGCCATCCCCGCCGGATTGCCGCGGCCCATTTCCCGTCTGATATTCAATTATACCTCATTACCCTCTGAAAACTTTAATAAAACCTTACATCGCTGCCATATTTCAGTGCCAAATAGCTTCCCCCTCCGTCCCGCTCTAACGCTAACTAGGACGGTATCTCCCGTCCCCCTCTCATGCCCGGATTATGATAATGTTCCCCCGGCGTGAATATAAATTGGTAGGTTTTATACAATAAGTTATTTAACACGATCACTCGATGATCTTATTATGTAGATTTTATCGTCGTTTAAAGCGTGTAATGAATTTATTATGTTGATGTTAGTAATATTGTAATGTGAGCTGATGTGTGAACCCGTGCGGGAATGCGCGCCGCCGGGCGTGGGCTCAACGTCATCTACGGAGGTTTTCACAGGAGGTGCAAACCTACGTACGAGAGCTGGACTCGTGACCTAGGCATGGGGATAATACCTCTTTGATGGAGCTGAAGAATGTGCGCGGCTGGTCCTAGACTACAACTAGATCTAGACAGGATACAGGACAAAAAGATAAAACTTCTTAGATGGTGTTGTGTGAGAAATATCCACTGATTATTATCTATTTATCTTAGAGTAACCGGGTGAGCGGTAATTCAGTGCTGCTGTGAACACTCATTCTTGTGTGGTTAATTATATTAAGAGACAGGAAGAGCAAGATATGTTTTTTTTAATAAAAGTGACGAGACCAGAATTACATGTGCCTGATGGTAAGCAAAATGCCTGCCACATTACAGCACAGTGAAACGCAGCTATTGGAACATGAAGAGTCCAAATCATTACCTAGCACTGCACTGCGCTCGTTACTCAGAGATCTAAGATGTTATATCTCTAAGCCCTGTAATTTCTCTGGAAACATTGCCCTTCAAACCGGAGCACAGTAATGTTTGCACATTACTGCTTGGCGGTAGAATAACTAGCAAAGGTGGTACTTCCCCAGGCGGACTCTGCCAAGAGTCCTACCACTACAAAACGTGTAAGCAACGTGCCTGGCCAGAGCAATCTGGATTGTCGGAGTGGCACTGTGGGGCCACTCAGCTACTGGAACTGAAATATAAGATGATTTATCTCTATGTTCCGTGATTTCTTTGCAAACATTGTTCTTTAAACCAAAATACTTTAGCTAAAAAAAGTGCCGTACCTCCCCAGACAGCTTCTGCAAAGGGTCCTAACACTACTTGCTACTAAGCACAAGTTACGGATTAGTATGAGTTATGGTAGTGAGTAGGCCCGGAGGAGCGAGGACCTCGTATCAAGTGTCGAGGTATCCGCGAGGAATCAATCGCCCGCCAGCCACTCAGTTTGGATCGGCTCCCTCGGATCGCGTCTAAACGCTTGTTTTCACAGCTACAAAACGCACCCCGAAAAATCTATACCTTTCCCCACCTCCCGCCCCACCCCGCCGCCTGCCTCACCCCCCTCGCCTGACACACTCCACTTTTGGACTTTTTAACCCAAGATGGCTTAATTTCCTTCTCGTAACGATTATTGTACGTTTCTTAAAAAACTCCATTAGAATCGCAGTCGGGGGCGCGAGGCGGCAGGCGGAGGGCGCCCCCGAATGTTTGCGGATTAGCATTTAGCAGGTTTACGGACAATGCGTGGAAAGGAATGTTTTTGTGGAGTGGTCGGGGCTCGGCGCGAGCGTGAAACGGAACGCTTTTGTCTTCGAGTGCCGTTGAGAAAGTTACGGTTTTGGAAGCTCGTTAAAATATCGGTTTTAGGTTTGGTGTAAGCCCGACGAGCACAGACTTGCAATATGGGCAATCACATAAAATATAACCTATAGGTAAATGAGTTTTTATAATGATGTATCAAATGGTGTAATCAGTAGGTAGATTTCAAAGTAACACACTTTCAAATTCCTATGCAAATATATTTAATGCGAAAACCCTTCTAACACAATCAAGGAATTTATCCAATGCCGAACAAAAGTTGTCAAAAGAAATATTTAACTTTAATTTTAACTAGACAATGCACAATTGCCTAGCCCTTTATGTTTTGTAACCAGGTGTCCCGTAGCAGTGCTACGATTATACTACGACGTTCTACGGTGCCATATAATCGTACTAGCGATATATTCCAAGTCAAAGTTATTTATTGGTAAATGTAACATTTACAGGTCAGCTATAAAAAAATAAGTAAAAATTGTATAATAATAAAAATTATCCGTGTTGTAACTAAATATTGGAATAATTAAATTTAAACACTATGTCATGATTAAAACATAATTACGAGTACAATAAAAATAATGTCAAATTCATACTATACTACCAATTAATTCCATTATAATAATTACATTTTCCAACTTATAAATTGAGAACAATCAATAAATAATAATTACAATAAAAAACAATGACAAACCGAAATGAATAATGCATAATTTTTTAAATCATATTATAATTCATACTAATTATTTTAATTACAACATTCTACGTACTTATTCTGATATGAAGCTACATGTAAATAGCTAACGCACATCGGCGTTCAAGAGCGATTGGTTTGCTGTAGAAGAGCGCTCTTTCATAAATCGCATTGTCGTTTACACTATTGTAGTGATAAAACTCTTTGCAGAGTCCACCTGGGGAACCACCACCCACACCTTTCACTGCTACATCCAAGCCGAAATGCGCAAATTAAATTAAATAGGTATTTCAATTTTAAAGAGCAATTACAGGGCAAAGAAATTAAACGAGAGCTAGGTTTTTACCATCACGGAGACTAGATGGAGAGAAGGGTACAAGGAGGACAGAAGGCAGTAAGTAGAAAGTGAAAAGGAATGCGGTCTGGGTGAGTCGAGGCTGAAACTGCGGCTAGACTGATGATGATACGCAAGCGCTCGAGACAGTACTTCGTTAAGAGCTATTTTGCAGGATTAGGTGTAGTGTTTAGGGATCTGAACTAATCTCCAAAGCCAGCCAGCGCCGGGGCCCGCTACAAACACATTCCAATTATTTACGAACCCTTCACTCGACACACACAGTGACAATTAGAGACAATTATATTTCTTCAAACACAAAATACAGTCATTTATTTTATTACAGTTGTTACTAGAAACTAGAAACCATTGGTTATATTTTGAACTCGCGATAATGGCGCCGTCGTTGCGTTGTAAGGAAATGTAAGCAGTCAAACCACCAACTAAACAAACTTTTCTTTCACAAATCCTATATTTTTTAATAATGAGTGACGAGACGAATAAGACATGGCCTTTTAAGTTTAAGTTGCCATAGTAAGCAACATGCCTGCCACATAACAGCACAGTGACAATTCTAGGCTAGAAGAAACGGATTCGATCTCGATTTGAAGACATCAAGATTATAACTATCGGGAAAAACCACTCGGGCAACTCATTCCACAGCCTAGACGTTGTTGTCACACAGCCTAGACGTTCTTTTCACATAGTCTAGACGTTCTTTTCATACAGCCTAGACGTTCTTTTCACACAGCCTAGACGTTCTTTTCACCCAGCCTAGACGTTCTCTTCACACAGCCTAGATGTTCTTTTTACCCAGCCTAGACGTTCTTTTCACACAGCTTAGATGTTCTTTTCACCCAGCCTAGACGTTCTTTTCACACAGCCTAGACGTTCTTTTCACACAGCCTAGATGTTCTTTTCACCCAGCCTAGACGTTCTTTTCACACAGCCTAGACGTTCTTTTCACACAGCCTAGACGTTCTTTTCACACAGTCTAGATGTTCTTTTCACCCAGCCTAGACGTTCTTTTCACACAGCCTAGACATTATTTTCACATAGCCTAGATGTTCTTTTCACACAGCCTAGACGTTCTTTTCACACAGCCTAGACGTTCTTTTCACACAGCCTAGACGTTCTTTTCACACAGCCTAGACGTTCTTTTCACACAGCCTAGACGTTCTCTTCACAAACGTAGAGTCAAACCTCTTCGTCCGTGTCTTTGGAATAATCACCATTCTTTGAGTTATAAGAAGTACGATAGAAGAAGATTTTAAAATGTCTTATTTTAGAGAAGTTACACTGATTGAATTACACATATTGAATACTGGTAGCATCCCGCGGTATCACTCGCGTACTTTCCGATCTCTTTATTTTTCTGAGACAAAAAGTACTTTGCTACCTACCTATAAAAGTTAAAAAAAGATCAGGTAAGCTATTTTGTATGAACGAAGTTTCTTAACGCGGTTTACGAGTAGTGCGATTAAGTAGAAATCGCCCCGTAACGAAATAAAATAAATGTTTTAGTACGTTTTAACTCGGAGCTAATTCAAAGCAGATTTTAAGCAACCGCCGGGCACGGTGGAACAATTAAATTAATTAATTAATTGTTAGAATGCCACCGGCCGCCGAATAATTAACCTGTCTCTACTCCGGCCGCGCCCTGACGGCGCTAGCTGAGTGGCTTGCATTTTATCACCAGACATCTATTTTAATTAAATCCTTTAATAATAAACATTGCAGGTGAAGCCATCTTTACCGGCTGAGCCGGAATTAGGTCGATGTAGTGGTACTTAAACAGTTTTGGACTGAGATTACCTAGTCGTAATCTCATGGCTGTACCTATGAAGGGGTGTACTTATGTGTGTGTTTCGAGAGAGAGAGAGTGTGTGTGTTTAATCTCTTTGTCTTTCTGTGTGACTAAAACTTCTGATAAGTTCATATATATTTTCTTACCTATTAAAAATAATACCAATTCACTGAACTTTTCTTGACTTCTTGATATTTTTTGACGTAAATGTATGTGACAGCGCCCTGGCGCCTCTCTATAGACACAATGAGTTTTAGCTAGACTATATCCGACTTTTTTTATACGTCCATGGCTAATGATGACAGTTTCTTAAGTTCAAGTTAGATTTTGTATTACGTAGGTAAGTGTGCCATTGCCTTGCAGAAATCGCCCTACTTTACCATTATATCACGATTTCGTTATGAGCGCGGCATCCAGTGGCCCCTAATGAGCTCTCGCAGACAATCGCCGCCGGGCTCGCTCACCTCGCTCGCCTCGCTCGCCTCGCTCGCTTGCACCGCTAATAGATTGCCGGGAACGGCGGCGAAGCTTTGGGAAACACTGGACTTTGTCTTGAGTAGAGATGAGGTAATGTTTTTTACTAAAAATAATTAGTAATTCACTCACGTATTCCAAAACGTTATATGAGCAGGTACAATTAAGACTTTTACTCACTGTAACGTCACAAACGGTAGTTTTTTATTTACATATTTTAATGTTATTAAAAAATTGCACGTTTTGGGATTTTGAGACTAAATTCATCATGTTAATCCGCATGTGAAAATCAATATTATAAAAACATAGAAAAAAATACATAGACTTTTAACATTCCTTGTATAGATTTTTGGCTTTAGCTACACAAAAATCATTTAGGTACCTAATCACATTTTTTGAACTTATTAGAGTTTATTGCGTAAGACCTTAATTTTTTACATGTATAATCTTCACCCCTGGTTTTAACGGTGAAGGAAAATAAAGTAAGGAAACCGACACGTTCTTAGAATCTTTTGTGGTCTTATGTCATGCGCAAACTCGCCCTGGAGACCAGCGTGGTGGATTATTGCTTCCACTCTCTGGCCAAGTTCCAGCAGCGGGAATATTTAGTGGGCTACTTATAAGTAGGTACTGACTATCTTGTCTCATCTCTAGCCAAGCAGATAGGTAATGAATTGAGTGAATGGCACCAGTATTGAATGGCTGGCTGCTGGATTGTCAGCCGCCGCAGACCGGCCGCCTGCGGTGTTTCGGTTCCACGCAGGAGGTGCATTTACTAATGCAAGCCTACTTTATATTTTCTCTCGCCTCGTTCTTCGGATTTACCTACGTAGTTTCCGTATTTTTTCCGCAATTAAAAGTATCCTATATGCTATTTTAGAGTATAAAGTGTGTTCCGAATTTCAACTCAATCCGTTCTGGCATAAGGTACATCCAAACCTTCAATTTCACGATACATTTTAGTACTGGTAGGACGCTTGGCAGAGTCCGCTTGGGGAAGTACCACACCTTTGCCAGTATTCTACCGCCAAGCAGTAATGTGCAAACATTACTGTGTTCCGATTTGAAGGGCAATGTTTCCAGAGAAATTAAAGGGCTTAGAGATAATATACCATCTTAGATATCTGGGTGACGAGCGCAGTGCAGTGCTAGGTAATGATTTGGATTCTTCATGTTCCAATAGCTGCGTGTCACTGTGCTATTATGTAGCAGGCGTGTTGCTTACGATCAGGCACATGTCCTGTTCGTCTTGTCACTTTTTATTTAAAAAAACAGTATAATAGGATTTCCTGAAATTGGAGTTGGTCGTCGGAATATAAAAAAACTACTCAAATCAATCGATAGTTGGTAGATTTATAAAGTCTTCGAAAGATGTCTCTGCTTGGACATGTTTGCCATCTCACTCATTTTAAAGTCGGAGGTAGTAACAAACTGTTAATTAGTGGTAATACATCTTACATCATAATAAGTTAATACACCCTTGTGTATTTGTGCATAAAGTTAAAATATCATATATTTCTGGGTGACAAGCGCAGTGCAGTGCTAGGCTATGGTTTGGACTCTTCATGTTCCAATAGCTGCGTGTCGCAGTGCTGTTATCGGCATGCATGTTGTTTACCATCACGTGCCATACTCGTTTCGTTACTGTAAACTATAAAAGAAACTGCTTGTACTTACGCCAGTATGTAAAATACGCCTAGGTATACGTAGCCATATAAGTATATATTCCTGATCCCACAAGATAGAGCTGATCCGACAGCAAGGCTGTAAATGATGATGATGAATATAACTATTTATTTGTAAATGCGACGCGTGCACGGCCCCCCCGCGCCTCACACCCCGCGCCCCGCGCGTCACATCTCCTGAAGCAAGTCCCTTAATTGAATTACTCGGAGGAAATATCACAACTCGTCTGAAGTTCAGACCTAGATACGGGAACAATGTCAGCCTTCTTCCTTACTATACGCCGCCCGATATTTAGCTTTAGCTCCTTCGCTTTAAGTTCTAAAGTCCTGCGCGTGGGTGTTGTTTGTACAGAGATGATGAAGAGTGGAAGTATGTGTTTACGAGGACATCAAAGCTCGCCGACGCGAATGCCAATTGGTTTTTTTATCGTTTTCTGGAGCTGCGTCCTCGCTGGGAGCTCTGTTATCACTTACTTACGTTAGAAAACAGTTTATTCAAGAAAAGTTATTTTTGAATTCAATTTCAAGTTAACGCAAATTAATTGGCCAAATAATTTGTTTGTTATATAGTGAACTCTTGAATTGTTTACAGTTACGAGTTCTTAAAAAGTGATAGTAAAGTTAGGATGAAATTGAAAAATATTTAATAGTTCATTACAATAGTAATAAATACCCATAAAATATTGACTCTTATCTGTATATCGTATCGAGCATTTCACAATCTCACAAATTATTACATTTACTCGTATGCTCTTTGGTTTGTTTTATTCACTAATTGACGTGTACCTAATATTATGCAAAAATTATGCATTTATGAATGAAGAACTTTCAGTTTGAATTACCTAGTTCTGAAGTACCTATACATCGAAACGCCACATATCGTAAAATTTTGAATTAGTATGCAACTATTATGTTAAATATTAACAAAAATTTCGATGTCTAATGTGATCTTACACATTGCATTAAAATTTAAAATACAATAAGTATTTTCCTTACCTATTGCCAGTGGGTTTTGGTCGACTTTGCAGAACTGATCAAGTTGTTGTAATGAGTACCAGCTACCGGTCCTACGCCCCGTCGCCTCGGCTCGGCAGCTCAAGGCCGGTCCGGGAGCCCTCAAGCAAATAAAATTAGAGCATGGAGTGTAAAAACACGGAACAAATCCCCCATACAGCCGTCCGCCCGCGGGCGCACTCCTCCCAACTTCCACACCGCCTGTCCTGCGTACCTTGAGCTGCCATCTTCTCCCACAATCAATTAAACGAGGGCTCATATCTGTTTGGTTTCTGTAAACTATTGACTTGCGACCAGTATTGGTTGAACCTGACGAGTGAACCCGACCCGGTTTGTTTCTCCCGTAGTTTGGATAGCTCGGCGGGTCTGGTTACAGTGGCGGTGGCACAGAGTCGTGTGCAGTAGTGGTCTCTTCACACGTAGTACAAAGGGCCCTAACTGCCTACCATTAACACCGCTCGACCCTTGCTCCGCTAGTGACGTGTGCTGCTCGCGAATATGGCTGCTTAGTTAACTGGCGCTAATTAGTTGGGCTAATTAGGCGATTATTGGCGATGTTTGTTGGCTTAAATTAGCAACTTTGTAAGATTGTTGTAGTCACGTGCAAACATAACATTCTGTTAATGAGCGATAAGTTATCGATGTAAATATGAATACAAGGATGTGTAAACTATCATATCTTCGAATGATCATACGACAAAGCAACAAAGAAAAGAGTCGGAATGTGTATTGTTCAGCTTAAAAGGTTTTTTGGATCACTTACTGGATCAATTTACACGTAACAAACAAAAAAATACATGATTAGCTACAGGTCTGGCTATGAAAATAAAACCCCTGGTGCTATGAAAATCAAAACCGTGAACAATCAAGTTCAATAAAACTTTCCATCAAGAAAATTCTCCAAAACACGTAAAATTTTTAGCGCGGCCGCGGAGCGCTGGCCAGCTCTCGACGAGGCGGAGCGGCGCTCGCTAACTAATTAGCAAAAATATGAAAGTAGCGCATTCAATTCGCATCACTACGGCTTTCGCCGCCCGAGGCCGTCTCTCTTCCGATCGCACCAAACCGCTCCCTAACCTGCACAAAATAAGATATTAATTCCCTCGTACCATTATTTCATTATTTCTGCCATATTTCACCAAACTAATTGAATCCCTAATTCGATAGAGTTAAAGTATAATTTTGAAGTGATGCGTGAAATTGAATTTTGGCCAAAGATTCTGGCAAAGCAAGACAAGGGCTTCGAAGCTCTTCAATGCGACCGATAAATGATCCGGGCTGAGCGCTTTTTATTAATAATCTAGATAAAAACATCTTCAATTAATAAGAAGTTTGTATTGTAGGCAGGGTTTTATAAGCGATTGAGATAATATCAGATGCCAGCGATTCAGACACTGAAAGATGTGTATAACGAAGCAGGTACAAGTTTCTACTATCTCTAGTAGTAAGCAACTGTATAGCTTTAGATACCTATTATCTATTGAATGACTGGCCTCATGGTTGTGTCGACAAATACAAATACAAAAATCTTTATTGCTGTTTGTAGGTAAGATAAGATGATACAAAACATTTTAAAAGTTGCCCCATACAAACTGGCCTCTGCGAGAGGCATGCAATATCATCACCAGGCATCGACAGTAAGTCTGAGCTGAACTGAGGTCGTGGGTTCGTTTATCACCGGGGAAAACAAAAGTACTTAATTTGGGGCTAGATTTGGAGAAGGTGGTGTGAAACCTGTGTTGATCGTTTTTTTAGTGGTAGTAGTTCACCTACCACACTTTTGCTCGTTATTTTACCACCAAACAGTAATGTGCTTAATTTATTCCGGCTTGAAAGGATTAAGCAACCGAACCAAATACGATGCAGAGAGCGAAATCATTATATGAATATTATATACATATGTAAATGTATTATCAGGGTGACGAGCGCAGAGCAGTATCAGGTAATTATTTGGATTCATGTTTCCAAAAAGTACCTGCATATCAATATTTCCGTACATACTATGCACAAAATTAATAAACTGTCCCCATAATTTGCTAAAACATGATTATAAATATTACTGTTCGCTTCAAGTCGAATCAAACTAAGCACATGTACAGGAAGTTAACAAAGGGAATAATAGTAACAATTCCCTCAATGACGTGTTAACCCCTTACCCTTTGTTAAGTGGGAGCTTAGCGAAAAACATTCATCAGGACACCGGTTCTCAACTTTAGTTGGTGATTCGAAAACTTGTGCGTAACTGAATTTGAACAACTTACAAAGAAATCAATAATTTAGGGTTTAACTCTTTGTTTGGTTTGGCCTTTTTGATACTTGATTTTATTTCACTGTAGTCATTCTTAACGGGGTGTTAATTGTGGGCGTGTGGCGAGACAAGTCTGCGACATTATTGTTTTATTGTTGACATTTACATGAGTCGTATTTATCAAACTGTACTTACGTAAATGAAGAAAAAAATACCTAAATTCTTTTTTCATCCCCCCACCTCGGTGAGTGTACTTTTGCTCCTCGATATCAGGGCGCAAAAGTCATTTTTTACCCTCTAAAGAGTGTGAGTCTAGAGAACATCGTGTGCACTAAGTTTTGAATTCAAAACATAATAATTAATACTATTTATTTCTACCTTCTTAGTGCCGAACTCATCTTTTTTTTTTTATTTGTTATAAACTCAGACTCGGAACCTCCTTGGTGTACTTTTTTAAATCCTTTACGCGCAATTTTCTTTTCACGTATGGAGGATAAAGGTAAAGAAATTTTATCACAAATGGTAGAACATTTAAAAATGCTATTAATGAACCAATTGTAAACGAATTGAAGTATGCAGATTTTAATATTGATTTAATATTATTGACTACAAAAATAATTACTAATATAGAATTTCAACTACTTCCGTAGTACAAAATAATGCAGTAATTATAACATCAATTAATTAGTATTGAGAAAACATGTAAATATACATTTTTTCCGTGAGTTCGAAATAGTACGTTTATTTACTTCCTTTATAATTTACTCTGATACTAATGTGGCGCCATCATAATTTAATGCATTTGGGTGGACACTTTTTCATGTACACAGATGACACTCCTTACCTCAACCAGTCAACTCACCGTATTTTTTTCACATCATATTGTTATTGTTAAATGCATGGCTAAATAAACTCAAAGTTAACACCTTAGGTTAAAAACAGGAAAATTGAATACAGATGAAAACCTGAAATAAGTAATTCTAGCGACAAAGACATTAATTTGATGCCAACAGAATTGACTATTAATAGTGCGCAAAGCATTTAGTCATTTCCTCGCTAAGGTGGGATGAAAAGTTACGTGTCGCACTCGAATGCAAAGATTTTTCACCTTGTGCCTACTTGATTCCCTGCTACGCTTTGGATCCTAATTTTGGGATCCTTCGCTTGCTCGGTCATCAAAATTGAGCACGTGGTTAAAAAGCAACTTTGCACTCTTGTACAACAAATAACTATTTACAGGTTTACTTGTATTTCTACACTTACTAGCATCTGATCACGAGTTCATCCTCGTAGAATAGATCCTATATAGATATTCACGAACCCATAACATTTTCCTGTACCAAAAAGTGTTCAAACAGGTTAAACATTTTTTACTTCAAAAATCAAACTAGAGAGTTTAATTTTTTAATCGATCGCAAAGTTTGAGCATCGTTGATCCAGCCACCCATCGGATTACCGATTCCCATAATATTGTGACACGGGCCCCGCCCAGAGCCCGAACGGCACCGGAGCGCCCGGGCCCGCCTCGGAGGTGCCACGGAACCTATTCACAACCACTGGTTTTTGTCCGCGGATTTCCGCGAGAATACACATGTTGTATGTTTCGGTCGTTGTAGCAATTATTATATTTCTTACTTCACTATTTACAATTTACATTGGCTGTTGTATCAACTAAGTTTCGATTATTTATTAAACTTCATGTTTATGACTAATTAAATTAAACTGAAATGCCCTTTTGGGGTCCGTTCTGTTACGATTAATCATTGTATCATTGAGATATGCTATCTGTAACATTCTGAAGCAGGAAATGATTGAGTAATTACTGCTGTATTACAAAACTAGGCCTAATAGAGCTTAATTTGTATGATTTTAACAAACTTCAAGAATGTATGCACTGATTTATCGTTACACAAACATTTGACTTGTTTTGGCTCGCGTTAAATGTTTGAAATCCTCTGTCGTCACTATCTTATTGGTTTTGGTTATCTATCTCGGCTACTATTAAAATTTGTTTTATACGACTCAGTTCTTGACGTGGGCCATTAAGTATATAAAATAAGTTAGTATAAAAGTAGTTAGTGGTAAATATAATCTTTCACGGTAATACCAAGTTCTATTGGATCCTTCATGAAAGATATTTTGAAAATATTTATATTACCCAATTTTTATTTTTATTTTTAACACACTTAAAAAAAAAAATGAGTATCAGGAACTGTGAGAGGAAGTTGATATATAATTAATAAAAAATAAATAATGGGATACATTTCTCACAGACCTCGCCCCTAAGCAAAACTTTTAGGTATGCAGAGATATATAATTGTAAAATACAGACATGTTTTATGCACAGAAACAATAAAAATGATATTATAATTGATGGAATCATTACTCACAAAGTGAGATTGCTTACCTATGTAATAGGTTGGTATCATTTAGTTGATTATTCCATTATAACAACAATAATTTGAAATTGACTTTTAAACTAAATTTGAAATAAATAAGATCAAAACGGGTATGACATCCAAAAATGTTGATACAGTGCCAGGTTTAATTAAAAAAATCTCTGGTAGAGCTACAAAAAGTTACCAGGACACGAATACTACCTACAAAAGGTACACGAATGATCTATTGAAACATGTTTATTTAACACTAATTTTGCACCAAGTTTGAAGAGCATAATGACACGAAGAAATCGTAACACGTTTTCATAGGATCAGTTCCCGGAATACTTGTGATGTGTTTTGATAAGTTTTGTGGTTCTCGGATTGTTTATTTAAGCTACTGTGTAATTTGGCGGGATATTTTTATAGATCTAATCGTAACGATGATGTTAAGAAATTCGAACAAAGATGACTCTGATTTGAACTAAAATTGTTTCAGTAATCGTACGGACTTTTTTAAAATATTTTCATTCATCCGAAATTACGGAGATCCGAATGACATGAATCATGAATGAGTGACGAGCGCAGCCAGTGATTTAGCCTCTTCATGTTCGAATAATTGTGTGGCACTGCGCTGTTATGGCCATGGGTGTGGCTTACCATCGTTCCTTTACAATGTTCTAATTGATCGACATTTATAAGTGAGGCTTTCATTGTAATTTGAACAAATTTAAATGTAACATTTTGCTATCAGGATTACAGAACACAATAGTACCATGTCGAAAAAGTCGCGTTTCTAATTTCATGAACAAAATTATACTATGAAGCGTACCTTCATATCTGAAAATGGCTTTTATTATAATACATACAAAAACTGCATTTTTTTATAGTGTAGAGTGACGAGCAGGACATGTGCCTGATGGTACGCAACATGTCTGCCATATAACAGCACAGTAACACGCAGATATTGGAACACGAAGAATCTAAATCACTAACTTGCACTGCATTGCGCTCGTCACCCAGAGATATAAGATAGTTTATCTCTATGCCCTGTAATTTCCCTGGAAATATTGCCTTCAAATTGGAACACAGTAAAGTTTGCACATTACTGCTTACCAGAACAACGAGCAAAGGTATTTTCCTCAGACCGACACTGCAAAGAGTCCTGCCACGGCTAATTTAATTTTGTAAAGAAATTAACCCTGAGATTGCCAAAAAAAACAAACTATGTTTTAGTATCTCAGGGTCAGTGTTATAATAAATCATAATGATGATAGAACATGGACCTTACGGCTTAGTACCTAACGTTTTTTTGCATAAACTTGTATAATATTAGTACCTATTACTCGCTAGGAAGTATTCACTCAAAAATGAGACCATGAGCTTCGTCCAGACCCCGACCCCAGTTATCAACCGGATCAAAATTCCCGCAATAAAGTAGTACTGCACACTACCGCCGGCGCTTTGTTGCCGGATTAGCCGACAGAAGGCGCTGGTAATTGAAATAGCACAGCGCATTAGCGCGCCAGCCGGGGAGAGCTCTGGTGCGGCGCGCGGCACCGGCCGGTTCTTGCCAAATCCTACTTATATCCTAGTAATATTATAAATGAGAGAGTTGAATGTTTCTTGCTTAATCCTGTCGTAACGTCTCAACAGATCGGGACACACAGACTATTTTTTTCGCGGGAAATTACGAGAACGGGAACTACGAGGTAAAGACTTTTTATTTTTATTTTGTATTTTCACTCACTAAATAAGTACCTTCGTAGAAGTCGAAGTAATGTTTTGTTATACTAATTTTAAGTTTTTTTTCTCGCATAAGTGAAATGATAAGTTTCTTGATAAGAAATTAAATTCTTTAACCAGAAGACTGTGGGATGCTTTGAGTACTTCATATAATCATCGAAGCGATCTATAAAAAATATCACACAGATATATCATTCGTATACACGTGCGTGTGCCAAATAATTGAATGTAGGTATTTGTAGTATAAAGTCAGTGTAAGTCAAAGTTCGTTTGTAAATCTTAACGTAAACTGAACGAATTAGGCTGGGGTTTAGAAACCGAGGTCGTACCGTCTGAGGGGGGTCTGAGGTGCCCTAGGTAGTCGTCGGTCGACATCTAGTAGAGTATGATAAGATTAAGTTCGGAACCAAAGTCAGGTAGGCAGTAACTGTAGAGGTCACATGATGCTAACTGTCATAGGACTTTAAAAAAAAGAGCTGAGGTTTTGACTAAAACGTCTCTCAAGTTATGTCACATTTTGTTTTATCTTTCTTATATCATCACACCTCCTAATTATGACATTTATAATAACTCCAGCAAGCCCCGTGGTTGTACTTGCGTGGTTCCCGTAATTTTTCTGGGATAAAAAGTATCATATCTGTTCTTCCAGACTAAAATTTAAGTGCGTTCCAAATTTGATCCCGCTCCGTTGATATGTATAGTATTAGTAGGATTGGTGAGATTTGATGATGATGACGATAACAATTATGATAATGAATAGTTTTCAAGCTCGAGTCACTGTTGTTGAGGTATGGAGCAAGTCTGCGGGGGTCAGGCTACGCTGGCCGCGCGCCCGGGCGCCGCATTCTTGCTGGATTACTGCCTCACCCAGCTCAATTAGAAACACCTCGACTCGATATTAATATGGCGAGGGTGATGTCCACAATAAAGGGATTTGGGGCTTCAAACGTTCAAATACAAAATAAGTAATTAAAATATGTCATTTTAATTGGATTAATGGCTTTTATCGCATATCGATCCATGTTTGATTACTAACTTACTGTAAAACCGTTGATAACTAAGTTGTGCAATGTTACTTTAAGCCATGTGATACGTAAGTTTGATTTCTAAGTAACATTAAGCTTGAAAATAGATTAGCAGTTACTCGTACAATTTTGGTGTCTTTAGATCGAGAGTGAGTCGGTTTCTCCTAGGTAAGCTCGCTCCATCGTAGACCGCATCGTCGCTTAACATCAGGCGAGATGGCGGTCAGCAGTAAACTCATAAAAACGTTAAACCTATAAATCGCCGTGAGACCATTATAAGGGCAGCTTATGTGATACGTTGCTGTACAGAAAATTAAAAATATTTATTTCTTTATATTAATTAAAGATCGGGCTGAGTGGCGTATTATTGGAGAGGCCTATGTCCAGCAGTGGACGAATGTGGGCTGATTATGATGATGATGATGATTTATTAATACTTTCTCGTTATCTCGTTGGACATTATACAATACACAGAAACGAACACGCACATACACGAAAATTTTAATTCCCAAACATAAACTTTGTACAACCATAATATTCACAAAGCGGAGGACTGTTGTGTACATAGAGGTTTATAGTTATAAATATCTATGTACAAAATCCGTAATGTATCTGAAAAGATTGTTCTAATACAAGTTTAACGTATAAATATATAATATTGACGTTTATTAATACTATAATAAGCTACTTTATAAAAGTTACAAACATAATAGTATGAAATGTGTCCACGAAACGCTAACAAGGCCTTTATTTATTGTTTTCAGACAAATCGGACAAGAGTTTCGACGTCAACCTGCTTCCTTACTACCAAGGTAACTCGCTTTTAATATACTTATTACGTTACTTACTTATCATAATTGTAATTCATTAAAATAATGCTGAAACTTTCCGAGGCTTACTGTCGACAAAGAAAATAAAGCCTTGAACAGACATATGTATATTCATCTACAGCAATAAGAACTATATTACGGTGTGTTTGAACACAACGTGGTTTTTTCACGTTTCAGTCGCTTTTTTTTTTGACAATAATAGGTTTGCATTGGACCGCCATCTCGCCTGACATTAAACAATAAAACGATATACAAACAATGCAGCGTGCTTATCTACCTAGAAGAAACCGGTTTATTCTCGATTTGAAGACACCAAGATTGCATCACCTTTGAACTAGTCAGACCATTACAATAAATATTACCCTTTGTGCTAGTAAAGTTTCTTTTAAATCTGTTCAGTGTCATTTGTGTGAAAGATTATTATGGAACAGCGATTAAGGAAGCGCACATACTTGGCTAACCTATGTAACATTAGTAAGACTAACTGCCGTAACCAAATCGAAGGTCAATTTCAAAAATCAAGTCAAGAAATAGCCTCTTCCGATTTCCCTCCACTAAAAAAGTTGACAGTATTTTTGGTTGCAACTTTGAGTAATGTTTCGAATGCGGAGATAGACAAGATTGAGCTAAAGTCTAGTTTTGGAATGCGGTAAGTGTTAAAATATACTTACACGCTTATTAAATTAAAAGTATAAAATAAGGGTGAGTGCACACGGAGAGGCTCGGTGCGAGGCGATGCGTGCGTCAACAGCGCGCTGCGAGCACGAGTGGCGGAGGACGTGCTCTGAATTCAAATGTGACGTTTACAACAAGATGGCCGACACGGACGCTAATGAATTCAGGCACGAATTAACGGTTAATAGGTTACTTGCTACACGGTTATAATATGGTAATCACTGTACCAACATGTGGAGGCATTCGCGAGTTTACTTTGATATTACCAAAGTAAAACTAATCTTAAGACAAAGTGGTCTGAAGACCAATTTTTCGATACAGATCATAACAGTAGTTATAAAGTACTCAAATTGACGCCTACTGTGATAAAACCTTTCATTTCATGTTGTAACATCATTCGCCAGCTAAATGGGTAAAAAGTATATGGTGCAAACTTCTACGGATAGTTTTTTCATTACTTAATAGTTTTCTGTTTGGGCAAGTAGGTACCTACATAATTCAACGAAACAAGACATTAGTCGTATCATATAAGGATATACAATTCAATTGTCTATTTTAATATTACTTAGACACTAATTGCTGATTAGACGATAAGATTAGACGTAGTTTTCTGTAGATGTATTTTGAATATGTATTATAATTAATCGCATACTAATAACGGGTTCTGAGTTCTCTATCCACCTCCGAAATTGAATAATATCACAAAAAACTGCCTCAATCATTAAGTTGACAGCTTAATCGGTGTTGATAGACTCGCAGTCGTCATGACTCATTACACTATTATCCTCAAGCTCGTTAAACAGCTTTATTGACGTGGCTTGACGGCCGACTGGCGCAGGACTGACGGTTTAAGGGGAACACAATTAAATCTGTTGCTCTATCAATTAACGACGGAATTCGATACGGATTGACAATAGAAATTTAAAGATGGATGTTGAATGAGCCCCGCTATTGTTGGGCAAATGTTTAGAGGTTGTATTGGAGAAATACTATTTTAATTGACTCTAACCTATTATTGACGTATTAATTTATTTAAACGTACGTATGGTTAGCTAACGTCATTGTACAGAATAACGGTAAACTTATATAATTTACTAGTATCCAATCATGACTCCGTCTGCATACAATTGATTTAATAGCTATTTTCTAAAAAAAAAAAAACATTAATTCAAGACAATATCAGGATAAATATTGAGCAAAGATATAAAACCATCTTATGAGTGTATTGCTTGTATGTTATTTACCGCTATATTCAGTTTGGTTAAAGTTTAAGCGAGTCAATATATATACATATAGTCAATTTGTTAAGTTTTTGTGCAAAGTAAAGCGGTATGAACATTTTCCACGTTTCAATCAAAAAGTCAAAAAATGCATTGTAACGTTTTGGGTTACGTTATAAATTTGTTTGGAGGCCATTAACAAATTCGACAACAGGTTTATCCACTCGCTCAATTAAAAAAATAAACTTTTTGCTACGGATGATTTAGGTACTTTTGCATCCATCTAATCAGACACATAATATGTATTTCAGATACATTAAAAGAGATTGCTCTCAGCAATAAGGCCACCATTTGTGACGCTAGTTCATAATGTGTGTTATTGAATGTTTTATCTGTTTTGTCCCACAATAAAGAGTTATCTATCTAGCTATCTACTTCACGTGGCTTTTGTTTTAGGTCAATATCTAAATTAGAACAAAAGCTGCGCGAGAGCATCTCCGGAGGCTTTACAAATTGAGTTAAGTTATCGAGTACCAAGTTAAGTGGCCGGTGACACAAGCCAAGTGGCTTGAGCGTGTAATCCTCTTACTTATTGTACTTATTGTTAACTTGAACAGAGTACGTGTAACACGACGCTTCTATTGTAGAGGTGTACACTTGATGACGATTTTAATGGCCAATCTGAACTGTTGTGATCTAGGAAGTAAGTAGACGTACCTATAGTTATTTAAAGTTTCACTGAATTCTTTATTCTGACTTGGGTATTTTTCCTCAGTCGAAAATAAATAATTTAAGTATCGTTGCACACACACAAACTCTACATCTGTACAGACGTAGAGTAGTAGTAAGTAAATCTTCAAGATCACATCTCTTATTTCATTTTAATATTTGTATTTATGTTTTAACTTCTGCACATTCTATGTCTATGTCTTAAGCGTATTTTTTTAAACTTTATAATCTAATGTCGTCACAAGTTTATGTTACTCATATTAAAAAATATATAGCAATTTGGAGTACTATTTCTTAAAAAGCGTGAATAGGTTGTTCAGTAAATGCAATGGTTCCAAAAATTACCAAAAACACAATCAAATATTTTAATAAGCGCTCTCTCTTTATAATATAATTTCATCTCATTATAAGAAAGGAAGGTTTCTATACACTTTTCGCAGTGGCGTGTCTGTAACGTAACATCACGCGCGAGCGTTTCGGTCCAATGTCAATGGTGTTTCCGGAGGGTTGCATAAAGTTTGTCGCGCAGTGTACACGTTTTTTGGGCCGGGGTGTGCGGGTATGGGCGGAATGTTGGGATACGCTCCTGTGTCGAGATTTTTTAGGCAGCTGCTTCTGATTCCATTCCCACTCGTATGTGGATATATTTGCGAAGGAGCTTTGTAAAATTGTAGTTTAACCAGCCGTTTATTCGATACGAAAAAATACAAAGTGAATTACCATTTTTTTTCAAATTGCCAAAAAGTCTTAGAGATTTCAGGGAGGTGTGAATATGTCTTTAAAATTGGGATTCAAATGTTTAACTTAAGCTGAAGAGAATAGATCTAAACCTGATTGTTTGCTTCCTTTCTTTGATCTCATGCAATTTCATAGCCCTAACCAATTGGCTACTGTTTAATTTAAAATCGAACCACTTCGAGATTTCAATCGGGAATTGCGAATTTCCTATTTTTATTGTTTTAAAACTTTTGCAATTTGAACACATAATGTTTATATAGTACCTACCTACGGTGTACATAGTATGTTTATATAGTATCGAGATCTCCTCATTTTCCCGCAATTTCTTCAGTCTTCTCGTGACCACGGTGGTTGTAACGCTCCCGAAACGTCGAGGTATTTTCTATTTTTACCTAATGCTCGTGAAGGAATATATTAATTTAACAAGAACAAAAATAAAAATTTTGATTAACCCCCGACTACCTCGGATCTCGCATCATCTGTATAACGTTCTACTAGTCAAGCCCTTTTATTTGATACCCATATTAAGGGAGTTGTGAAAAAAGAAGTGTAATTCGCCATGTTGTAGTAGCGGCCATCTTGGATTTAAATTTGTCATAGTGTAAAGTGCTCTACTAGTCAAGCCCTTTCATTCGATACCCATATTGAGGTAGTAGTAAAAAAAATACTACAATTCGGCATTTTGTGGTGGCGGCCATCTTGGATTTGAAATTTGTTATAATGTATAGTATTCTACTAGTCAAGCCCTTTCATTTGATACCCATATTGAGGTAGGTTGTGAAGAAATATTTTGTCCGCCATTTTGTGGAGGCGGCCATTTTGAATCGATATTTACCAAACATAGCTAAGAACATCCGCACGGATATTAACCTTCAAATAAAAAAAACGCATCGCAATCGGCCCATCCGTTTGACCTCTACGGTGCCACAGACAGACACACACACAGACAGACAGACAGACAGACAGACAGACAGACATCGACGTCAAACTTATAGCACCCCTTTTTTTGGTCGGGGGTTAAAAAGATAAAAGTTAAGATTTTCGTACAATTGTATCGGAACTACTAAATAGATCCTCTTGAAATTTAGAACACAGATTGTAGGCTAGAGATCATAGACTTTTTTTAGTGTGAGAAAAATGGCGGGAACGGCAACTACTAAGATACTACTATCTTGACTGGCCTCGTGGCTTAGTGGGTAGTAACTCTGCCTGCGAAGTCGAAGGTCGTGGGTTCGATTCCCACTCAGGGCACATATTTGTGTGATGAATTCAAATATTTGCACTGTGTCTGGGTGTTTCTTTGTATAATAAGTATCTATGTATTTACAACTATATAAGTATTACATCAGCTATCTGGCCGCCATATTACAAGCTTTGCTTAGTTTGGGGTCAAATGGTGTTGTGTGTGAATTGTCGACCGATATTTATTTTATTTATATTTATCTGAGTAGTTGCCGTTCCCGCCATTGGGACGGTGTTAGAATATAATATTACTGCTCTTTCAGTGATATTCTATGCTGTTTTGTAATCGAAAGCGTTTAACTAAACGTAGGTAGGTAGGTACTAATTATATATGTTTTTCCAAGAATAAATACTAAATAACGTGAATTCTTCTCACACGATGGCAGATGCACAACAATTTCCATTGTGTGGTGTTTCGTCTGATACACTTTTAACCACAGAATAAACACTAACTGGAATACAACTTACTACCTAGTTAGTGACTAGGTTACGCAGTTTAGGCTTAACGTACGGAGCTGAAAGGGAAGCTTTGTATATGTTTGAACTACTTCTACGTCGCTTCAATCGAAATAAAAAATAGGCAATTTTAGGGAACACCGATAAAATAAAAAGTTCAATTTCAGATTTTTTTCATCAAACAGCACTAATGTTGGACAATATGTTATCTGTATAGCGACAGATATATATGCCTACTGTTATGAGCCATGTCGGTGATGCAAATTCCCAGGATGTATTTATATCCAAGCAACTTGGTAGAGTTAACTCATAATGTTTTATCCTACCAAAATGTACTCTAAGAAGTTTTGACTCCAAATAAAATTATTTAAACTGAAATTTTTTTAAGTATAAGTTAGTGTTTGATTGGATTTTTTTGATGCTTCAAATTTAGTCTTGTATTAAAAGTGATTCTTATTGGTAGAATTCCACCCTTTTAGTGTTTTTGACTCTATAATCTTAGTAGAACTACTGTGTAACCTTACAACATATGTCATAAAAGTCAGCGCTACGATAATATACAAACAGACAACATGAATGCTCGTCATGGTGTTTAGTTTCTACCCGAGAGTGGTTTCTACTGACAGACACAGTTCACATACTAGTTTGTATAGAAAAGGCACAGTTTAATACATACTATGTAATGGTCATGGTTTCAAAGTTTCCACGTCCATAACCACAGATTACTAGGTAGTTAAGTTAGTAGTAGAAAACACGTAACAGATTATAGTATAGTTGGTACTGAAATGTTACAGGTTAGGAAATAGTTAGTGCGTGTCGGATGTGCCGACAATGGTGGGTTTACACGCACCAGTTACCATATTTATTTAGTCAAGTAATTGAGGAAGTCTTTTGTACCTTTCTTTTTTTGTGGGCGGGTGGAAGTTGGCGACTCTGGGAACTGGACCTGAGGGTCTGTACAAGTGCAATCTTGAACAATGCTAAGTTTGCGCTTGATGACCATATCACCTGATGTCACGTTTCGTTACGTTATTGCAAACCTGGAAAAGCTGGATTTCATGAGATGGCCGAACTGTCATGTTTCTTCAAAATTTGTTTAAGTGGGGTAAAATCATTTTGTATAGAGTGTCTTAAGTTTTGAAGCTGTTTAAGCAGGTTTAATATGATGTGATTGGCCATACTTAAACTACGATGCGGTCTACTATGATATATGCTTACCTAGAAGAAACCAATTCATTCTCGATTTAAAGAAGCCAAGATTATAACTGTCGAAATTATTATAAGATTATTTTACCAGCAGCTGTAGGAATACAATTACGAAGCATAAGGGAAAATATGTACATAAATTAATCTGCGTGGTTACGCTTTACACCCACAACTACCTACTAATCGCACTGCGAAACAGAGGAACAGAAGAAAACCCTTTAATGTAAGCCACAACAGAGGCGAAATACAAATACCACAAATTGGCTTCCATTCGGTAATGTCTCCGTAATTTCGCCAATGTTCAAGATTGCGTCATTTGCTTATCCAATCAAACCTTTGCTAATCCAATTTGTTCTAAATCTGAGTTGGTATGACCAATTTCCGACAGGTGGCGTAGAAGGTAGCTGAAGAAGTTTTTTGTTTGAAAGTGATATTATCAGGAATGACTGAACCGATTTCAGTCATTCTTTCACCGTTGGATATGTACGGGACGGGCGAAGCCGGGGCGGGCATCTAGTATCAAATAAAATTGTAATAATGTGACTAGTCTGTGTAGTGGCGTTCATACAACTAACTTATTTTTTGTAATAATAGTATATGTGAATGTTACTTCCACGACAATAAAGAATATTCTATTCTATTTTTGGTAGTGTTATTGCTTGCATCGAAAATTCAGGTCAAACGCAATCCTTAAACAAAAAATAATGAAGTTAGGCGGCAGTTGCCGGCATTGTCTCTCGCACGCGAACTCTCGATCCTCTTCATATTCGATTACGTTTCTTTTGTCCGGTTGTCCTGATTTTTTTGGCGAAATCTAATAGCTCGTTTGCTGCGTGTAAGACCTTTTTGTTTTTTTTTTCATAAGTGAAGCGTCTTTTGTCTACAGCAAGTAAAACTATTTTTGAGTAAATACTCACCTAATACTGGATCCCAAGTAGTCAAAGATTTCTTAAATGAATGGTATCAGGTGTTATCACTGCCTATGCTTACAGAGGATCTAAACCTTTACCCCGCGCGTTGTCCATGACTAGTCGAAGTTTACCTATACGACGCTTTGGAGAATGCACCGGACTGGTCGTACCTCGGCAAAATCACATCGTTTTATGACCTACGTTAAAATACTCCAAACAAGAGGTTTGACTGTACTTTTGTGATAGGAACATCTAGACGATAGAATGTATTACACTCCGCGAGGCATAAGCTGAGCTTTGCATTTGTGTGAGTGTACATGGATAGCGTAGGTGTGACAACCGGCCTTAGGCGCGGCGCCATTCTGTCTCGCCGCGCTCTTGCCTGATTGGTGATCACTCACACTAATGCAAAGCTCAGCCTATACCTCGCGGACAAAATTTCAAGCTCCTGCCTGATTGGTGATCACTCACACTAATGCAAAGCTCAGCTTATACCTCGCGGAGTGTACCTGAGCGGTTTTTCCTGGTGATTACAATCTTGGTGTCAATTGAGAGCGAATCGGTTTCTTCTATGTAAGCACGCTCCGTCGTAGACCGCAAGTCGAGATTACGGACAACAGTAAGCTCATAATACTTAAAAAAAAATCTCCTTCCATCGAGTCTCCAGAGCCAGAAAGGGTACAAACTCGATAAAGCGCAGGGGAAGTCTCGCCCGTCCCGCAGTGGCCCGTCAAGGCATTACAGAACGCCGACAGTGATAAAAGTAAATTAGTAAGTGAATCTGCGCGGGGCAGTTTTAAATTGGAATTCCGCGCGTTGTTGCTTAATTAAGTAAAACGACGGTAATTGTTCGCAGGGTTCCCGCAGATCAAGTCGCCGTACAGCCCCAGCTCGCAGCCCCATCTATCTGGTGAGTGGCGTTGCCTTGCGGAGTCCGCCTGGGGAAGTACCACACCTTTGCCAGTTATTCTACCGCCAAGCAGTAATGTGCCAACATTACTATGTTCCGGTTTGAAGGGCAATGTTTCCAGAGAAATTACAGGGCTTAGAGATATAAGATCTTAGATCTCTGGGTGACGAGCGCAGTGCAGTGCTAGGTAATGATTTGGACTCTTCATGTTCCAATAGCTGCGTGTCACTGTGCTGTTATGTGTCAGGTATGTTGCTTACCATCAGGCACATGTCCTGATCGTCTCGTCACTCTTTATTTATAAAAAAAAAAAATACTATCGTTATCATCGAAGTTAGGTATTTCTGCAACTGTGATAAATACAATATTTCATTGACATATAAACACAATAATTATATTGAAAGTATAAAATAATGATTATTCTTCTTTTCCTACTATTCCTTTTCCCAGTTCATTTGGGATCGTTGCTTAGCGATAAATGGTTGAAAATATAAAATAACGAAAAACTTCTTCTGGCCCCCCTGACGGTAACGACGGTGGGTGATCGGCGTAACCCATGTGCTAATAATAAATATTGGTGGACAATTCACACACAACACCATCTGACCCCAAACTAAGCAAAGTTTGTGATACAGTACAAATATTCGATTTCATCACACAAATAATTGCACTGAGTGGGAATCGCGAACCCACGACTTTTGGCTTCGCAGACAGAGTTACTACCCACTAAGCCATGAGGCCAGTAGCTGTACAAATGAGGCACTTTCCGTAAACGTTCAATAAAATATTATTAAAATATTTAAATCGAGTTTCATGATGTTAGGATGTTAGTTGCCAGTGAACTTTTACTAAGTCAACCGATATTCGCCAAAGTTGGCATTTACATCTCGTATTTATAACTAACTTAAACTTAAAGTAAAAATACCTTGGTCCAACCTGAGAGACAGGATAGTTTTTATTTCGATTTAAAGGTCCCAATCATTTATAATTCACAATAAACTGTTTCCTAATGTTGATTGTTGATACTTATTTATCGTAAGTTTCATAAATCTCGAACAGATGGCGCCTCAGTATACTCTCTGAATAAGTTGCTCAACCCAAACGAAGTTGGAACGGAATGGGTCATGGGTCATGGGCGCATGGGTCGCTGGTAAATAATAAAAATAATTGACGTCCACAGGGACTGCCGTTAGGAGCGAACACTTTTAATTTAGAATTTTAGTATTAAACCTGTTACCAGGTATACGTAAAACAGGCTTTAGTCAATACGGCTGCTTTTGGCTCGCGTAAACCTAGATGAAATGTTCTGAAAGCGGCGAGTAATGTTTGCATGTCCTGAGGTTACTCCTGGAGAGAACACAGAAGGTGACAAAGAAAAGAGAAAACACACAGCCGGACATTGAGTCAGACATATTGCCAAGTTGACGACCAATGCGTTTCTGGTCTGTCGAGTAATTATTTTGTAGAAATGTAGCTTCAAATATTTAGATAAATGTACCTATTTTACAAGACTCGCGGTAGTTTTTCTTTGGGATGGAAATAACTCAAATTCATGACATTCTCTATTCTTTTAATTTTTCTCTTATTACCTATATCCTGCCAAAACTACAATGCCTAAGTTTGAGAGGTTTCCTGCTCAATCACGTCGGAAGGTCTGAACGGATTGGGTTAAAGTTCAGAACACAGTAACATTCTGACACTTTTATCGTTGGAAAATAACAGGAACAAGAACTGTGCGGTAAATAAAGAGACAACATATTTATATGTAGATTACAACGACTCGTCCATCGGTCGGCGATCATCGGTTACAAAATCAGACGTTTCTGAATATTATTGGAAGTTGTATTGTTTCGTAATTCTGTGACTATCTAATCAGCGTAAAAGTAGCTTTTGTGTATTGTTAATTACAGCTTCATTATCCAAACTAATCGATATGATCCGTCTCCCGGCTGCCTCCAGCCAGCTACAAACAATACATTTGCCAGTGATTTAGGAAAGTGGCTCTCCGAAGGAAGAGGGGGTGAACCCCCTTCCCCCACCTTTGTCTCAGTAATGAATCCGCCAAACGGCAGCCGTCACGGCCGCGTCGACGCCACTAATCGAAACACCCTTCTATTACCCATCGGAAACTAGACCCTCTAATTCCAAAGTTAGAACACATTTTCACACGAACTATTTTAGACGTTACGACTCTTTTAGCTTCCTTTGGCGAGGAATTCGAGAGACGTGACGCTTAGAAAATTGTTAACGCAAATTAGAGGTTGATAAAGATATTTTGAGAGCTCGAATTACTTAATTTTGTGCCCGTTCGTTCTTTGTTTATTATAATATACCTATTTTATAAATGCGAACAGTAAAGAAGCAATAAAAGCATAAGCAAAAGTAGTACCAATAAACGGTTACTAGTTAATACAAGCTTGTACTCGGATGCGGGAAGTGCATATGTGTTTATCAACCCTATCGTGAAACTTCAAACCACCTGAAGCTCCCCGCGCGGCAGCCATTTGTAAAAAATTACCTTCGCCGCCATTTTTGCGCGGGAATTTCATATTTGCAATGCCGCAGGGTGGAATTCGCGGTGGATTTGACGTCCCATGATGGCTGTACGCAGTTTTATTGTTTCTAAAACAATGCGAGCGATGGTCTTTTGACTTTCTATTGTTTAGAACGACGCCATTTTTAATTTGGAAATTAGGGTCCTGCTGTTATGTAAGAGACGAATAATGGTACCTACATCTCTCCTTGTCAGTCGAAAGTCAATACGTAGGACGTGTGGATCAGAGTTTCATAGTCAAAATATATAGATACAATAGCATCGAAAAATACAAACTTACATGTTTCTCTTGAATTATGTAGAACTTTAAATTAGATCCAAAAAACTACCTATTAGATCCAAATTATTTTCTATTTATTAGGTTTTCATCTTAGTTAGACCTACTCATTAAATTCTTTATGATACCGTCATCGAATTATAAAAAGGTATGCGTTCTAAATATAAAACTAACTTGAATATCAAAGTGTACCTAATACTTATGAAATAGCAAGTTCTATTTTAGACTTTATAAAATAAATTAACTTAAATAATTTCAAAATACGCTTATCTACTTTTTTTATCTAGGTAAAAAGGATGTTTTGAACTTTCTCACATCTCTTTTGTAATTGGTGAATTTAGTTTGTCAAAGTTATTCTAAAATGAAAGTACAATTTTGACGTTTAGATGTACTTATTAATTGAACGGCAACTCGACAGACAAGCATCCAGAACAACAATTAACTAATGTCAATTCGTCAGCTTCCCATGTTCATTGGAAGTATAGCACAGTTCTCAAATATCTGTATAAAGTTTGTTTCATACGCATATTATTTTCATTTTATTTCATACATATTACATTATGGCTAGGTAGTTCTGTCAAATTAGGGATTTAACGCTGTCTTGTTCTCGCGACCGTCACCGACCGCTGAATCGGTGCCACAGTGCAGAAATAACATTAAAATATTGGAGTGTGTAATTTAAACTCATTTTTTGTTCAAGATTTGTTTATACTGTTTATACTAGTGATAACAATTTTGTAAATTGTGAAGTGAAACGAAGAAATATTAAATTTATCTATACTCGTAGATATACAAAACTCAACCTTTTCTTTTTGGTCACACTATAAGTTGAGAACGGCTTTTCCAATTTCGTTCATCTTTTTAAAATGTTTCCTAATAATTCACAAGTTCGTCAAAAATTAAAAAAAATATGCTGAAACGTAATGAAAGGCCAGTAAAAATATAAGGTTTTTTGGTCAACTTTGCAATAAATTTCTAATCCAATTTTTTTCTATGAGGTAAAGATCACTTACTGAGCATAAAATTACAAAATGCTCACAGATCCAGGTAGAGCTTCAAATGCCAATTGAAAAAAACTATTTTAGACGATATTTTGGAAACTATATATTTTGACAATAATTGTAGAAAATAAAATTTTGCATCTTTTGTTGCTAGTAATCTTTTTTTGTAAAACTTACCGCTGACGATTTATAACCCATTTAATGATACGATTGCGATGATGCCGATAATAGTGGATGTAAATGATGTGGTCTACGATGGAACTTGTTTCTCTAATAGAAACAAGCACAGTGTACCTCATAACCCCAAGGTTCGAACCTTCTACAAAACCCACTCTGGCAATGCGTTTCACAGCTTAGTTGTTCTTATTACAAAAGTGGAGACCAAACTCTTCGTTCAACTCTTTAGTCATGATGATGAACGGTGCTGTTTATTGGAGCAACGAACAATATGATAGAAAACTTTAATTTAAAAACCCCGACTACAAAAAAAATCTACACGTAAAAAATATTACCTACTATCTAGGGACACTTTGGCGAGTCAGACTAGTCTTAGAATATCTTTGTTACCAAAATCCATCCAGCCGTTTGGAAGATATGTGGAAATAAAAGATTTACAAACATAAAGATACGCGCGAAAACATAACCCTTCTTCCATTCCGGTAAAAGGGACATGTTTATGCTACTGGGAACAGAATTTACATCTTATTATTTTACATTGTTATCATCAAATTTGACATAATAAATCGTAATCGGTAAGTTCGAAAATAAAGTTTACTGGCAACACTAGATGGGAAATTTTATTTTCTACAATAATAATAGGCTTTATAACTTTTTCAGAATATCAGCCAAAAACGTTTATTCGAGCTGGCGCTTGAAGCTCAACCTGGATTTGTTATTATTTTGTGATTTTATGCTCAGGAAATGATTCTAAACCTTACCTATATAAAAATACGAATCAGAAATTTAGTGCAGAGTTAAATTCTACGAGTAATTTTACTGCCTGAAAGGCTTCTTATCAAATTTGGTCGAATGTCTAAATTTCTATGAACAATATTAACATTTTCATACAAAAAAAAAAAACAATAAATTTTGGTGGTGTCACAAACTTGGAAAAGTATAAAAAATAAAATTCTAACAAAACCATACGTGTATCTATGGAAAGGTGTTCAAAATTGTATTAAAGTTCCTAACATTTTTTCTAAACTTAATAGTTTGCGCGAAAGTCTTCCAAAGTGGTAAAATCTGTATGTGAGGACTTTTCTTCTAAGTACTAAGTACCTTACTACCAAAGAATTTACCTAAATGGCATATAAATGCAAGTTAGGTATCATAAATGATACCTAACTTGGGATTTACGCAGAGATTTCTCCTCTCATTATTTCCTTATCCCGATCTCTGATTACTTATTAGATACTATTAGATACTTATCTATTTTCCATTGCATCCGCATTGAATTTTTTACTGATGTGGTATCGACGTCAGTTTTTGAGACTCCTTCTGGTCTACAACATAAAATAAACAGCGTACTAATTAGTATCAGCGTCTATTTGCAATTCAATGAAAACGGTATCAAAAATCAAGATCATAGCGTGCTTCACTAGTAATACCTACTGATATTGTTATACTGTGGCACTATGATCGTAATATTTAAAATTTATCGGTTGTCAAAATTGCAAAATCAAGCACAGGCCCGTCGTCCGTGAGCGCCGAAACGCGACTGATCAGGCTTGCCGAACGGCGCGCTATATATATGGTAGATATTAAAACATAGTGAATAACTGATACTTTTTATCAAGTCGAACTCTGCGAATGCATCTATAACTTTTAGTGGCTTTCGTTGAGTACAAAATTTAGTAAAAATTCATTAGTTTAGTCATAAACTTGAAATAACTTTTTGAAAAGGGGTAACTTTGGGATTTTTTTCTATCAAGTAAAATTCATTAAATCGTGTTACTGACTGCGAATTACACTAGATTAGATCCTTAACTATTACATATATTTTTTTCAGAGCTTAATACACTATTTTAAAGGTCTTAAAGTTGTTTTAAAAAATCAAAATTACGGCCCACACGCCCTTAAAAAATCATTTATTTCAAGTGACGTAACCCTTTCGACGGTTCCGGTCTAATTGGACTGAATGTTATATTGTGCTAAAACCGTAATGAACAAATCTTAAAATGACCTTTTCCCATAATAACTGATTTTCGAAATGTCTTTGACTACTACAATAATAAACAATAATAAATTATTGTCATAGATTAAAATAACTAATGTAACTAGTCAACCTGTCGTCGACATTCGACCACACACAAAAGAGTATCTACTCGTATACCTATAGGTATGCGTAGGTGTGTGTGTGTTAAATACATGGTAGTGTGTGTACTGTTTTGTTTATTGATTTACCTAATTTATTTTACGCAGCCTCAAAACAATATTTTTAACATTCTCCACTACATCTCTATCTATATACGAGTAGGTAAACTAAGACTATGTGTGGGTAATTTATATACCTACCATCCTTGCAATTTTCATAAAAAGGGGTACAAAATGTTTGCTTTACGTATTAATATATAGATAAATCAAACAAAATAAGTTCCAAGACAGTTAAGGTCCCTACCTATTTAAATTATCAAATTGGCTTATTGCCGCGTTCCTGCGCCCAATTTGTCAGAAAACCATGTTTGACATGTAAAGCCACAAGCTTGTTGAGGCGGAAGTGTTATCAATTGTGGCTGGTCCTCCACCGCTTGGCGATACTATCTCTATACTATAATATATTAAATAGAAGAGGTTATGGTTGGATTGAACGTGCTAAAAGTAACTATATTTTTTTATCAAAAATATGCTTTAGCTTCACCTCCATTACATCCGATGTTAAGCGACGTAAGTCCCAGGTGAAGTGTGCTAACTAGAGAAACCCGATTCATCTTCCATTTGGCGACATTACGGTTGTCTTCAACGGGGAAGAAGAAGTCTCTTTCATGGAACCACTATCTGATGGTGTGTAAAATTCCTGCCCATAACAGCACAGTACCACGCAGAATGGTGAAATGGTGGTGCTTAGCAAAAGTATTTTTTCTAGATCCTACGCGAACTCAAATGTATATATATTTCATACATATATAGAAGCGATTCTGAAATACTTTGATGTAGCTACTTATCTATGATGCTGACTAAGTGCTAAGATATTCCAAGCTAGTGTATCGCGCTCGCCAGCTCACTGCACCACAGACCTAATCTAAGCGCCGCACAAGCGTCTCCATTACCGCTACATTTTAGAGGAAACAACTTTTTCTGTCGCCAAAGACGAGCGGCAACTGTTTCTGTTGACACTTACGGACTCGCCACGACGCGGGCAACATTGAGCTCTAGTGAGGCGGAGTAAGTTTGTTTTTCGCGTGGGGGTCGCGGGAGAGTGTCGAATGTCAGAGACGCCGCAGTTGTCGCCGCTAAGTGAGGACAAGTTGTAATAACAAGTGGTATATTAACGACACTTTCTTAGCGCTGATTGGATATCGGGTGTCGGGCCGGAGGCGTCGCGCGGCTGTCACCGCGGACACTCTATTAGACGGTTGATTATTTAAGTTGTTAATTGTAATAAGGTATTATTTTCTTTAACAGCGTGTTAAATGCTAGCGACTCGCTACAACTTTTTTGGGTTGAACCAATACTATTATATAGCTATTAAGGTACAATTCGAACCTCTTCACGTCTAGAGTGAATAGGTTCCTGACCGGCAAGCTTGCGCCATCTTAGACCGAATCGTCGCTTCCCATCAAGCAATGGTGTTCAATCACAAACATACTTTAGTTTAGCTAACAAAGTAATGAAGAACAAACACCGAAATAATCCCAAATCTAGAGTTCGTATTTCAAAAACATTAACAACGTGTACATATCAGTAGATTATTCTACTCTGGTCAACCATTTCAATAACTGACAAACTTATACAAAACAACAAAATTGATGTCCAATAGGTTGATGACATTTTTCAATTGTTAGGTGCTGATCGGAGTAATAGAGCAAAGCTGTAACAAATTGCATACAGAGAGATAGATGCTATACTCTGATCTGGACAACAAGGGCTGAGCATAATAATATTGATTCCTCATCCCTCACCCACTAATTTCAGTGGAACAGTTAACTGATTTATAAATCGATTAAATTTCTATAGTAGCCCCACTTTTAGGTAACTGATTTGTAAATCAATTAAATCTCTATAGTAGCCCCAACTCTCCGATACAAAGCACTGTGGTAAGCAAATGACGCATGATATAGAGTAAACAAACCCGAGCCGCGGCGGTGAGTGGACACTAATTGCGCAGGAGTCCGGTTTCAGCCGCGCCCGTGAGAACAGGCATGTGCTGCCATCACCTGCCGGCCTAGCCTAGCTGCTCACTGACTGCTTTAGATAGAGATGTGCTTAATACTGGAAAAATATAGGGTATTTTTAGGGTATAAGATATTTATACGTCACCGTAAAATTGACTTATAACTTATAACTTAACGACGTCAGATTACTAACTAACCTAACCTACAGTGAGATTATAATCTCGCGCGTTCGACTATACATAATCTGACGTTTGTCTATTTTTGACTATTTTACGACATGACATTTACATCGGGAAATACAAATACAAACACAAAAATCTTTATTGCTGTTTGCAGGTAATAGTAGGAGATCCCGCTATACACCGACCTTCACCGAGCTGTTTATTGGATGAAAAGTGTTTTATACATAATATATGTAATTTAATATGCCAACAAATATATTGCAAGTGGGTTGCCTTAAAAATTTCAGTCCAGAATATGAATAAATAATAACATTTTTTTTTAATATTTCACTTTAATTGATTGAATTTTAGAAAAACTGTATTACATAACTTATTATTTTGGCTTTACTCAATGCTTACGAAATCTCATACCGAAATTCAACCCCTAAGGGTATGAAATAGGGAATGGAAGTTTGCATGAAACATTTTATTTCTTAAATATATTCGCATAAAATTTCCCACGAATTGAGCATAATCAAAATAATGAATAATGTACTTATTACAGTATTTTTCAAAACTCAACCTCCAAAGGGGTAAAATAAGGTAATGTTTGTATGAAACTCTTTATTGTTTGAAAATATTTGCATGAGATTTCGTAAGCACTGAGTAAAGCCAAAATAATAAGTTATGTAATACAGTGTTTCTAAAATTCAATCAATTTAAGTGAAATATATAAAGATTTTTTAAATGGTTATTTAATCATATTCTGGACTGAAATTTTTTAGGCAACCCATTTGCAATATATTTGTTGACATATTAAATTACATATAAAACACTTTTCATCCAATAAACAGCTCGGTGAAGGTCGTTGTATTGCGGGATCTTAGACTATAAGATAAGATGATACAAAACATTTTAAAAGTTGACCCAAACAAACCCCTTGTTCTAATTCTAAAAACAATTTCTTTTAGTCTTAATATTTATACTATGAAAAAAGAATAAGTAAATAAAATAATAGTCAGCTGAATAAGGTCTGCTTCTTCTTTTTATTTCTAGCTTTTATTTGGTTGTGTTCTTTATGTCGTCTGACACAAATCAGAAAAATAAAAAACATTTCAACTCAAATCACAGCAAAGACCAAGAACTAACACTACGTTATGAAATAAGGAAAACGTGAATTTTCGACGTGGAGACGCTGGAAACTATGAGCATGAAACCATGTTCGTTTAGGTTGTGTAGGATTGCAACCATAGATATTATTTGATGAACTGATGGTGCTGCGTTAACAAACATTCGTATAAGCATTAACAACCCACTTCCTATGTTCCCACGGCTGGGACTTCGTCCGTTCTCTAACAAAGAGATAGGTAGTTAATGCCATAATCCACCGTGCTACCCAAGTGCGAGTTAGCTGATGATGCTTGTCCTCGAAAGATGTCTGTTTTGAAACCGCCAATTTCCTCACGATGCTTTCCTTCGGCGCCGGCGCCAGCGAGATTCGAACTACGATCGCACGGTTATGGAATTCTAACGTTTCATCACTGGACGTCGACAATAAACATAAATATTATCGTGAATTCCTTCCTTTCTTGTGTGATCTATTTTAGTCGGCATCAGATGGCCCTTGCTGCTGACCAGATGTATGTGAATTCAATACTTGTACTCGTACCTTTAACAAAACAAAAGCTTGTAGCAGCCTGCTGACCGGTCCTTTTTTTAACCCCCGACCAAAAAAAAGGGTGTTATAAGTTCGACGTCGATGTCTGTCTGTCTGTCTGTGTGTGTGTCTGTCTGTGGCACCGTAGAGCTCAAACGGATGGGCCGATTTCAATGCGTTTTTTTTATTTGAAGGTAAGTATCCATGTGGGTGTTCTTAGCTATGTTTGGTGAATATCGATTTAAGATGGCCGCCTCCACAAAATGGCGGACAAAATATTTCTTCACAACCTACCTCAATATGGGTATCAAATGAAAGGACTTGACCAGTAGAATACAATACATAATAACAAATTTCTAATCCAAGATGGCCGCCACCACAAAATGGCGAATTAAATTTATTTTTTTCACTACTACCACAATATGGGTATGAAATGAAAGGGCTTGACTAGTAGAATACTTTGCACTATGACAGATTTCAAATCCAAGATGGCCGCTTCCACAAAATGGCGAAATACATTTATTTTTTCACAACTCCCTTAATATGAGTATCAAATGAAAGGGCTTGACTAATAGAATGTTGTACAGATAATAAATCCGAGGTAGTCGGGGGTTGATCAAATTTTTTAATTTTATTCTTGTTTGAATCTTCTTTTGGCTCATCACACATAGACATTTCATGGGCTGTGAATTGAGCTAAAAAAAAAGAGTTCATTGAATCTAATCTAGATGTCCATGTTTAGAAGACTTATTTAGACGACATTTGAAGATGTATTCCTGACTAGCAGCGCGCTCCGGCTTCACCCGCGTAGTTTCCACAGTGAGTTATCAAATTCTGAGTTATAAGTTTTCACTTCTATCGGCAGTCCCTATGATCGCTATTTTTTAGGTTAATAGTGATGGCAACACAATCTTCAGATGGTAAAGCAACACGTCTGCCTCGAACGTCGCTGGAAAATTGTTAGCTTATCGGTTTTTGTCGGATACATTTCGGAGAGTGTGTGACTGAATTGCACGATCTAATACCACCTTGCCCTTTTTTCTTTCTCGTTTCGGTTGATGTTCTCGTTTCTCTATTTTGGTTGATGAATTTGGTGGACAAAACACCATCTGAAAAACTAAGAACGAAGAGCGGCCAGATTTGACTCTCCATATTTTTAAATACATACTTATGATAGAAACGTCAGACACAGTGCCAACATTTGAATAAGAACGTCAATATTTGATAAGAACGTCAAGGCTGTGGAATACGTTGCCTGAGAGAGTTTTCCCCGATGATTACAATCTTTGTGTCTTCAAATCGAGAGTAATCGGTTTCTTCTAGGTAAACACGCTCTATCGTAGACCGCATCATCGTTTAACATCAGGCGAGATGGCGGTCAAGTGTAAAACTATAAAAAAACAAAAAAAGAAGAGCACACTTCCAAGCTGCTACTAGAGCATGAAGAAAACAAGCTCCTGCTTATCATTGCACCATCATCCAGTGATAAAAGGAGATTGATTTCTATGCCCTATAGCTTCCCAGGAAAATTTGCCTATCAAAGTACAACACGGTACATTATGTTTCCACATTGTTATCTTTATCTAGAATAACTGGAAAAGGTGTGGCACTTCCCTAGGCGGACTTTTCCTTTTATAGTACTTACCACCAGGCATCCAAAAATCACACAAATCCATGTTTTACGGTTTGCGAAAACGCCGAGCTCCGTGTGATGGCGAGCGACAAGCAATTATCTGACAAGTTGTAACGAGCCACTTGCTGCCGATCACACCATTATAATTGCTAATGGACGGCCGCCACAACAGACAGTAAGGACGCTACCGAAAATTTTTATAACACATGTTTTTCATTAATTATCTTTACAAACGGGTTGATGATGGAAAGCTGCAACTGGTACTTCCAGACATTCGTGTATTTAGGCAAACTGTATTTTAAACGTACCTGAGGTTTCTACAAGTCAAGATCCTGTTTTTCATAATAAATTAATAGATACTAATTATTTGAAAACACTTTGAAAATACTCAAAACTGTGAATTTTAGAAAATATAAAATAATTGTTCTTAGCCTAAGCTTAAACCATCTACTTTACGTTCTCATTTTCTCAACTGAGACTCGAGACTTCCCTACTCAAGACTGAGGGAAGAAGAAAGGCCATATCTTCAACGCTAGCTAAGTGGCGTTCATGCTACTAGGCCATGGTCGGCAAAATAATCTTAATAACATTATAAACATCAAACAAAAAGTGCTCGAACCCTTCACGGTATGGATTTAGATTAAACTTTAAAGTAGGTAATGTTGCTAAGCATCAAAATACACAGAGGCTATTTTTTATATTCCAAAAATATATTAGGCTATGTTATTTGTTCAACCATGTGAAATGACAAATGAAACAGCACGGCGCAATTACATAACCATAAAAATATTCGCAACCATAATTACACAAACTATTGATATTTGTACAGCAATTAGTGTGTCAATAGCGGAAATCGATTTCCGTTTACCGCAATAACTGCAAATAATGTCTACGTTTGATATGTTGTCATCTGTATCCGCCGATCAACCCGAGTGACCTCTCCTACTGCCTGCTGAACTGTATTGCACAACGAACCTTCACTTTGATATTTTGGCCACGGACCGTACTCTGCCACTTCCAACCTTGTTAGAATGTGATAGAGCCTATTATTCGGCAGAGGTCAGATTCATTATGCGATCAGTGGCCCGAGGGGGTGCGAGGAGCGGCGGGGAGGGTTTTTAATCGTAAAATGTTATTGTTGTCCCCGATGGAAACGGATTCAATTTGTTTTCAAACGTTTTTATTTTACTTCGTGCGACGGATCCCAGTGGTTGCCAAAGCAATATCTACAATGTACTTACCTACTAGAAAATGTATCTACAGGATTGATAGCGATAAAGCTCTTCATACTTTCAATTTGGCACACGAAATATAATACTGAATGTTTACAAACAACGAACACTAGTGGCGGCCTTAACGCTCAACTAAACTTATCAACATAAGCGTGAGTACTCCCATTTTTTTCAACCTATAGATTATCTACTGCTGGGGCATGGGGCTCCACCTAAACCGGTAGGCTTAGGCCATAGTACAACTCTGGGTGAGATGCGGGTCGGTTATATCACTTTTCTTTAAATAATTAAATTGTCTGTGACAAGCAGATGCCTTGCGATATATTTATATCACAGTTTAAGTTATCGGCATTACGCACATGTCTTCGAAAAACAGTGGCGCGCGTGGGATTCGAACTAACGGCTCCGAATCGGCAGTCACTGTTTTTCCCGACTAGATAAGCCGTAATAACTTAAATAAAAATAAATTACAAGACAGACGCCTCGTTCGATGGTAAAGAGTAACCACCCATAAGGATTCCTACAAGCAACCTCTTGACCTCATACTGTTTCTTCATCATGCTTTTAATGATTGCTTCGAAGTAAACGCTATTGCCGATTAGACTGCCGTTTATGTCACTAGGTAAACCTTTATCCTTTGTCTACGTCATATTTCTTTTGCTCTACATAATCATGTGTGTCTGTCCGTCTGTTGTACACGACGGTAACCGCGTTGCCCGGCCGTCTCTCTCGGTCGCTCGCCCAGCGGTGGGCCGGCCCTGCTGTCGATATAAAGTGGCCAATACTAAGTGGCAGTTACAGTGTCGGACGCGCCCCGCCCACCACGCCTCGGCCGTGCCGTAGCGCAGGCACACACGGCCGACAAACTTACGACGCTTCTCTGTGGGCCAAACTGAAACCACAAAAACTACATAAATATCGCAGTTATGAAGATAGAATCCAACATTAGGCTAAGTTCACAATAATCGTTTTGTCTTGTGTCAATGAAACCGCAAACTACTTTCTGGTACAATCCTTCCATAATAATTATCTATAGGTTTGAAAAGCAACACTGTTTTGGTGCCAAAACATCACCACACAGATGTTTTATGTCTGGGTGTTTCAATCTAAAATACAGGGTACCTATTGACATTTACCTATACATCCCCTCACTGCTGCCCATAGTATTGTAGAACAATGAAATGAAATGTAACAACTATACGAACATATGTACGTACCTACATTAAATAAAATATATTTAAACCCTCCAAATGCTTAGAAGATACGATGGTTACAATCTTTGTGTCTTCAAATCGAAAGTGAATCGGTTATTTCTAGGTTCTAGGTAAACACGTTTCAACGCAGACCGCGTCGTCGTTTAACATTAGGTGAGATGGCGGCAATGGCCATGGTCCCGAGTTGACCCGAAGATTTCTTATCATTCCCGAGCTTGACACTAGAATTTAATTCACAGCACACGAAAGACTCGTCTGTGGCGCGCCAAAAGAAGTTTTCACTTCAAAAAAATCTAATAACTATAAAACGGCCGAACTGATTTTGATAAAATAGTCCTAAAAATACAACTAAATTACCAGCTAAACAAAATCAAAGTCAGTACATTTGTTTGGGTGATATAATGCCAAAAACACACACACATACAAGTCAAACTTTTAACTCCACGTCGATTATGCGTGGAGGGTTAAAACAACTTTTCTTTATGGGGGTCAATATTTGAGTTTTGTAGTTTTTTCTTACTGTTATAGGTGCGCACTTGACCACCATCTCGCCTGATGTTAAGCGATGATGCGAGCTACGATAGAGCGTGTTTACCTAGAAGAAACCGATTCACTCTCGATTCGAAGACACCAAGATTGTAACTATCGGGGAAAACCCTCTCAGGCAACGCGTTCCACAACCTAGGCGTTCTTATCACAAACGTGGAGTCAAATCTCTTCGATCGAGTTTTTGGAACATCAGCCATGAAACGATGTTGCTTTTTTGAGATACGAGAAGTCCGATAAAAGAAAGGGCAAGGTGGTATTAGATCATGCAGATCAGTTGCACACTCTCCGAAGGAAGATGGCCTTCTCGCTTAGGCACTCTGTGGCGCAAAGGAAGTAACCGACGAGCCAGTACATTTCCGTGCGTCGCTGCCCGCCGCCCGCGCCCGCCGCCCGCGAGCCAATCCTGCCAGGTTTTCCACCTACCGTTACAGTAACGCCACGCACGCGGCGAAGAAACTAGTCCATCATTACACTGCTCCGTGTACACTTGTATACCTTGATAATCACAAAAGCTACGCTGCAATGGAACTGGAAATTATAGTCTAACCATCGCTTAGTGGTACATACAATATAGCTTATAGCATTGGAATCGGTCCACTAGTTCTTAAGGTGCGAGCAAAAAGAGTTGCTTGTCCAGTTTTCAAAGCTATTTGGTTTGAGTAATGAGAAAAACAAATATCAACCGGTAAAAAATGTATTAATTTCTACAATTTCTTGGCTTCAAAATGGTAGTTTCTTTTGGTTAATGAATTTATTGTTTAAATATTGTTCTGACAACGAGACCATACAAGAACAAAATAAAAAATTTTGAGCAACCCTCGACTACCTCGGATTTGTTATCTGTTTTCTACTAGTCAATCCTTTGCATTCGATACCCATATTAAGGGAGTTGTGAAAAAGAAATGTATTTCGCCATTTGTGGTAGCAGCCATCTTGGATTAGAAATTTTCACAGTCCGCCATTTTGTGGAGGCGGCTATCTTGAATCGATCAATCTTTCATTCGATACCCATATTAAGGTGAGTTGACGAAAAAAGAAATGTATTTTCGCCATTTTGTGGTAGCGGCCATCTTGGATTAGAAATTTTTCACAGTTGCAAAGTATTCTATTTTGTGGTAGCGGCCATCTTGGATTAGAAATTTTTCACAGTGCAAAGTATTCTACTAGTCATGCCCTTTCGTTTGATATCCATATTGAGGTAGTAGTGAAAAATATGACATGATTCGCCATTTGTGGTAGCCATCTTGGATTTGAATTTTTTTATAATGCATAGTATTGTACTAGTCAAGCTCTTACATTTGATACCCATATTGAGGTAGGTTGTGAAGAAATATTTGGTCCGCCATTTTGTGGAGGCGGCTATCTTGAATCGATATTAACCAAACATCCGCACCTCAATGCATCAAATCGGCCCATCCGTTTGAGCTCTACGGTGCCACAGACAGACACACACACACACACACACACACAGACAGACAGCAAACAGACAAACAGCAGACAGACAGCCATCGACGTCAAACTTATAACACCCCTTTTTTTGGTCGGGGGTTAAAAATAGAAATAATTGTAATTATCATGCATCTACTCGAAATACGGCCATTATTTGGATTTTGTAATTACACCAACGAATAGGCAATTCCATTACAAACATTTTGACAGAAACATTTTTTTCAAAAATCAAAAACTGTTTTTATACGTTATAAACAGTTTATTCTAAAATTTGAGCGTAAAACAGCGACAAATCCTACTGTTTCTCTCTTGTTCTTGTGTACGATGAGGTAAGAAATACTCAAGGTTCTTTGCTCGGGGTACGGCCTTAAGATTAGTGCGTTCTAACAATTCAATTCAATTCAATTCTATTAGTTTTCACTTCTATCGACAGTCCTACTCTGACTGCACGTGCAAGTCATGTGATGGTCCGCAACAAGCCTGATAATACCACTGTATTCGTGTATCATGCATCTATTTGATAATAAAAAGTCCAAATCACCGCCTAGCGTTGCCCTGCGCTCATCACCCAGAGATATAAAACTACTATCTCTTTTTCTTGTGATTCTTATGCAAACATATCCTGGTAGAATAACTGAAAATGTACGGTACCTACCTACTTACGCAGGCGGAATTTGCGAAGATTCCTATCAGTACAGAGAAATTGCTGACTTCAGTAAATTAGGAGCGAATGGGATGTCAGATTGACGCTGTTTTAAAGTTTCCCAACTCCATACTGGGATTCATATTTTTGAAGTAAGGAAGGAACCTTAAAATGTATCAATACTCGTAAATATGTAATATTGAATGTGTGATCGGGGGTTAGTGAGTTTTCTGAGCGGGCGGTCGTGAGTCGCGGGTAATGGGGCGCTCGCTCTTGTTAAATTATTCTTCTTGAACGCCCCGGCCGCGTCGCGGCGGGCGGCCGGGCGGCGGCGGGGCGCGGGCGGGGCGGCGGCGCGGCGGTGCGTTCACGTGAGCGCTCGACGCCTTCACAAACTTATTACTCACGTAATTGCACCTGCTATTGGGAAACAGTAAAAAGTTCCCTATTACCCACGATACTACTTTTTGTCTATTTTAACCGATTTCAGAAAAGGAAGATGTTCTCAATTCGATTGTATTTTTTTATTGTACCTATTAGAGCGTGCGCTGAGTGCAGTGTAAAAATATGAGGATCGAACTCAGTGTACGGTTCACGGACTCAAAAAAACGTGAAGATAATGATGATTCTGGATGTTGCCAGGAGCCAGAAAGTGTACTGGTCCATTTTTTTTAAACTGTTTCGTCCACCTATTGCATGTCGCGTGACGGTCGGCCGCAGAGTACGGCTAAAATTAAAGGCGCTCGACAGAGCAGGCGAGGTCAATATGGCGGCGTTACCCGTTAAGTTACTTAAATTACTTAACTACATACTTAAATCGAGTATTTTTCCAAAATTGTTTAGTTAAATGTCTACAATACGGAAAATATGTTTTTATCAAAAACGGTGCGGTGTTTTTAAAATATCAACAAAAATCTAAAATTTGCTTACCTTTATCTTAATGACGTCATTGTAGATTTCACAAAACTTGTTTTGACATTTAATCGAGTGTCTGAAAGCAATTTTAAATTGAAGTCAGATTTGGTTTATTTTGGAATATAAAAAGTTTTATTTTTAATACATTTGGTAATATCTAATGTCATTTAGTAAGAAAAATTCGAAGGACTAACAATTTTTCAGTTTTTAAGTAACCTATAAACTGTTCCAGATATCTTCGATTAGTAAAAGATGCAAAGTTTCAGCCCAATCCAGTTAACCAGTATAAATAAAGAAACGTCAAATTATCAAATTAATAAATAACATTCGATTACTATATCAGCAGGCGGCCAGGACATATCGGTACAGCTGCAGATTACCGATTTGAATTTCTTTGAAAAGGTATATTTTTAAACAAGCTTTGAGATTTCTTTACACATTATTTTGAATCATATCAAACAATTTGCATAATAATTTATCTCAGAATCATTTACTTTCAAAGTTTTATATCTCAGAAGTACTGAAGAAAGGGCCCATTCTAATACCTTTATTTCATCTAAATAACTCGTATATTTTGTCCAAATTAAGCGACAAAATCTCCACAACATTATACTTATCAAGAAAGTGGGGTGTCCCCGCGTATATTCTTACGTCATTACTTCCCTCGCGAGGGATCGACTCAACAATATCGTTTTCAAAAAATTGCGGAAGCCCCCCTCCTCCCCCCTCGGAGTAACGAGCCCCAGGGGACACAGCCGTAGCTGTAGTTTCTATATCCCGCGCCCCAAAAATGATTTTCCAGTTTTCCCCGTGCTCCCCCCTCACCCCGCTCGCTCGCGGGCGCCCTAACACCGCTACGGTTACCTCGTTAAATAGATGGTAATCTCATATTTAGAGCCTTGAAATTTGATTTTAATGTAGAATGTAACTTTTAAACATATTGTACTAATGATGGCCCTATAATATTACAAATGTTAAAGTTCGGATGATTGTTGCTCACTCACGCCAGAACTCATGAACGTATCGGGATGAAATTTGAATTTTAGATTTAATTATACTTCTAGTATGGATAATACCTATATAGTCGCTTTTATATAGCAGAATAAAGGGAACTACGCGAGTGAAGCGGCGGGTCGCGGCTAGTGGCTCAGAACAAATATAGTTGTTTATCGTTTAGACCGCGTAAGTTCTGTGTAAAGTTTCCAATTCCATACAAAACTTCGCGAGTGGTGGTGTAGAGTTTGAAGAAAAAAATTTAGAGTTATATTACGTCAGTGTGGACTGGGAATCTCATTGTTATGTCACTAGGAGAGCCAAAAATGTAAGCAAAAATAAATGTTATGGTCTTATTCATAAGAAATTTAAATGGTTAGTTTGTAAGTTAAATTTTAAGGTTTTACGGCTGTGATCCAAAGAATTTCCATATAACTTATACTACATCTAAGTATGATGTGATCAGTTTGACACACGAATAATCAATTCGTTACAAAACTTGATTTAAGTTTATTTAATTTCTTTAGTTGTGCAGATCAGGACAATTTCACACAAAAATTTCATATTTATTACAATTATCATTAAAGTAAATAATGAATAAATAAATTTATTTATCAGTTTCAAACACCACGCGTTGGCATAAGCCTAAGATAATATAGTATGTACGTAAAAAGTTAGCGGATAGTCAGTACTTAGTGATCCTGATATAAAGTTTCTGTAGGATACCGAAAAGTTAAACCTCATTGAATTATTTTGTCAGATATATTTTATGTAGTCTCTAAGTTATCACTTTAACTTCTTATTTGTAGACCCTCAAATCTGTTCTCATTATTTAATCTACTCACAATACATAATACCAATTGTTAACGTTATTAAAAAACTTAATTCCTGATTTAAAATAACCAAAATATATGAGTTTACCAGTATTACTCAACCCTAATTACTGAATGGGTAAGAGTATCCTGGGTAAGTAAATAAGCATACATTGCAGGTCATGTTTCACACAACGTTATCCAACCCCAAACTAAACAAAGCTTGTGTAACGAAAACCAACTGTATATTTTCTTATTTGCTGTTAGGATCTAGACCTTATGCAAAAGAAATACAACTGTTTTTTATTTGAATCGGATGTAGATGGGTTACTAAATAAAATGCGTCAGTATGTATAAATGTACAAACAAAAAATGACGTGCATCGACCGGCCTAACAATTTCGAACAACTGTTCACAATAACTCAAATTAAGTCTCATTATCTCTATATTTAATTTACAAAATAACAACATACCTCTACACACCTCTTTAGAGATAGTGTGAAGTGAACGCACAGCTGTGAACACACACACACACACACACACTTCACACAAATAGTTTCTGTGTGAACAGATACCGAGCACATGAACAAATCCACTAATTATCAGACAATACGCTTAATTAGAATTCGTACCTTGCGTAAACGCTTAGTTGATAGTTATCCTATTGATAACATACACTGGAGCTACCATGATATGATTTAGCCGGTTGCCGGAGTTTGTATAAGCAACCCAACTCGCTTTTGTTCCAGATTTGAGTTTTAGCTTCGTTCCTGGGACTTAGGACCTTCTCTAACAAGGACAAATTCAAGGTCGGAATCCACCAAACAGGTCCAAGTGCAGATTGACCGATGACACATGTCCCTGAAAGAGGTCTATCTTGGAACATGCCGGTTTGCTCACGATGTTTAACTGCAAAGCCAGTGGTGATGACAAGCTAGTAACACATTAAAATAATTAGAGGTGCAGTCGGGATTTAAAGCTACTACTCCATGATTGTGAACCCGACGCCACTCGCCACTGACCAGACTATGGCTTTTCTCGTCGGAACTTGCTTCCGGAGAAACCAATACCTAACAGGTATAACTTAAGCTTAACCAGTCGAAAGTCTTTAACCAGTGCGTGTTGCCAGTGATGGCTTATGGAACTGAGACGTGGTCCTTCACTGTGGGCCTCATAACGAAGCTCAAAGTCACACAGCGAGCTATGGAGAGGGCTATGCTCGGAGTCTCTTTGCGCGACAGAATCCGTAATGAGGATATTCGCACAAGAACGAAAGTGGCCGACATAGCTCAAAGAGTAAGCAAGCTGAAGTGGCAATGGGCAGGCCACATCGCTCGCAGAACCGACAACCGATGGGGAAGAAAGGTTCTCGAGTGGCGACCACGAACCGGAAGACGCAGTGTTGGACGGCCTCCCACTAGATGGACAGATGACCTCATAAAGGTCGCTGGAAACCGCTGGTTGCAGGTTTCGCAGGACCGTTCGTTGTGGAAATCTAGGGGGAGGCCTATGTTCAGCAGTGGACGTCTTGCGGCTGATGATGATGATGATAACTTAAGCTATCAAACACATTTGATCAAAACAACATGTTTCTTAACAAATTTACAAACAGCCCACACTCTGTGTTTCCACAATTACTGGAACTCGAGGTATTCACTTAGTACGTCAGATTGTGTTATATTAAATTAGGTATATTTTGCCGGATATTTTCCGGATTTTTCCGCCTGTATCGCATCCCTAGCGAAGGCGATATTTGCTCTATTAAAACGTGTCTAATTGAATCATATTGTAGAATGTCGGTAATGCCGTACTAATGAACACCTTCATTGATCTGTGTGTTTGTCTCGCAGTGCCGTAATGAATAATATTAGTTCTACAAACAATGTCCTTAATTATGACAGTTTTGAAATGTGGTGACACTAGTTTCCAATTGTTCAATTCTAATTAAAGTTGTGTGAAATAATTACATTACATTATTGAAATACTATAATTATTCCGTTCCAGATTATAAAAGTTTCACGTTATTACTTTACCATACTATTACGTAGGTATAAGTACACATCCTACTTCCTACTATAAATGTCCAAGTTTGGATGTTTGTTGCTCAATCACGGCTCAACGAATTAGGTTGAAATTTGATACACAGTAAGATAAAATTCTAGAATAGTTCGTAGACTACATTTTATAACAGAAACGTAAGAATCCAAACATTTCATTGATCCAACAACAATATTTTCCAAACATAGAGATATATAATATTAGTATGTTGTTATCGGTTATGTATAGGTATGTTCAGAGGGTGAGAAACGAAGGAAAGAGCTACTGAAGTCCGAGTGCGTAGTAACAGAACTTACCTACTATAAGCCTTAAGTACATAGAATATAATGAGTGATGTTGTATGGCGCGGTTCACCAGAACGCGCAGGCCGCCCGAGCCCGCAACCTTCGCCGCGCCAAAACGTCGCAAAAAACCAAGATCACAATATCTGTTGGCTCCTCGCGAGCCGCTTTTGTGCATATTCTTGTTCCATTTTTGTTCACACCTGTGCCCGTACCAAGACTTCTTATTGCGATGATTTTGAGAAACAATTGACGCTCTACATTACGTACACAGCAACCACCAACCGTATCACCGAGCAATACGGCTCACATTACATGCACTCGAAACGGTCGATGATATCTGAATCAAACGGGCGTTGTAATGAGCTCGTGGTATGGGCCGTGCCACAGAATACTGTCAACACAGTAAGGCTTCACCCGCGTGTGAACAGACCCCCGTAATGTGATATCGAGTATTCTTGTAGGATGATTGAGCTTTAGATTCAACGAACAAGGGGTCAATTTGACCTGCGACTACGTGGTTTTGTTTAATTGTCGAGATACCTTTATTTATAAAAATACTAGAACCAGCGGTGTAACACCAGAGTGGGCGAGGTGAAAATGTGTTTGTTGTGCATTCGTAGCATTTTATGTTATCCGTTAAATGTAATTTATACGTAAATATTGAGTATCTGAAACTGGATATTTTCTACGACGAAAATTGTTATAGCAATATCTTATACATTTAAACGACCAATTCTTGTAGGTATATATATATAGAATCTGAATCTCGGAAACGGCTCGAACGATTTTCAGGAAATTATGTATACAGGGGGTTTCAACATCATCATCAGCCCACTAAATGTTCTCACTGCTGGACCTCGGGGCCTTCTCTCGCAAGGAGAGAGTTTAGGCCATAATCCACCACGCTGGCCCAGTGCTGGTTGGTGAATGATACAGGGGGTTTAGGGGACGATAAATCGATCTAGCTAGGTTTTATTTTTTAAAAACATCATTTTCAGCGCGTTTTAGACTATGAAAAACTCCTACAATGTTACATTAGAATAGGATAACTTATTTCGCCACTGTTCTTTAAGTATAAATGGCTCAGACGGAATATGCTCGCCCTCGGAGTCAACAGGCCCCGGTTCGAATCCTGATGGTTACACTCGGGTTTTTCCTTTTTGTTCTTTTTTTCTGAGAAAACTTTTTACTTAGGGCCCTTTATAAACGCATTTAAACCGAGCAAAGCTCGGTCAACCAGGTACTCACTGCACTCACAACACATCTATATAAAATGGCGAGCTGTATCACAAGAAAATGGTGAAAACACGAACCAATTGGTCATAGAGTAATAAGTATTCGTAGTATGCATGCGTTTGTGCAAAGACTGATGCTGCGGTGTACCGTGTGTTATGATATCTAACTCTGGGTATGTCTATGGTATCGTATCAGCTCTCATCCACGGAGGGGACTCGGCAAAGTAGCGCCTTTGACATTTCTTCTTCTGTCTCCGCATTTATTGTGGTGAAATTTATCGACAACAAGAGAGTACGAGTATGCATCTTATCAGAATGACGAGTGCTGTGTGACGTGTGGTCTTAATTTTTCAAGATCAAAATGAGCAAGTGCGGTAGTGAGCAAGTGCTAGGTAACTTGCTAACATACAACCAGTACCTATACAGCAATACAACCTAATGCATTTTGGTATGATAGGCTATTTTAATCCCCTAAAATTCAATTGTCCAGCACATAATAATATCTGTGGTCGCCAAGTAGCAAGTTATGTAGGTCGATGATATCTTCAGTATCGCGGGTCAATAAGAACTTTATTGACAAAGAACCAAGACAGACGGCATACGAGACAGAGGCAGTAAGCAGGATGAGGAATCTTTATGACGAGTAGATGTTGGGTTAGGAGAGGAATTTTGACTATTCTATGATTATAAATGTTTGTTCAATAAATGTTAATTTTTATTTTTGAAGTGAAAACTTATTTTGCCGCGGGATTGAGAGAAACTCGGGAATATGGCCATTGGCCATCTAGAAATGCGTCAGCATTTCCCATCAGCTGACGTATTTCTAGACAGCCTTATTTGTGGCCACGCCTTCCAGTTTCACCCGCGTAGTTTTCAAAGTAAGCCATCAAATGCTGAGTTTTAAGTTTTCACTTCTACTTTTCTTTTGCCAATGCCAAAAAAACATTCATGCCAATTTTTTTTCTGTTAACATTCAGTTCTGTAGTTGAATAAATTTCAATGAGGTTCGGTGTGGGATCCCATCCCAGACGGGTAATTTTGTTGGAGGGAGCGTCCCGAGAAGATCAGTCTCATCAATAACCAACAAGCGGGCACCGCAAGCACCCTGCCCCACTTAAAAGTCACTCTGCTGGGCCCAGATCACGCAGATGTCATTATCTATGAATGTGGCATGAGTGACGACATTTAACTTAGCAGTGGTATGTTTTTTTATCGCCTATAGGTCCGCGTTAGACCACCAAATCGCCTGATGGTAAGTGGTGTGGTCGATGTATGCCACACGAGTGGAATAACCCGAATTTTATTCACATCTCAGTAGATTTTAAAATTATAAATTATTGTTTTATTATTAAGAAGATAAGACCAATCGGTGGTAAGTGGCCACTGCCACCTTTCTGTAAGAATGATGAACAAATCTACTAAGCACCGAAACAAAACAGTGGAACATTCCCGATGATTACCTCTATTTATCTGATAAGATCTGATCTGATTGAGCTCGGTAAAATGTCTACTTCTTATGTATATCGGGTTGAAATACTCGAATTAAAAAACATTTTGCAATGTGAATCATTATTTCAGATGGTTTTAGACTACTATACATTGCGTACCTTATCCGAACGACGTCAGGTTGTCCAACTAATAGATGATTATGTTTGATATAGATCTAAGTAGGTATACTTTTGAAGTGAAAACTTCTTTGGGCGCGCCTAGGACAGAAATTTCGTGGGCTGTGAATTGAAATGAACCGTCACGCTCGGGTATGATAATAGCTTTTCGGGTAAACTCGGGATGCTAGAGCGAGAAACAAAATACAGTGAACAAGCGCGTCAGAGCAAGAAAAATAATATAGTCCCTGTGTACCTGTCTTTATTCGCAAAACTAAATTGTGAAAACTACACTTCGTAATAGACCGTGAAAATCAGTTATCAGAAAATACGTGAAGTAAGTAATGTATCTTCTGGACCCCATATCTCAAAATTGGCCGTCTAAGCAAGTTAGCGGGTAAGCATGTGTTCTTAGTACGTATTAACTCTACTCAATCGTCCACATTTCGTTCATCAGAAAATACATGATGTCTTGCGGCCCTGGGATCTTACTATAAACTACTTCCACTAAGGATATCTGAGCTATCCATGGATCGATAAATCTAGAGACCAACAATAAAACAAACTTAAAATTCCCTTAAAAGTGCATGCTGACGACATAACAACCCTGAACAATAATGCTAATACCCAAACCCAATAAGTGTAATTAATAATATTTGATTTGAATTTAATTTGCAGCTTTGACTTTTTAATGGTCTTTATCATGTTTTTGTTAACTACGTGTAATTTACTATATATTGTTTATAATTTTATTTGGCAAAATATTTTCTAATGATTGTGTTATTTAAAGTTGATGAAATTGAATAAAATGCATCAACATTAATGATATCAGTTTCTGTGTGATTTGTGCATGAGTTTCATGTATCGTGCGAAGCATCCTCGACGCAGAGGATTGTCGATGTGATGATGTCGGTGGGTTTTTATGTTTTTTACTGTAGTGATAATAAAAGTAGTGCTTCACTGTGTTTCTTCCTGTTCTGATCTGACATTTTTGTTTGTTTCATGTATGTGTAGCGGTGCGACAATTTTATTCAGGTAATTTTTATTTCATATTTTATTTCACTCTAACGCTTCTGCTTTGTCCTTACGCTGCGCTTGCTTGTTTAGTGTTATTATGTTAAATAAATCTGTTTAGCGGCGTTTTTTAAGAGCTACTTAAAACTAGAAATCTTAAAAAGCTTTCCATAGAAGAAGTATTCGTGATTAAGCAAAAAAACTTATCATTCAGAATATTAATAGGAAATAATAATTAGAAGAAACGGAAAGAAGACGAAGCAGATATATTACAAAGGAAGGTTCCTCCGTTGCCCAGACTGTTTTATGGCAGACGTGATTTTAAAAGCGAGAACAACCATGAAAGATTTTATTATTTAAAACTACATATTATGTTGGTTAGGGTAGGGTATTACTACTATAATGTGTTACTATATTGAGATTAGCGCCGTTGATTTGAAAATAGACTCAAACAGACTGCTTAAGCATGTTTGAATGAATAGTTCACAGGTTTTTAATAAATGTTTAAAATATTAAAAAATGCTGGACTAATAAAAAATAATTGAAATAGTTGCACTACGGTGGTGATGTATGAGTTTTAATGATTTGTGCCGTGCTGTTTCAAATCTGTACTTTATTTGTTTGAAGATTGTAGAGGTATAAGATGTTTTGAAAGCGTTGTGTTATTTGCATGTCTGGCCTCAGCCGGGGGCTGCGCCCCGCGGCTCGCGCGTGTCTCGGCCCGCGCCGGGAAAATTGCCAATTTCTCGTAAATTCAGCCTTAATTGCACATCTCGGCGTATTCTCGCGAGATTCTCGTAATTCGCGCACTCCTCGCACTCTCCCGCACATCGACCTTATTCGACGGAATTCAAATTACCTGCGAATTAAATGTCGTGACGTCAACTCACGGCTGATTCTTATCGACGTGAATTTTTTGGGACAATAAAGAACTTTAATTTTTTTTAAATAAATACACAGGTAACTCACGTTTTGATATAGTGCTAAACGAGCTGCGAACCCGCGCGTGCTTTCCTTGAAAAAGATCGCCGGACGCGATCGAAACTTGAGTCGGACTGGACTAACTATATTAAAATGTGAGTTACTCGTGTATTTATTTAAAATGTGTAATAACCACGTTAGTTTTCATACTAAAACTTTAAATTTTGTTCAGCATTATTTTTATTATTCAAACGGACATCAAAATGATATTCATTGAAATAATGATCAAGATGTATTATAATAGACTTCTTGTATCTTTTTTGAAGTTTACACGCAAATTAGTTTTTTTTTCTTAATCTAGATTAGATTATGAAATTTTGTTTTTGTACTGAGCTACACGGTGCGCAGCTACACGCCATTGGAATTACATCTACAGGTGCGGTTAGGCTTAGAGCAAATATTTATTATTTCTCATCTTATAATAGGGATGTGTTTGTTTCTTAATAGGCCGATAGCACGGTTCAATAATTGTACTTGAATTTCCCTGTCGCCAAAAAAAACTTTAAATAAAACTGTCGGCTTCACTATGTCTTGAAAATCTGCAACTTTTCAAGGTTAGAGTGACTAAACTATCTATTTTCTGTTTCACCTTCCACCACACCATAGTTCTTTGTGCTCGACTTTTACTCGAGATGACTTTTTTTACTGCAATATTCAAAGATAAACTACAAATACACATAATTTCGTAGTGTTTCAAATAAAATATTGGTTGTTTCCTTGTCGCTAGTTGTGACTTTAGCTCGAGCTATGTTACAGCCTGTAGTCTACCGAACCCATGGGATAAACAAAACGTAATACTAAATTTAACCTAAACCAAAAGTTTTGCTTTTAACTGCGTTCCAGATGTACACCTTTTTATTTATTTTTCAAGTTGGTATACATTGGTTACAGTTGGTTTACATTTGATTGCCGTCTGCCGTTAAGCGACGATGCGGTCGACGATGGAGCGTGTTTACCTAGAAGAAACCGAATCACTCTCGATTTCAATACGCCAAGACATCATCATCATCGCAAAACATCTAAATATATACAAATCAAGTGTCATGATATTACTCGTAGTTTCTTGTGAACGCTAAACCAAATCTAGCGATACTCAAGAAAATTGACATTTATGTGTAATTTCGTTCAACTTGAGAGATAGGATAGTTAGGGTTTCGTAGCCAAATGACAAAATACGGGACCCTTATAGATTCTTGATGTCTGTCTGTCCGTCCGTATGTCACAGCCACTTTTCTCCGAAATTATTTTTATTTCGATTTGTGGTATTTAGGTATATGACGGCTTGCGCGAAGGAAACCGGAATGAGCCACTAGTTACATTCTACATTTGTACACCGAGTCTCCATCCTACGTGTGATTGGCGGAACAGATAACGTCACGAGAAGAAGCACGTCGCCGTGACGTCAGCACGCTCGAGGCGCTCGCGAGCAAATCTGATTTGAGCAATTTGAGCGGATTTGAGCAGAAAATTGGCCGCGACGCAATTGCCAATTGAAGCTCTCACCAGACGATTGGCCCAATATAGAATAAGGCACGACGCGATATTGCTTATATTATATTCTGGAAATTGCTTCGTGAAGCGATTCTGGTTTATTCTGTTTGGGAGCTGTCACAACGGTTCCGGGACACGCTCACTGCTCCACTAGTTAGCGGTCGATTACGTTATATTTCGAATAATATACTATTTGTCTCCATCAACTAGATAATGTACATATACGTCAACTAATCTATCTGAAATCAATCCGAGTCTACAAAACAGTTTTATATTTGAATTCAGATTTGAAATTAAACGACCTTAAATTTAAACCTCAACTAAAAACCATCCCGGATTTATCAGGGTCACTGCATATACCTAAATCTTTTAAACTTTTAACTAATATGGATAACATTACACCATTACCCAGAACTTCGCGATTTATATTATTAATTTTGAATTATCTTTCAACGTCTCAGTCGCATTACGACAGACAGCATAACGACAGAGACACAGAAGAGAGAGAGAGACAGAAATTCAATACGAGCAGGACATGTTTCTGATGGTAAGCAACACGTTATGGTCAGCTTACAACAGCACAGGGACACGCAGCTATTGAAATATATAGTCTAAATAATTTCCTAGTGCTGCACTGTACTCGTCACTTAGATTTATAAGATGATCCATCTCTATCTCAACGCTCCTGTAATTTCTCTGTAAACATTGCCCTTCAAACTGGAACACAATGATGTTAGCACATTACTACTGGAAATAGTGTTTCGTTACGCTCATTGCACGCTGGCACTGCATCTATCTCTCTTTCACTCGTTTGCATTGTATGCTTATCATTTCATGAACTTTACAGACAACAATTTTTTTATTGGGTCCTGGCATTACGAAATCAGTCTGTCATGGAAACTGAGCGGTTTAATGAGGTATGTCCATCGTGTGGGTGGTGTGGTGGTCACTGGCCAGTCCTCTAGAAACTTCGTGAAGCGGTCCATTGCCGGCCGGTGTGAATGTCTCGGTGGCTCGGTAGCAGCGACCGGCCGCACACTGATATAATATTTAGCGTTTCCTACGAGCTGTTGACTGGCGTGCACACTTACGACATGAAACTCGGTTTTTGGAACGAAGTTCCTTATCGCGCGTTGTGAAAGGGGGCTAGACGGAAAAAAATCTTACGAAAAGTTGTCACGACACTTTTTGCTATTGTAAGCTGTGCGGCGTCGCATGTTTCTCTGTCTGTCTTTCTCTCTCTTATAGAAAGCAAGTCAGATATTTTCATTTCTATTTCGCATTGAACAATGTGGTGTCGCGACGATTATTTTTGTTGAGTGTATACAGGTTTTTTGTAAATAATAAAAAATAACAATTCCTTCACTAATTAATCGAAAGGAACTTCGTTCCATTCGGGTGTCCCTTGACACCTCTCAAGTTTTTTATATAAAAAATAGCTTTATCTCAAGGTCTTTGTCAGTTATTCTACCGCCAAGCAGTAATGTGCCCACATTACTGTGTTCCGGTTTGAAGGGCAATGTTTACAGAGAAATTACAGTACTTAGAGATATAACATCTTAGATCTCCGGGTGACAAGCGCAGTGCAGTGCTAGGTAATGATTAGGACTCTTCATGTTCAGAAAATCAGAAACTATAATTATTATTTGATTACCTCGGCTCATAAGTCCTGTGTAATAAAAATAACATGTGTTCAAATTGCGAAAGGTTAAAACAATGTTGGACTCTTCATGTTCCGGTAGCTGCGTTTCACTATCCTGTAATGGGTAGGCATGTTGCTTACCATCAGGCACATGTCGTCTTGCACTCTACACTACAAAATAATACTGAAAACAATACACAGGAATTAATCGCGATGTTAACATCATTGTTCTACTTTTAGTCGTAAATCGTGATCGTCGGGACCCTACAACACCATTTCTTAAGCAACACCATCTAGCCTCAAACTAAGGAAAGCTTCTTTCATGAAAGTCATATAGCTAACATACGTAATACCTATATGTTTTTATTGTGAACTTGTTATCCATATAAAAACACAGAACAATTATTGTTGAACATGCGTTCATCACACGCATGCACAGGGTGGGAATCAAACCCACGACCCACGGCCGCACAGGTTGATTTACTCGTACTACCAACTAAGCCACTACAGTACGTGTGAGGGTGTCAGCCAATGTGTTTGTGTGTATGAGGGAGTGGGGAGGAAAGTGGCCGTGCTCTAAACAAGTAGTTTTGACACTTCCCGCCCAAAGACACCCACACTCTTGTATTAACATCCCTAGGTCAACGCCCGCGGTTCTAGATCTTACTCAGACAGACAAACGGTGGATTTTGGCTTGGAATGAACGTATAATAATTATCATAGCGAATGTTTATTTCTTGCATTTCGTGATAGAAAACACAAATAATTATTGCCATTTAACTTTTAGTGAATATATAGATAGATAAATTCTTTATTGCACTTAAATAATAAAACAAAATACAGAAACACCTTAAAATAAAGTAACAATGGAGAACCTTATCGCTAAGAGCGATTTCTTCCAGGCAACCGTAGGATGGTGAAAAAGATATGAGTAATGGATGACGGGGGTACAATTAGGAGTACATAGAAGCTTACACTTCTGTATAGTAACATACTAATAACTAATCTAACTATTCATCTAATTCAATTATATACAATAATACTTATACCAATATTACATATTAATAATTTTACATCCTAATACACAAATAAGTACGACATAAATAAAAATAATCTAATATATATAACGTATAATAAAAAGAATAAATGCATAAAGAAAAACCATTACGACATTTAAATTAAACAATTGGGAATCTATACTAATATTATAAAGCTAAAGAATTTGGTTATTGTTTGTTTGTTTGAACGCTAGGATCTCGGGAAGTAATGGTCCGAATTGAAAGAGTATTTTTCTATTGGATAGTCTATTTATCGAGGAAGGCTATAGGCTATAGAACATAACGCTACTATTAATAGAAGCGGAGCATGAATCAAGAATGTAACAAAAACGGGGTAAAATATTACTTTTTGAAAGTTTTCGTAGCGTGCTTTGACATGACAGCATGTGTCTAAATCTGAGTTGGTACGACCAGTTTCCGACAGGTGGCGTAGCATGTAGCTGAAGAGGTTTTTTGTTTGAAAGCGATATTCTCAGAAATGACTGAACCGATTTCAGTCATTCTTTCACCGTTGGACATGTACGGGATCCCGATGAGTGCTATATAATATACCACGGGCGAAGCCGGGGCGGACATCTAGTATATTATATAATAAATATGATGATAATGATATTTTATATGATAACAATGAATTCGACTTGCTGACGACTGCGACAAATAGAACTGTTTGACTTGGTCCTTAAAGACTGCAAGAGATGGTGAATAGTGAACAGTGAGAGACAGACTAGCTACGTCAAATTTAAAAGCGAAAGTTTGTATGTATTAATGTTTGTTACTCGTTCAGACAAATGCTACTGAATGTTTTTAGACGAAGTTTCTGATATGAAAAAATCTTTTAGTTTGGAATTAAGACGATTTTAGTATAAAGTTAAAGTAACGGCTGGTTTAGTAAGTCACGGCTGGTCTAGTCGGGGGACGGCACCAGCCGATCCGGAGACCCCGGGTTCAAAACCACGCGCACCACTGTCTTTCCGAAGTCATGTGCGTAATCCCGCTAACATAAAACGAGGAAGGAAGAGAGAAAGCGAAAGAGTCCCAACAGTGGGCACATTTAAAGGGATATCTCTATCTCACTCGTGATAAAAAATAAAGAAGGCTATATTTTTTTTAAGTATTCTTTCAATGGATGTAGTTTTCAAATTACGTCTGATTGTAACGTAAGCAATCATTTTAATCTGTTACAACAAATGAAGTAGCTCGAGACACTCTCATTTCAAAGTATCACGGTATAGTATGTTCATTCTAAGTACTTACTTAGGTTACTTTTCTGTACATGTACAATGTTTTTGGTAAATAAATATTTCTATTTCTATATTCTCGGAAAGAAACAAAATCCATCTAAACGAAAAAAAAACAAGTTTCAAAATTATATTATTTATAAGGTTTAACATATACTTAGAATTTTTCAATCATTGTTATTTTTCTCTTCGAATTTCATAAGTGATACACTCGAACTGTGGCCGCCATGTTCCTTGTATTGCTTACTTCAATTGTATAGCTTTGAATTCGTAAGACGTCACAAACGTTGGGATTTTCTATAGCAATTTGATTTTTACTAAAATATTCGATAGTCATTTGTCTCGCTAAATAGTTGGAATACGGCGGTTAATTTGTAAAAGATGTGACACGTCATCAATCAAATAGTTCAAACGATTTTCACTTTTAATGCTACTAAATAACCGTGAAAATTCAGTGAACACGTAGCTGCGTACGTATATCGACTCGTAGCAGTTTCGTAGCGTGGAGCTACGCTGTTTAAGGGCCCTCTCCACGTACTACATCCAATAGTCGCGTATCTAATTAATTAAAACGTATTATACTAATATCTACCCGCGAATTCATACGTGAGTATAAAAATCATAAGCCACCCACTAAATGTTACAACTGCAGGGACTTGGCGCTTTTCTCACAAAGAGAGAGTCAGGCCATAATCCACCACGTTGCACTAGTGTGGTTCGATGGGTGACCTCAAAATATTTTAGAACATATCGGTTTCATTCGCCGTTTTTAAGTTAGCGCTATTACGCACATGACACTAACGCCCTGGGCCAGCGTGGTAGGCCCGAGTCTCTGTGGAAATTTTTATTGGGATGCTTATGCTAAGCTTGAGTGTAGTGCAGACAGAACGGCGATCAAAGGCTAGTGTTACATAAAAAGCCGCGACAGCTGGCGTCGGACACAGCTAGTAAGCGATGTCCCCGGGGATGACTCGGCTACTCTCTTTAAGTGATTTGATGAAATTTCTGCTCGGGGACAGACAAACTGTGCAATAAGTTAGTTATACAACGTAGTGGTATATACAGAGTTACGCAAAGCACTTGTGACAGGTCACGTTCGTTATTCTGATCAATTTTTAGTGAGGAACACCAGGCACCAGGCTGGGGGTCGCTTTCTTTCAAGTAAACAAATTAAATATTGAAATAAACATTTTTTTTTAATTACTAGTAATTAGGCGGGACGGCGCTCAAGTTCAAACCTATTTTTTAAAGTTTCATAGTTAAAAAACTAACACTGTCCAAACTGTTACGAAAAAAAATAGCTCTTAGATCATTGTTTGCAAGTCTACAAGCAAATTTTTTTGAAATTGTTATGTAAATATTTAATTTTAATAATTTAAAGTTATGTCTAAATCAACATGAATGAAAATAAGTACACAATTTTGTTTCAAAGCGCCCGTACCTCTTTTCGAGTCATAGGAACCATTTCCTTATCTGTGTCATAATTACCTAAAACCTTAGCAGCATTTAAATCAACTAATTTCAAATCTTAATCAATGTATTGAGTAGCTCTATAAATAAGATATACTTTTATACATATATCTATTATTGATTTACTTATATAGAATCTTATCAGATATTATATTTACCTCTTAGTTAGTCTTAGCTTGATAAATAAATAAATAGCATAATATGATAATTTATAACTTAGATTTAGGTGTTTCGGCGTTTACTCTAACCCCATTCTTGTATTAGAGGCTAACTGAAGATAGATATTATACTAATGATAAGGTTTTTATTAAAAAAATAGAACAACCTTGCTCTTTTTTGTATCATCATTAGGTACCTTGTACGGGGTGTCTGTCCCCCGAGCCCCGAGCCCCGACCGACAAAACATATCGTAAAATGAGATTAAAAAGTAGACGCAGATCGTGACGTCACGGCGTGACCAACGGCTGACTAGCCGCCGCCATCGGTCACGCCCGCCTGCGCTGCCGTGAAATCGGACACATGTCGGAGTCGCCCCAACTCTACACGCTTATAACGGACTATCGGACAATTGTCGCTGTTTTCCAAACATTTATATTGCTTACGCGAGCTAAACACCTGTCCCATTTTTGAGCAAAATCAGATCGGTGGAAGGTGTAAGTATTTTTATCGTAAGACAAACTTGAGCCCTAGCTAGACTTTGTAATCAAACGCAGCACGCTGGCAAAATCGCGGTGATATTACCGAATGGAAGCCATTAGAAAACGGAGAATACTTTGTAAAGTGGTGGATAATCATATAAAAACTTAAGTGTATTCTTGAATGACAGAACGATTAAATCAAACTCAATACAATGTATGTGCTTATTAATTATTTTTTCCCAATGAAGATGGCTGTATTCAAATCAAGAGCAATCATTTTCTCCAGTCACAATAGTTAATTTTCAGCTTTAGATTTTCTAATCTAAAGCTGAAATTCTAATCAAACTAATTTTAGTTTGATCTTATCTGAGTCCGCCTGTGGAGCACCTTTGCTATGTATTCTACCACCTAGCAGAAGTGTAGAAACATTACTGTATTCCTGTTTCCAGATAAATTACAAGGGAAAGATGAATCATTTTGTTGCTCGGAGTATTGCAGTGCAGTGTAATAATTTTGGTTTGGGTTCATTCAAAATATTTGTATAGCTGAGCGGTAATGTAATATCATGAGTGTTGTGTGTTGTCTTAAAATTATTTGTAAAAATTGTCACTTTTAAAATTCGCTTTAAAACCAAGCGCTGCGGTCTACTATAGACCGCACTCACCTAAAAAAATCGATTCACTCTCGATTAGACGACCTCCGACTGTATCCATCCCTCCGCATCAAACCCTTTAATCGTAAACGTCTCAATTAACTTTCCGATTATCACCATGTTATTTGACCTCACAACAACACTACCCTTCCAAACATTCGTCACGCCGACAGATCTCAAACTTAGTAATCCATCGATGTTTTCATACGTCCCAAACTGTTCTACTCGAATGTGTAGCGGGAGATGTAGACAGCGTAATAAATTCGCTACGGAGCTGGTTGTTTAATAATTCATTGTTGTATTCATTGTCGCGAAATTCAATTACCCGGGTGTCCCTCCCCGCCCGCGCCCCGCCCGGCCCCGCCGCGGCCGGTCCCCCGGGACGGGCCGGGACGTGTGTTTAGTAATTCATTACACAATCACATAATTACGTGACGATCGTAGATCCGAGGTGATGGGTAACTTGCTGGCCTGCTCGGAGGTTCCGGAGCTTGGAAAGAGTTGAAGAGTTTGCATGTTTACAGACTTCAAAAAGAGGTTTTCAGTTTGGGTGAATGTTTTTTTTTTTTTTTAACCGATTTTTTTTAAAGTTGATGTTGTCAATTCGGTGTTTATATACACAGACTAAATGTCCGCCCCGGCTTTGCCCGTGGTACATACATAGCACTCGTCGGGATCCCGTACATATCCAACGGTGAAAGAATTTTTGAAATCGGTTCAGTCACTCCTGAGAATATCGCTTTCAAACAACAAATGCCACCAGTTGGAAATTGGTCGTACCAACTCAGATTTAGAAACAATGATTAGCAAAGGCTTAGTGACCCAATCTTAAACACATGCTGTTATGTCAAAGCACGGTACGAAAACTCTCAAAAAAGGCATATGTTTTCCCGTTTTTGTTGAATTTTTCATTCATTTATTGATTGTAGCGTAATGTTGTATACTCTATAACCTTCCTCGATAAATAGACTATCCAATAGAAAAATAATCTTTCAATTCGGACTAGTACTTACCGAGATCCTAGCGTTCAAACAAACAAATTCTTAAGATTTATAATAATTTTTAAATGTAGAGATAGAGTCTATAGTGCGATAGCTCGGGTAATTGAGAATCGATTTTGATGGTTCTTGTTTTGTTTTTGGTAGATCATAATTCAAAAGTAGTCCCATATAATTTTTTTCGAAATCTGTGCGGTGGTTTTTGAAATATCAAAAAGAATCTAAAATTTTCTTACGTCAATTATAGGTATTCATTTTCTCCGGAAGATGATTTGTTTCTACTGTCTCAGGCTCGCTCTGCTGTGTTTAGTTAATATCCCAAAAAATATTACATTCATTCGCGTATCTGTTTCATTTTGTTTTTTTTTTTGGATTTTTTTTTTTGTTAATTACTTTTTTCTCTAAAATAAATAAATAAAATATGTAAATATTGGTGAACAAATCATACACAACACCATCTGACCCCAAACTAAGCAAAACTTGTACTATGGCGGCCAGATAGCTGATACAATACTTATATATTTTTAAATACATAAGTACTTATTATCTACAGAAACACCCAGACACAGTACCAATATTTGAATTCATCACACAAATATTTACACTGGCTGGGAATCGAACCCACGACCCTCGGCTTCGCAGGCAGAGTTACTACCCACTAAGCTACAGGGCCAATCTAAAATTAACTATATCACTCTATATTTGAAAATACTCAAGATATTATTCATTGGGAAACATCCACGCGGACAGTTCCATTGCTTGATTGTACGTATAACGAAAATGCAGTGAAACCACTTCGCTTGAATTTTTGGAACGTCAACTAAAAATCGGCGTCACTTTTTAAAGTGAAAAGTTTTTTCACAAGACAAATTTCAAATCCAAGATGGCCGCCACCACAAAATGCTGAATTATATTATTTTATTCACTACTACCTCAATATGGGTATCAAACGAAAGGGCTTGACTAGTAGAATACATTGCACTATGACAAATTTCAAATCCAAGATGGCCACTTCCACAAAATGGCGAAATACATTTCTTTTTTCACAACTCCCTTTATATGGGTATCAAATAAAAGAAGGGCTTGACTTCGAATATTGTACAGATAAAAAATCCGAGGTAGTCGGGGGTTAGTCATAATTTTTAATTTTGTTCTTGTACTGTCCTTAGTTACTGCCTTTATTTTAAATAGGTACTTAGATAACTTAGATAGTTTTCATATAGGTTGGTTTAACATTTGCCTATATCTTTCGAGTACTTGTATGATGGCACGTGTTGTTGTTTGTTCCAGGAGTGTCGTCCTTGGAAGCTGCGAAGGACTTCACAGTAGACGGTCTCACCGCCTACAACGGGAAGAAGAAGAAGAAAAAAGGAGACACAGGTACCTAACCTTATCATTACGGTGACGGGAACTCATAAGGTTACGACTAAAATGTGCTCGACGTGGGTAAAGAACCTTGATTTCAAAAATACTTTTTTAAATACTATAGACTAGCAAGACGAGCAGGACATGTGCCAGATGGTAAGCTACATGCTTGCCCATAACACCACAGGGACACGCAGCTATTGGAACACGAAAAGTACAAATCTTTATCTAGCACCGCACTGCGCTCGTCACCCGGAGATATTAGGTATTTTTATCTCTTAAGCCAATACAATTTATATGCCCTTCAAACCGGAACACAGTTATGTTTGCACAGTACTTCTGATAGTAGACAGACTCACAGTCCAGGTGTGACAGCGAGCGTGTGTTGTTGCAGCCGCACCATCTTCACGTCGTATCAGCTGGATGAGCTGGAGAAGGCTTTCAAGGACGCGCACTACCCCGACGTGTACGCGCGAGAGATGCTCTCCCTCAAGACAGACCTGCCCGAAGACCGCATCCAGGTCAGTCAACACACACCTTCCTCATTCAGCCTCGGGCTGACCATATAGGTAGTCAAGAAATTTGTCTGCGCGGGCCTGTCTGGCATGCGGCAACCGTAGGATAAGGTCTTGGGTCCCGCTTGTTATCGCCATGGAGGCACCGGGCCCTTTCGGCCCAGTCCGACCCTGGCCTCACTTCACTACTGCTCGCCGATTGCGCCAAATTCAACCACAAACCCATTGACGTTATAACACACCGTCTCAAACAAAAGTTACAAATAAGTTCTCCTTATTTCATCTCTACGTGGGTATTTAGATGTTCGTACGAGTAGGTAGATTAATCGTTATGATCCCAAAAGTTTATTCTATTTTTAGTCAGCTCTATTTTTACAGCTCTATTTTTAGCCAGCAAAGCTTAATTTGGATTGACGAGCTTAGACATTTAAGCACGCAGTTTATAAAAATAAGTTCCTTTTTTAATTAGTCGGGCTTATTCTACGTATTTGTTCAGGTTTTTATGAATTACTCTTTTAGAGTAGAAGTGAGAGGATAGTACCTAATAACGCTTTGAATTGACAAAATAATCTGAAACCTATTAAACGAGCTTGACGAATCGACGTGATGCGACGGATATCACTCGCAAGTACTAAACTCACTATTGGTGTTAGCGATCGCTTTTAATGTCTGAAACATTTAAATTTATAATTGACCCAGCAACACCCCGCGGGTTTCCCCGCATAGTTCTCAATACCGTAATATTACCGTGAAAAAAGTAGCTTATGTGTTATTTCAAACTATAATTTAACTGTAGGTATTGCATATTTTAGGTCTAGCCGGGAAAACGGCGCCTGCCGATCCGGAGACCCCGGGTTCAAAACCCACATGCACCATTGTCTTTTCGAAGTCATATGCGTAATGCCGCTAACTTAAAACGTTGAAGGAAAACATCGTGAGGAAACCGACATGTACCTAGAATCTTTTGAAGTCATGTGTCATCCACCAACCCGCACTGGGCCAGCGTGGTGGATTATGGCCTTAACTCTCTCCTTGCGAGAAAAAGCCCGAGTCCCAGCAGTGGGAACATTCAGTGGGCTGTTGATGAAGATGATTCCGAATTTCAACCAAATCCGGTTCCGTTCAGATATGATTGAGCAACAAACATCCAAACTCTGGCATTTACATTAGGTATTAGTTAGAAGTAGGCTTATTGTTTTTGTGGGATAATTAAGTGATTTTTTCTTGTAATTCTTTAAAACCGTTAGTGAGTGAGTCTGCGAGTTTACGGAGGCAGCTCGGCGGAAACTCGTCAAGAGTCAGGTTACCATCAAGCCGACATCAATCGCCGCCAATTGACGTGCTAATCGTTCAATAATGGAGTTTTTGCGACATCCTACAACACAATGAGGTTTTGTTGTCGTTGTTGCGGGATCCTCGGCCGGCTTGAGTTACCCACTTCACGGGATTACTTAGACTTGTTATTACTTTAAAACGTGGAACCTTTCAATGTTCATTCAATCATTACTACGGGATATTTTTTAAATAAAGAGTGACGAGACGATCATGACATGTGCCTGATGGTAAGCAACATGCCTGACACATAACAGCACAGTGACACGCAGCTATTGGAACATGAAGAGTCCAAATCATTACCTAGCATTGCACTGCGCTCGCCACCCAAAGATCTACGATCTTATTTCTCTAAGCCCTGTAATTTCTCTGGAAACATTGCCCTTCAAACCGGAACACAGTAATGTTTGCACATTACTGCTTGGCGGAAGAATTACTGGCAAAGGTGTGGTACTTCCCCAGGTGGAGTCTGCCAAGAGTCCTACCACTACACATTATATTATAAAAACAATTTCGTTTTTTTTGATCAATTTATAAGTTTTTTTTTTTAATCAATAGGTTCGCACTTGACTTCTATCTTGCCTAAAGTTAAGTGACGATGCGGTCTACGATAGAGGGTGCTTACCTAGAGACCTAGACGAAACCAATTCACTTACGACTTAAAGAATTACTAAAACGACAAAACTATTACTAAAATTGCATCTATCGGAAACACACCTTTCAGGCAAAGCAATCCTTGACATTCTTATTGCAAAATTGGAGTCACATTTCTTTGAAGTCGTTGGAACATAATTACGAAACGATGTCGCTTTCTCGAGCTACAAACAACCTTTGATTGTCTTCGATAATTCATTATAGCATTGCACTCCGTTTGTCTATAAAGGTATTTGAGACTAGGGTAAAATTGTTCTTTAGCGTAGATTGTTTTAGATTAGGTAACATATTAACTTTTCTTAACTACTGCATGTTTCATATTCTTTTTCAACTTTTCTTAACATATTTCATTTTTATCTTTAATTTTCTAACTATGTAAATACTTAATAATTTTACCATGTAGGTAAAATGTGTTATATTCGTAATATTTTAAATGTATGTTAAACTTTATATTGCACGCCCGAAATGGGTAAACTGTTGTTACTTAATGACGTTTAGTACCTACCATCTTTTTTGTACACAGTTATGCAATAAACGATTCTGATTCTGATTCTGTCTCCAAGAGATATACTTACGATGTTTTATCTCTATTCTCTGTAATTTCTCTGTAACAGGAAACGTTCCTTTTACATACTTCACAGCATCTATATAAAATCATTCTAAGATTTTTAAGTACCTGTAAGGTGTTTAAAGTGTTACTCGTAATTATATTCGTTAAACCACAAATATTTTTTGATGTGATATTTCTCATTACCTATAAATAAATGTACCTACGTAGAGGTACGTTTAAAAAAGACATAACGTTTTTACCTTTTAAGTTAATACCAATAACACAATCAATTGCCCCACACATTTCACAAAAGATTTAATCGAATAAAAAGTAGTTTTTTGTTGTAGTTTTTGCGGTACCCCGTGTATTTGTTGGGCAACGCGCCCTAATCGCTGTTGTCGTGAATTCGACTCCCGGCCGGCAATCCGATACTTTACTGAAGAAAGCGAACTATTCGCGGAAGGAAGCCTTTTTATAACGATAATGGAGTTCTGGAATAGGTGTAGGATGTCGGCTGGATGCAGTTGGAGGCTTGCAGTTTTAATACAGCCTTAACTAGCACTACTAGTAACGCTCAACGAGATTTTACCCTTGCATTTCTAGTAGTAGGTAGTGGTAGTATGATTGTGTTCCAGACAATAATCTAACTTTGTTCCAATTTCAATCCTATCCCTTCAGCCAACGCGATTGAGCAACAAACATCACAACGTTGACATTTATAGAATTAGCAGGATTAGACTGATCAATAGTCAGCTTACATTAATTTATTTTACTGTTATTTATGTGATTATTATCTGTTCCACCCGGCACTGTATAAATAGGTAGGTACCTGTCTGTCCATGAGAATCTATTCTCAATTTGTTAATACTTACCTACTGCAATTTTTTATTTAGAATATTCATCGTCCATTTCGGTGTATAAACTTTGAACTTCATATCATTTCTTGGTCCCATTTTTTAAGTAGCTAAGTACAAATTTTTACTAAAAAATTAGAACTTCTAGTCCCGGATACTAACCTAGTCCTACAAATATGAAAAAGGCTGTATGTAAGCCATTCTGAGCAAAATGTCCGTCTGTTGCGGTATGCTGGTGTAGCAGCGAGTGTCAGGTGTCAGGGCGCCGGCAGATTCGTAATTATGATTAACAGTTCCGTCACACACAACGGGCCTCAAGTATCGCTCGGAAACTGCGGGGAAAACACAAATACTGCCACCCCTAGCCACCCCACCCCTACCCCGCACCCCACACCCCGCAAACATTTATGAAAATTTCATTTCTCAAAACTTCCCCTCACAAACCAAACTAAACCCTAATCTAACCACGTAAAGCTTATTGCCACTTAATTTCAGCGAGAAGGAAAACTTTACACTTTCCACGCGATTCTCACACGTATTCTCTGTAGCGGTTAAGTCTATTTTAAATTGGATTAGTGTGGTTATGAGTGATGGTAGTTGAATTTTCGGTATAATGGCTTGCCAGGGATTAGGTTTCCCCAATTTCGGGGCGGTTTGTGAGACGCTGCAATAAATGGATTATTATGCAATCAAACGTCTCGTTGCTCCGAACGTCCCTTTGTAAACCGACGTAAGGCGATCTCATTTCAAATTATCGTATTGGGGAGAAGGAGGCTTAGTAACATTTACCTACGCACGAGTTTCATTTATTCCATAAAACAATATTGAGCCTTACAGCACTGGGCCGGCCGAGCCGGATTAACCAATTTGGTTAATTATGTTACAGTCGTTTCAGTATTTTTTCTACTTTCCAATAGATACTATACGTACCTACTGGATTATACGGAGAAGACTTCGAAATACAAATAACTTTTACTATGGATTGTTCCTCTTATTTAGAGCAAATTAGTTCATAATCATAATACCTATGTAATTTCAGCGTTTCTCTATTGCTTGTGCTAATTTCAAATGGCCAAGATTATTTTGGTTAGGTAATTGTGTCTAATCACAAAATTTTCTACTTGTTTTGATCGCCGCATTTTTTATATAGGTACCTCTTACCTGATATAAAGAGAAGACCAAATTGAACAGCACAGTGCCACTCATTTATTTGTACATGAAAACTCCATTACCTACCCATAACATTACCTAGACCTCTACTACGACCCAACCCAGAGATATAAAATGATTTATGCCATTGCGTAGTTATTTCTCTGGAAACAGTGCCCTTCAAAACAGAACGCAGTAATGTACTGCTTGGCGGTAGAATGACTGGTAGAATCGTACCAAAAGTACTACTTAGGTACTTCAAGGGTTGACTGAAGGTGTGTTTTAAAACTTTTCAGCGAAGGAAAAAATTCCAAAAAAGCCATTCCTGACGTCATATTATGAACTGAATACCTACTCAATAGACAACGTTGAATTTAAATCTTACATATGACAAAATAAAACAGAACTACTTAACAGAGTTTTTATTGTCTTAAATTAAAATCAATTCCCGTTGTATTGATTAAGACCTCAATTTACAACGCAGAGGGAGAATACAGCTCTCGGCCGTTGTCCACTACAAATTAGAATTAGTGCCAAGTCACGCCATCTATCGAGCGCCGAGCTTAACTCGTCGCTATGGCAACCGCATGCTGATTGGCCACTTTTGCTTTTTTGCTTCGAGACCTAACGTCTTATCTACTTTTACTCTACAATTTTAAGCGTACTTTAGTGGTTTGAAATAGAGTTTATTTTCAGTTGCTTGTGTCGATGTGTAGTGGCTTTTCGAGACGAGTTTTGTTCGATGATTAGCTCCGCCTTCGTACCGGCATGGCGGCGGACCGGTTCGTGTCTTGCGTCTTTTTACGCGTTTTGTTTGCTGAAGCTCGCTCGCTCTACATGCGGTATAGGTCTGTACGCGCGGCGGCGAGGAGCATTACACTGATTTGTTTTGTTAATTAGTGATGGGCTTGATGGCATGATTACTGAGCTCGGATCGAGACGGGCTGGCTTTGTAGGGCTTATTGTTTAAGCTGCGTTAAATTTGTTTGTAACCTTTTAAAATCTGTCTGTATCATTCTTACAAAATGGAATAGTCAAAATGATCTTGAAAGTTTGATTTGAATACGAAGCGCGTTCGTTTTAATATCATGAACTGTTTTCCTACAAGAGGAGAATTTTTTACTGAATTGGAATGAAGTTCCTTAGTGCAAGCTTGGAGGACCTAAGCATTTAGCTGTTCGACTAAACTGAAAAAAGTTTGAGCCAAAACAAAAATATAATACTTATTTATATCTAACAGAATTGACATGTAAAAACTGGTTATGACCTCCATGACTTACTTATTAGGTGCAATGGCTGGGTCATAGCGAGCTGAACCCAGCCTCCATGTTCCTTAATCAGGAGGCGTGAGCCCCGGCTCGGTGTCCCGGTTCCGCCGGATATTGAGCCGGTGCAGCCGCCGGCTCGCGTTGCCAATTACTGCCGGCGCCGGCCGCCGGCCCGGATCCCTTACCGCCTATTAGTTTGCAATACGTTGTACGGTAACTAGAAATTAGATCATCTGTTTGTGAAAGCAATCCGATCGTGACCGAAATAGGTACAGACGATAAATGTACCTACATATAATATACCTACTAGCGACCCATTCCGGCTTCGCTCGGTTAATAAACTAGATACCAACTGCAGCGCCATCTGCCGGGGTAATTTGTAAATCTAAACCATCCAGGGCCCTACCCAAACGTATACAAAAAAAAAACATTCAAATCGGTCGAGCCGTTTAGGAGGAGTTTACTTACAACGAAAAGTGGCATTGAATTTTATATACCTACTAGATGCCCGCCCCGGCTTCGCCCGTGGTACATTATAGGGCGCTCATCGGGATCCCGTACATATCCAACGGTATAATATTATGACTGAAATCGGTCCAGCCATTCCTGATAATATCGCTTTCAAACAAAAAACCTCTAAAGCTACCTGCTACGCCACCTGTCGGAAATTGGTCGTACCAACTCAGATTTATAAACAAATTTGATTAGCAAAGGTTTATATTCAATGACGCAATCTTGGACATTGGCGAAATTACGGTGACATTACCGAATGGAAGCAAAAATAAAAATTTGAAGTTGACATAATCGCTGTCATGCTGTCATGTCAAGTGTATCTCTCTCTACTTAGTCTGTGGTCAAAGCACGCTACGAAAACTCTCAAAAAGGAATATTTTTCCCCCGTTTTTGTTACATTATTCGTGATTCATGCTCCGATTCTATTGATAGTAGCGTTATGTTCTATAGCCTAAAGCCTTCCTCGATAAATGGACTATCTAATAGAAAAAGTATCTTTCAGTTTGGACCAGTACTTCCCGAGATCCTAGTCTTCAAACAAACAAACAAACAAACTCTTCAGCTTTATAATATTAGTATAGATATAGATTATTGTGGTTGTCTTTTGTCAATGAACGAATTTTGCATGACCACCTTGTATGTAGGTATAGATAGTATGAACAGTAACGCATTTTAAATTAATACACGGGTAGGTAGTATGATATAGTCAGTCCAATCCAACTTAGGTACCTACCAACCATCGGCTAAAACAAACCACCATTTTCAGTAGGTACCTATGTTGATGTTTTACGATGGAGCGCTGTTACTTAGAAGAAACTGATTCGCTCCACAAAACATCGTAAAGACGACTCTATACTCATTAAACACAAAAAAGCATTGCATATTACTAACATAATCCCAGCGGTTTTAACCACGCAGTTGCTGATTCTAGGCCGTAATCTAACCGTGTTCCAAATTTCAAGCTGTTCCGACGTTATTGAGCAACAAACATCTAAACGTTTACATATATTAGTCGGACAATAGTCGTAGTGCATCTTCACGTCTGCTATAAACTCTATATCGGTTGAAGCAGCGTCCTGAACGGAGCGCGCTCGATATCGCCCAGAGAAGCGCCGATCAGCGCGGCTGCGATCGAGTGCTAACCGCGTTTCCTAGCTATTACGCTGGCCGCGGCAGTGTGCAACGAGCCTTATAACCGTCCTACCTGGACGAGACACGCGACGCGAGTTTTTGCAGCTACTGGAACATGAAGATAGCTAATCTTTACCCAAGCGCTACGCTGCGCTCGTCATCAAGACAAATAAGATGATTTATCTCTATGTATTCCTACAGAAATATAAATTTTCGGGCTGGAACTTATACAGTTGTGTTGCACATTACTGCTTAGCGGCAGAATAGCTGGCAAAGATGTAGTACTTCCCCATGCGAACACTAGAACTTGTACACAAATGCTTTTGTGATAGTAGGACTGTACCATTACAGACAAAACGCACTTCGTTTTACAGCATCCATCCCCAAAGTAAGCAGATGTTGCCGTGTTGGCAATAGGATGATACATTAGTGTTAGGTACTTATTTGTACAATTTTTATACTAAAGTATCAACATACAAACCGTATTTAGACTCGCTTTGTCATATTATTTGTATAATACTGTTATGTATTAGGTATTCCTCACACAAACACTACCTTGAACTAAAAGTAAGCAAATCTTATATTATGTTGTGGGAGTCAGGTCGCTGTTAAACTACCTACTCAGTACCTGGGTGCCCGAGCTTAGCTCAGTTTAAGCACTAAGTATACTAACGTACATACAGATAAAGGGCTCCTAGTAATAGAATTTCTTAAAAAAAAGAAGGAACTTAAAAAATTGAGGAACCGTCTGGATTCAGACCCAGATGCACTATTCTATGACCGCCGAAACTTCCCGCCTAAGCTATTATACTGTCGCGCAACGTCGCGAAATTTTCCGTCGCATTCTAGTGTTTAATGTAACAGTTTTTCACTGCCTAAAAACGCCAATAAAACGCGTTTATTTTTAATAAAATATATAGTTAGATAGATTTGTCGTCCCTGAAACCTACATACGTACATAATTTCATGAAAATTGTTCAAGCCGTTTCCCAGATTCAGACAGATTCTATATCTTAATATATATAAATCTCCTGTCATGATGTTTGTCCGCGATTGATTCCTAAACTACTTAACCGATTTTAAATTAAATTGGCACGCCGTGAGTAGTCTGGTGCAACTTGAGAGATAGGATAGTTTTTATTTCGATTAATAAATACTCTTAATGTGACAATATTCGAGCGAAGCCGGATCGGTACGCTAGTACTTATATAGATATATCCAATAATTTCTCGCTTGAAGGTACAAGATATAATCATGGATATTCCGTTATTTTTAGTGTCAGAGATATACCTACCGAGAGACGATCTTCTTAGCATTCCATGGATTCACCGTGCGGGTGCCGGGTCCATCGTGTGGCAGAGAGAGAAAACTCGAGTAGATCCCGAGACTTATGACTCGGGCGTAGGTTTAAGGGGCCCTTTCTGACGTACACTCACCTTCACTACTCGTTTTTCTCTCCCTGCCCAGCCAAATCTGATATGAGCCTACTAGTGCAGCTTTAGATACTCGTTCTAGTATAGAACTTACTGCACTTCTGGACAAGCCAAGGTCTTTCAGCAGGTTTCATATCTTGTTAAGATTTTGTGAAAATACCCGCATAAGTTTGAATAAATAACAGTAACATTTGACTATTTATTATGAGACATTAACATAATGAAAAACTGAACAAATGTTCGATATCATCTCACAAATATTTGTTTTGTTAAGGAATCGAACCAATCACTTACTAATCCGTGCTTACAACCGACTAAGCTACAAGGTCAAGGCGAAACAAAATAGTATTAACATAAAATATGTTATGTAGAGGTATATGTCACCTTATTGTACAATCTACGTTGGGAAGTCAATCAGTCAGTAAGGATATTTAATTTGCATAGCATCGCATCGCTTCCGGTGTGTCTCGTAGGCCGCTTTCCGTTGTGCATCGTCCCGGGCTGTGTGCACCGAACCTTATCAATGGAACCTTTCAGTCAGGCATTGAGCAGGATTTGTATTAGAAGCTTCCAGCACAGCTAGAGGAAACCAGGCGGCTCATTCCGGTCATTTTGAGGTACCTACTACAAACTTGGCTGTAGAGTTCTAGCTAATTCTAAGTGTTCTGGTATGTTCACTACTTTATATTACTTTGGTTATTATCAAATTACCGATGAGCCTTACTGTAATCTAAAACACTGACATTTTAATGTGCAATTTTTAAACTATTAAATGTATACATGTCACCGCCATCTCGCTTGATGTTAATCGACGACGCGGTTATACACTTTCTTTCACTCTCTTGAAGATGTCAAGATTGTAGCCATGGGGAAAAAACCCTCAGGCAACGCATTCCACAGCCTCGACGTTCTTATCACAAATGTAGAGTCAAATCTCTTTATTTGAGTCTTTTGAACGTTAACTATGAAACGATGTCACTTGTTCAAGCTACGAGCAGTCCAGGCCCTAGCTAAGCAGCCCATTTTTCCCATGCCTGAGATTCGAGCTTCTTTTAAGAAGCGAAGTAAACCTATAATCCACGGCGCTGTCCAAGTGGGTTACCGCATATCCGCGAGATGTCTTTTTATCTTCATATCTTTTTTGGAACATGCTGGTTTTACGTGGTGTTTTTCTCATTCGTTCTACTTTGCATCTACACTTGGAAAATATTCAGAGTTGCAGTTGGGATTCAGACCTGCAACCCCACGATTGTGAAACCTAACGTGCTAGCCTTACAGCACAGTGTTGTTCGGCAGGACAGTATAAACACCGCTTATTTATTTACTCGTAATCCTATGAAACAGTTGAGCTAATGTTGTCTCTGAGCTTTAGGTCTTCTCCTTATCTGTACCAATAAAACCTGACCTCCATCTTCTAAAACTTTACACACAAAAAACGCTGGCGTTTATTTGTTTATTTTGCGCGACGTATAAACATTTCCATTCAGTGTGGTAATGCCGCCAGCTTGATAGACAAGCTTCCGACCAGTAGAGGGTTTGGTCATCTTTATTATTTTTAAATCCTCAACGCTTTATGGATAATTCAGACGGGCTTAGTGCAGGTACTAATTTACTTAGGTACCTACGTAGAGTAGTTCGCATTTTAATTTGTTAAGTTTTGTTAACTAATACAAATACGACTCACTTAAGTACCTAAATGGTTGATGCCGCATTTAGGATTTAAAATAAAACCCAATCGTAAGAAGGCACACATCTCTCAACTCTAAACAGAAACCTCCATTCACCCGATGCTCGTATTTCAACGTAAATTCATAAAATCATAACAAACTTGCTGGCCGGGGCGCGGCGAGGACAATAAGCCCCCCCGGAGAGTCGGGGCGACTGGTGGGGGTGGGAGGGGGCGAATTTAGCAATTAGCGTGCGTGCGCAAATTCCGGGCCCCACGTAATAGCCACCTAGCCCCGGTCGGCGGAATGTACCGGACATGCCGCGCCAAATCTCTTTACTGCTCGCTCATTTTTATTGGGAAACGCTTTTTGCTGCTTCTGTGACGCGGCGGCAATGATCAATGCTGGGATTGATCCAGGAAGTTAAGATGAGGCTGGACCTTATTTTTGAGTTCTGAGTTGAAATCCAACCAATATTTCCATCTACGATCATATTTTTAGCCCTATGCAGATTTACAATTCGTTCATTACTCTGACTTCACGTTGAAGGAAAATATCATGACCAAGCCAACATTTTCCTGTAATTTTTCGAAGTCATGCGTCATCTGTGAACCCACCTTGGGCGAAGAGATCGAACACATACAATAAAATATCACAGACACCGTCTTTGCTTTGACACAGCCAGTGCCATCCATTATTTCATCAACTAGCGTACTTAGAAGAAACCGATTCACTCTTGCTCGATTCTAATATTTGTGTTGCGGACTACACATAGGTAGTTTTCACTTAGCTATCCATAATTGTATAAAAATGTAAGTGCCAGTACTAGGCTTCATGCAGTACGTACCTACCTAACGAACAAAGGGCATCTCGTCGGAGTTTAGCCGCAAGTTTTAAAGACCTGCTCTGGCGCATTGTTACAAGCTCAATCAAATTACGCACTCATGTAGAATATCGACATAAGCATAAACAACCCACTAAATGTTCGAGGGAGTCAATACCATAATCCACCACGCTCGCCCAGTGCGGTTTGGTGGATGACGTATGACCTCGAAAGGTTCTAAATCCATGTCGGTTTGCTCACGATGTTTTCCTTTACCGTTTTTAAGTAATCGACATTACGCACGTGTCCCTTTAAACAGAAACAGTATAATATTGGTACTGCTCTGTGGAAAATATTCCCCTGGTGAACTCTATAAATCGCCAAACCACTACAAAATGTTACACAGACGCATCTGTGTAGTTTTTAATTTGTCTAAGCCAAATAGTATGTCGGCTGCGGCATACGGAGTAATCAACTGATCCTACTTGAGCACCACCGGGGGTGGAACGCTACTACCCGCTCTCTGTGCCGGGGAGCTGACATGTTAAATCATAATTTTATTTGACAGAAAAATAATCTATTATTATTCGGATATGTCATTTCTGTCTTAATTATAAGTTTTTATAATATTTTAAAATAAAAACCACAATAAGCATTATAAATTCCTAAACCTTGATCGCAGCCGGCAGCGAGGCCGGGCCAAGGCCACTAGTGGTTAGGGCTGAAAACTGAGGAACCCATTGACGATGCTCGATGTGTCGAGGATGACCGCCGCGTGCATCTGACCCGTCATCCAACCGTCTAGCGAAAATCTCTAGATATGTTGGTCGCGAGTTTAAGTTATAAGGCCGCTCGTCAACATAATTATAGGGACTATCCTCATGAGCCAAGTAAAGGTACTGCTGAGCTTTCACGAGGTTCTCGTCATATGGTACGGCGATACCGACGATCGCAGCCCGGCGCTGAGACCGGTCTACCAGCACGATACCAGGCTTACTGGCGACAATAGTCGTGCCCGTGATGATATGGAAACTTTGTTGCCAGACATATTGCACGCCTCTGGAAGAAGAGGCCAGTTTGTATGGGTCAACTTTTAAAATGTTTTGTATCACCTTATCCTACCTGCAAACAGCAATAAAGATTTTTGTATTTATTTTGTGTTTGATAGATTTTGTGTATTAATATTATTGGTCTGGTAGATTACTCCTCTTAACTGCTGTGTTACAAAAAAATCTTGTGGTTCGTGTAACGGTGGTTTGACGTCACAAATGCCCAAAATCTGCACAAATATCGATATCAATACACAACTGGACTTCACTGAATAAATTTACAGGGTTTTGGCTTGCATATCAAATGAATGTTTGGTAAGGGGTAAATATTCATTTTTTCAAAATACACCACATAGCTTTAAACTAAAAAAGCTTGTAATATTGAAGTCAAATAGCTGATACAACACATTTTTAATTTTAGATACATACTTATGATAGGTACCAAGGATCATCCAGACACAGACCAAACATCCAGATTTCTTTTAAACGTCTTAAAAAGAAGGCTTGATTCAGTTTTCTTTTGAAAACATTTAGGTATAGCCATACAGAAACACCCACTCAAAAATCAATTTCACAGTTTTAATCTTAGATAGAGAATGTAAACTCTTTGGTTTTAATTACGACACTGTAGGCTTTCTTTAGGAATTTAGTTCCACTTCTTGGAATGTCTATCATGAAACGGTGTCGCTACTTAGAGCTACGAGTATTTAGATAGAAAAAAGTGTTTGATGGTACTAAATTATCAATAAATAAGGTACATATCAGCTGCACACAATACAGTTTGTCCCAAACATTACAAACAAATTGACTTCCATTAATCATAATAAAACTCATAGAAAACAATATAACTCGCCGCAACGACGACTAGCGACAGTAATCGGATTTGCCTGATTTATGCACTCGATTCATGTGTAATAATCAATTTACGTGATAAACTATAAATTACTGTTACGCTTATTTATATTTACTGCTCTCTTGTGTCCAATTCCGATCGGACAAGGTTTAGTTTGTGTCAACCTAACTACTAAACATAACTTTGAATATCCACATAACAACTTTGTATTCTCCGTTTGTAAGGGCTTTATTTCTACGGATTAAGGCACATATTAGCTTACATTTATGAAATAATTTAGTTGAAGAGGACCCTTGAAAGAGATATTGGGGTCGTCCCCTATTAATGGACTGGTGCACGAGTTAAAAGTTTTAATACTGAACGATGGATCTGTTTATTACTAAGTATGGATTGTGCACATTTTTAATGACTAACAATATTACTTTGAAGGTCTGGTTTGAAGGGCAATATTTCTTGCGATCATTGAGTAAAGTAAGCAATGCTATCGAGGCAGTGAGGAGAACTTCTTTTGTTTAGCATACTGTGTTATTACGGGGCAGATGTATTGGTGGCCAGCGGCCATACTTTTTAATGATATTCATAAAAAATACGTTTTATTCTACCGACAAGCAGTAATGAACAAACATCACTCTTTTCCAGTTTAAAGGGCAATGTTTTTAGAGAAATTATAGCGCATAGGCATAAATAATCACTAAGTGACGAGTGCAGTGCGAGATAAATATTTGGATTCTTATTGTTCCGATAGCTGCGTGGCACCGTGCTTGCCCAGCCACTTGTCATGCTCGTCCCAGCACTCTAGTTCATGAAAAAAATAGTGATTGCAAAATTGCAAGTCGCTCACATTAGTAAAGTAATCTCACATCAATATATCAGGAGAGCTCCCATTGTCAAGTTGATTACAAGACACAAGTGCCCCAAACATTAACTCCCTAATCCGGCCCTAATCAAATAAACGACATAAACGCCCCATCACACACTCCGGCAGCACATTATCGAGGGACTATGCGAGGTACAAGCAGCCTAGGTCGGGGGCCAGAGCTCTGGTTAGTTACTAACAACAAATCAAAAATTACAACGATCCTCTACGAGACTCGTAGTGGTCTTTGCGGAGTCCACCCGGGGAAGTATCACAACTTGGCCAGTTATTCTACCGCCAAGCGGTGATGTTCAAAGTTTTCTTTGGTCCGATTTGAAAAGCAACGACAAAATCAAAACATCAAAGTCAAATTTACACAAAAATCTCTACTTAGTCTGTGGATGAATCGACTAATATCCGGGGGTAATGGGCTGTGATTTGAAGTCTTCATATTAAAATAAATAATTACGCTGTTATATGACATTAAGCTGCTATGAGCAGTCGCGTTGCTGACCACCAGGGGTTCTACCGCCGAACGAAAATTGTCTTAGCTGTGATTTTGTATCTCTTTTATTTTCGCTTGAAATGATAGAGACAGAAATAGTGGATTTTGTTAGGCGGTAGAGGGGCAGCTGTGATATGATGAGGTCACTGAAAGCATTGAATCTCTTTTCAATTTCAAAAGGAGGTTTCTCAATTCGACCGTATATATGTTTCTTTCGTAACCAACCCCTGTGGTGGCTCCCGAACTATCCGCACAGAGCTGTGGGTAAAGACATCCATAACTCGCGCTTTACTGGGTCGCGAGCAGGCCCGGGGGCGCGCGCTACCATCCGTCAACGTCGCCGTTAGTTGAGACTGTGGAGGCTGAGGGGGTGTTCCGAGTGATATGATGGGAGAAGTGACATGCTAACACTATAAACATGAAAATCTCTTTGTCTTGGACAAGTCAGCTGGTGAAGTTAAACAGCTTTTTTAAACTGGTATAGGTCACACTTGACCGCCATCTCGCCTGATGTTAATACAAAATACAAAAATACAAAAATCTTTATTGCTGTTTGCAGGTAAGATAAGATGATACAAAACATTTAAATAATTGACCCATACAAACTAGCCTCTTCTTCTAGAGGCATGCAATATGTCTGGCAACGCAGTTTCCATTGGTCTGAATTTATATAATGATAATAATAGTCAGCTGATAGTCTTCTTCTTCTTTTTCATTTTTAACTTTTAATCGGTTGTATCATATATGTCATCTGATTCATCATGTATTAATTTCTGGCTTCTATCCCGGTGTGTTATGTTAGTGTGATATGTTTGATGAGTACAATTACGCCAACGTCTTGTGCTTCAGCAGGATGATGTTATGGACTTTGACAAGTGTGTGGTTTCATGTAGAATCCAAGGTCTTGCAGTAGTAGCTCTTGCAGTTTAGCCGTGTGAGCAATTTTAAAGAATGTCATTATGTATAGAAAAATCAAAAAATAACAATCAACAATAATGATAATAATAATTCAACTTGTATAAAATAAAACAATGTCAATGTGTGTAAAAGAATGTTAACATGTATAAAATTTAATATTTGTATACCTACTCAAAGAACTCTCACAATATATTATAGAGTAATCTGATTCAACCTGTCCGTTACAATATATTATCTGATCTAACATTAGTTAAATCTAAAGTTTCATAAAATATAGACAGTGGACACTAATGTGGCTAATGGAATTTAATGTGGAAGTTAATGGAATGTAAAATATCATGTTATACAAAATCTATATATCAGTATTCCAATTAATTTCCCTATCATTTAAAAATTCTTTCACAGTGTAATAACATTTGGGTACCAGTATCTTTTTAATTTACTTTTGAACATGGATGAGTTAAGTTTTTAATTGCATTTGGCAGCTTATTATATAGAAGAGGAGCCATACAAAAATACTGTCACTCATAATCTTTTTCTTGCGTTTGCCTATGAGCAGCCTACACTTATCACGTCGGTTCCGTTCCACTTTGTCACTCAGAGAGGAAAACAATGGGGTTATTCCTTACAAAACACATAACTTCAAAAACATAAAGGCTTGGAAGGGTTAAGATTTGGTTGTCTATGAATACCTGTCTGCAGCTATCTGTAACTTGCATCCCGAACATAGCACGAATGCATCGTTTTTGTGCTTTGAAAGCTAAGCCTGTATCCGTTGAGTTACCCCAAAAAATTATCCCATATCTCAAGACTGATGCCACTAATCCATGGTAAGATGTAAGAAGAGTCTCTTTTTTTACCACTGGAGCAAGCCTATGCAGAGCATATGCCGAGCTACCAAGCTTCTTGCAGAGAATCTCAATATGTGCCTTCAATTCAATTTCATGTCTATTGTCAAGCCCAAAATTTTGTTGTAGTTACTTCTGCAATTTTGTTACCTTGATAATTTATGTTTATGTTATTTAAGTAATTTTTTGTTTGTGTAAATTGCATTAAATTGGTTTTATTTAAATTAATTTTCAAGTTATTAATGTTCAACCAGTGGATAGACGAATTTAGTGCAGCGTTGATATTTTCCTCATAATTAGCTTTATCTTGGCAGGCTATTGTAATCGTGCTATCATCTGCAAATAGTGACATTGGATGTTCAATTACTTTAGGAAAATCATTTATGTAGACAATAAATTGAAACGGTCCCCACACACTTCCCTGCGGCACACCAAATTTAACAGTTCTTTCTTTAGAGATGAATATTTCTTCCTGTTTCGTTTTAGTATTAATCTTTGTAATTTTAGTTACTTGCCTTCTGTCTGTTAGGTAAGATTTTACTAAGTCAAGCACATTACCTCTAACCCCATAGGCTTCGAATTTACTTAGAAGAATGTCATGATTGACATAGTCAAATGCCTGGGTCATATCGCAATATATGGTACATATAGCATTGTTATTATCAACATTTTTCATTACATTGTTAAGAAAATCATATATAGCAATATTTATTGTTTTATTCTGTCTAAACCCTTTTTGCTCTTTTTGCTTTTTGCTGTTTTAAGCATCGACACGGTCTACGATGGAGCGTGCTTACTGTTTACCTAGAAGATACCGATTCACTCTCGGTTTGAACATACCAAGATTGTAACCATCGGGAAAACCCCACTCAGGCAACGCATTCCACAGCCTAGACGTTCTTATCACAAACGTAGAGTCAACCTCTTCATTGGAGTCTTTGGAACGTCAACCAACGCTTTGTTCATATACAACATTAAGAATGTCAATGTTTGGATATTTTGATGTTTTTTGCTCAATCTCGTCAAACCGTATGAACGGATCGGGTTGAAATTTTGAACACAGTTAGATTATAGTCTGGAAGAACACATAGGCTACTGTTTATCCCGGAAAAGTAACGGGAACGGGTACCACGCGGATAAAACCGCGGGGCGCTGCTAGTGATTTAATAAAGCATGATTTCCGAGTCTGAGTTTCAGCCTTTTTCAAAGGACGGTATGACGCGAGAGCATTTAAAATAAAATATGTAACAACCACATTATTTTTCACAATACAATTGCTATGGAAATCCCAGAACATTGCAAAACTGCAAATTGCAAGTAAATTCAGTACGAACATCATTTTTGTTACCGTTGTTTAACAAGAGGAACACAAAACAGTATTTTATCGTTTGCCATTATGTGTGGTCATCACGCCTGGCTGCCGGCCGCCTGCGAGTCTGTGCAGACAATCGGCGCGTACGCAACAATGGGCTCGCGTGTGCGCGCGGTGATTGGACTGTAATGAGGGATGTTGCAAACAAGGATGAGTGCGCAAGTGTGTTTCATTTGTCTTGTTCGTTGCGGTTCTATGATCGGTGTGTAATGCACAGTCGTGGCAGTTACAGTGGCGGAAGCGTTCAATCTCACAAGGGAAATATCCTGGGTTTAAACTACACCTCTTAGTATTTTGAGGTTATAGACTATTTTTATCACGAGAATATTAAGGGAATGGAAACTACGCGGGCAGAACCGCGAGCTCTGCTAGTGCATAATCAACTTTGAACATAATTACAATATGGCTACTTCATGACATAAATGTTTGATTTTACTATATCTTTCTTTTGTTTTTCTATAGGAGGGAAAGGACAGGAATAAGTCAAGATCCAGCTATCTCCAACTATATCCAGTATAAGCCTTGATAATGGTCACTTCTTTGACGAAGTGTATCCAATTCTCCAAGCCCACCGGTGGGCCAGGCACGTGGGCGTGCCCTCGACACTGGATCAAGTATCGCGTCGTAAACAAAACGGAAATAAAAGAGGGCCGCCATTTTATTAAGAATGATTTCTTTTGTTCCCGCAATGAATGCGCGGTCTCCGGCCGGCCGACAACTTGTTCTTGCTTCTTTTCGCGAAAATAAGAAAAGGAACAAATCACAACCCTTGGATTAGTGTAGTCCGCCATTGACGGCTCCCCGCTCCCCGCTCCCTCCCCTGCTGGGACGGACTGCAGTAAGAACCAGTCATTAAATAAAATCGTTAAATGAACCTCGTGGCTTATTTGGTAGTAAGTCTGCTCAACGTGTCGTAGGTCGTGGGTTCGATCCCCACCCAGGGCGAAGATTTGTGTGATGAATACAAATATTTGTGTTGTGTCTAAATACTTATCTTCTACTTATCTATATTCTATATAGGTATTAAAAATGTGTTTATGTTGTATGTGTATTATGCATTATATGTATGTACCTATGTGATGTGATTAGCTATTTTTTCAAGCAAAAACTACTTATGTGATCTGGACGAAATTTGTAGGTACATATACATATCAAAAAAAATTCTAGAATTTCAGTTTGGCTACTTTTTATCCCGGGAAAATAAGAGAACTATGCAAGTAAAACCTCGGGATGCTACTACTTAAGTCTGGCTGTCAGCTCTCTGGTCCTCATAATCCCGTTCTTGATATGCATTGAACACGGTTTATGGTTGATATCGATTTAAAAATGATTCTTGCATCGGATAGTTGAGTTGACCCGTGAAATGGTGTATGAAGCTACATCGAAATATCGGAGACTCGCTGCACCATACAGTGACAGTAGGAAAGTATTCCGAAATTATTTAAGAGTATTATAGAATCATTTTAAATATTATAAAAGCAAAAAAGGCTATTAGAAAATTCTAAAAGAAAATGAATTATCAAAATCAATTCGGCCGTTCGTTCTAGAGAAATCGGTGAACGTACATAAAAACCTCCTTTAGTTTTAAGTCGGTTAAAAATGGGTAAAATTGGCATGGCTCGTTCTAAATAAAACTAGGGTTACTTTCACAGTTATTTTTGAAATAATTGAAGTGAAGTGATCTGTATTTGAAGGCCTAGCAAGCCAAGCCCGGGAATTAAATCGCTAAAAGTCCAAATAAGAATAATACCCCTGGGACAGTCCGAGAGGCGGGGCGGAAGATCTGTCCACCGTGTGATAGTAATGACGACCCTGGCGCGAATACGGACTTGAGATGCCCTGTGTGCGGGAAAATTTACAAGAGACGAGCCTGGTACCAAAAGCATTTAAAGACACATGATGGTGTTGAAGCACGACAGCCGTCGGTCAGTACTTCGACAAACACTATGGATAGAGTTGACCCTCATATATCCCAAGGTGAACCATCGAGTGAAAACTACCAGGAGTCCATTGTCATCAGGACACGTCTTGGCATTCCCAGTTTAAAAACTCTACCTGGAAAGTTCATGACGAAAACTTGGCGATCTTATTAGAACATCCTGGGCCAAAACAAGACCTAAACAGCCAAGTAGAAACTTTCCAGGACACCATATATACATACTTCTCGGAACATTACCCACCATCAACTTGTTATGCTCAAAATAGCAAGGAAAATATGTTCAAAATGAAATTGCGGAGGAAGAAAAGAGTTAATAAAACGTCTTCGTGTAGCTAAAACCATGGGCGATAACCATCTAAGTCACCAACTGTCCAGGGCTCTAAGATCAATCCTTAAATTAATACAAGGAATATCGCTTCAAATTAGTAAAAATCGTGATAATTTTAACAGAGCTAAACACGAAGTAGACTTTGATAAAACCCTTTTCAATACTCAAAAATATTTTCAGGGAGCAAAATGGAAAGCTTATCTTGACTAACGCGCAAATTTACGATCACTTTAAAAGCACATACGAAGTGCCTAAACGCGGGAGCTCGTACGTAGAACCAAACATCCAAAGACCTAATGATCCTCTGACAGGCTTTCAAGGCACCCCACCTAGTGAAGAGGAAGTAAACTATCAAATTAAAAGAAAACTACTAAATCAGCTCCTGGCCCAGATGGCATTCCTTACATAGTGTATAAAAAGTGTCCATCAGTTCGTAAACATATCTTGAATATATTCATTAAGATCTGGTCAAGAAAGCAAGTCCCAGTAGCATTTGGAAGAGCAATTTTGTCCTCATCCTAAAAAGCAGGAAGTAACTCATCCCAAAGACACCAGACCGATAGCCCTAACCAATACAATTTCTAAAATCTTTTCAGTATTTTGCAAACAAAAATGACCACATTTATGACCAGCAATAGGTATTTCAGGCCCAATCACCAGAAAGGGTTCTTGCCTGGTATTTCTGGATGCCTGGAACACAATACATTACTAGCAGAAAGTTTGAAAGATGCCAGAACACATGAGAGGCAAATTACAGTCTGCTGGATAGACCTAGAGAACGCGTTTGGTTCTGTCCAGCATGAACTTATGATATTTGCCCTAAAATGGTATAACTTTCCTGCTGAAATTATTGACATAATTAATTCTTATTATTGCCACTTAAATTCGTCATAGCAGTAAACAAGGAATACACAAAACCACTTGAATACAATGTAGGACTATTCCAAGGGTGCTGCTTATCACCAATAGCATTTAATATAGTTATAAATATTTTAGTAGACAAATTAATATCCCGTGAAAAGAAATGGGGCTACCGGTTTAAAATCAACAATAAGTACACTGAGTCAATCTTGGCCTTTGCGGACGACCTTGCAATACTTACACGTAATCCCAAACAGTGTCAAGAATTGTTGAATGAAGTCGATGAGTTCTGTACATGGACGGAGGAATGAGGACAAAACCATCTAAATGTCATTGTCTTTGTCTGGGTAGAAGAAATACCAAATATACGTCTTACGATCCGGGACTCTCCATAAGTGGCCAAGGAGTTGCCACAATTGCAGAGGCAGTGCCTTTCAAATTTCTTGGTAGAAAGATAGATCACAAAGGACGTACACCATCATTAGAGGTGGTTGTTGAAAATTTCATGAACAACCTCAATAAGGTAGACCAGCAGCCTATCAGCAATATCAAAAAGCATGGATATATGACAACTACCTCACATCACGTCTCACTTGGCCTTTCCTAGTATATGACATCGGTAAAACTCTCCTGGCAAAGCTAGATGCCAATGTCATAAAGATATTGAAGTCATGGTTCGGATTGGCACATCCGGCTGATCCCTCTACTCTTTTAGGGATCACAATAGTTTTGGGCTGAAACTAAAGAAACCGTCTGAACTTTACAAACACCTAAGAGTTACAAAACGCATGTTTTGGGAAAGTCATAAAGACGACTTAATTACATCTCTCCCAAAAGACAAAACTGCTTCAGACCTAGAATCTAGACTTCAATTCCATAAACAATTTATGGCAGGTGCACAAGTAAATACTGCTGGGTTGGGTGCGAGAAAAAAAGGAAGACCGAGACATGGTAAAAACCTTTCTACAACAAGACGAAAATGACGGTTACAAAGTGCACGCTATGAATTTAGAAATGCAAAGTGAGTGGTTAACCATAGGTGAGTTCTGTATCCCATTAGCTCTAAAATGGCGCACCTTGATCTATGACTGGTCCCCTGCCTTATTAAAATTTTATCTAAATGCATTCCAAATGACCCTCCTGACCAGAGTAACTTGGTAAGGTGGGGAAAAGCCTCTGAAAAATGTTGCTATACTTGTGGAGAGGCGATATGTACAGCAAAACACATATTGGTGGGATGCAAGGTGCTCCTTAATGGGGTCATTACTCACGGCGTCATGACAGAGTACTTGAAATCATACGTGAAGCCATGAGCCTTTCGGTAGCTAGAGCCCAAAAGGGATTGACGACAAACAACAGACAAATTAACTTTGTAAAGAAGGCTCAACTTCAAACTCCAGGAACAAGCCTTACTCAATCCTGGGTACAGCACCTGATTGGACTATTTTAATGGACACATATGAAAAGCACTACAAAATCCCAGAGGATGTGGGTGTTTCGTCATCCAGACCGGACATTTTCCTTTTTCTAGAGCTACGAAACGCATAGTCCTTGTAGAACTTACCGTACCGTGGGAAACTAATATACCTAAAGACCACGCGATGAAACAAAATAAGTATTACGACCTCTAAACGAATTAACAAAAACGGCTATGTAGTTAGTTTATACGCTGTAGAAGTGGGGCGAGAGGTATACCAGCAAAATCTCTCTATAACCTACTGAAAGACCTTGGCTTATCCAGAAGTGCTGTAAGTTCTATACTAGAACGTGTATCTAAAGCTGCACTAGTAGGCTCATATCAGATTTGGCTGGGCAGGGAGAAAAAGCGAGTAGTGAAGGTGAGTGTTGATGTACGTCAGAAAGGGCCCCTAAACCCACGCCCGAGTCACAAGTCTCGGGAACTACTCGAGTTTTCTCTCTCTGCCACACGATGGACCCGGCACCCGCACGGTGAATCCATGGAATGCTAAGAAGATCGTCTCTCTAAAGTAATGACCGTGTGGGCACGGCACTCGGCTCGTTACTGTAAAGTTCGCTGGTCCGACACAGATCCCCTGTAACGCGATAATGACCACTGTCCACCTGATTGTGAACAAATCACCGCCCTTGGGGACGGCGGCGGGGGCTGGTGACGTCAATCATACTAATACTTATTGTTTTAGATAAACAAATTTGGATGCTACTAAAGTTAAAGTACTTTATTCATAAATGTACAATTTACACGTCAATTAATACAAACAAAAGAAAGAGCATACAAATTAAACACATTTTCAAAGTTTGAAATTACCATTTTACTGTATTACGAGTATAATAATTTTCGTACAGAAAACTGTCAAGCATAACAAGTGTACTGGCTTATGTCAATTTCTTTTTTTTTATACTCCCTATTAAGAACTTTGCCATCATTTTCTAAAAAATCGTAGCGAAACCCCCACTTAGGCAGTGTAATCCATAGCCTAGTCTGTATTGTATAATTATTGTAAATACATACTGGTATTTATGATACAAAACGTAATCTATCGTGTACACCCTCAGCTATCTCATTTGTAATAATGATGGCGCGTGTCTCGGCCGAGAACCTGCCCCTCCTTGCGCAGTCGGGCACTAACGACTCCGGTTCCCGGCGCCCCGCCGCGCTATCTCGCTGTCTTGTTATTGTTATTGTTGTAATTGTTATTGTTAACGACGCTTTTTTACACGAATTTGCGGCTGATTTTGCACTATGGATGATATTAGGGATGGATTACGTGCGAACGAGGGTCAGTAAGGAGTGTTTAATGCGTATATTTGTTAATGACGCCGCCCCGCAGTTTCATCGCGTGTTCGCATCCCTTGAGAGATATACGTTATGAGTTATACGTTGTATATCACTTTCCCACCCTAATTATGTTTTGATTGTTTGAGCAAACAAACTATCACGAGTTTAGATAAATTCCTATATGTTATACATCACATCCTATATGTTATACGAATCAGCTTCCATCTAGGAGTGAGACCGAGGGTCTGGATTATCTGTAGATGTTCATCGGTTTACGAATAATGTTATAATATACAATTTTTCGAAAATGCTTTTATTTTGAAGATTGATGTTTACGGTAAAAATTAACGTTTCATTTCAAAATATTAGCATTTTCGATGAGTAAATACACAATATTAGACTAATTTTGAATTTTCCCGCTAAAACACTATCGACTGATAAGATGTCACTAGTCGCAAAACATTGTTCGCGATTCATGACTGTATGTCCAGTTTATGTGTTTTCTTATCATTACTTGAATACAAACAATCAAAATCGTCGTCGCTAAGATCGCAAACTATAATAAAAAATGCAGAAAAATAAACAGTTTAGTCAGTTTCGACAGCTTGTTTTGCGACTAGTGACGTAATAACTCATATTGGTGGTTCCAGTTACGCGACAAACGTTGAAGAATTAATATGTAGCATTTAAAATCATTTGTAATAAATTTACTACGTAATATTATCTCTATATCGTGTAATTACTTTAGAAACATTGCCCTTCAAACCGGAGCAGTAATTTTTGCACATTATAATTTGGAGGCAGAATAACCCTGGCAAAGGTGTGATACTTCCCAAAGTGGATGCTGAAAAGAATCTTACGACTACAATAATGATGTAGACAACAATTTGAACTATTTATTTCTAGAGAATAAAGCATAAATAGCGACGTCGCTGTAGGTCGTATACCGCCTGAACGTACCGTCTAGACCGGCTCGAGACCGGAGTCTCGGTTGAACGACGAACACGGGCCTTTTCTCGAGTGGGTGTCCCTCTGTCCCAGCCACTCGCTTCCGCGCCCGTACCAATAGCTGTAGCTACTATGGACCATTGTGTCACAGTATGATGATCTAATTATTACTTTATTGACCACGGATAGGCAAACTTGTGGCAAAATATGGATTGCTGTAGTGGGTCTAATGCTTAGCTTTGCGAATGCTTGAAGTGATCTGTATTTGAAGCAAAAGAGTTCAAATCATGCAATGCTAACCTTGTTTTAAATTGTACATCAACACAACAAGAGGCGCGCGCACTAATAAACCATTTTGTCGATCTACATATATGTTGCTTACATTGCGCTCGTCACTCTTGGAAACAGCACTATCCCTCTGAGTAAACATGTAGTAATGTCACCAGATTAAATAATTACCGAATGGTAGATATAATTGACAAAGTTTTGTCCCTTACCTTGAGTGGACTCTTTTTGAATTTTCTTCTATAAGTTCATTATATTGTGAGAGGTATACAAATATAAAATTTTATACATGTTGACATTCTTTTATACATATTTACATTTTTTTATTATATCCAAATGGAATTATTTTTATTTGATTAGGTACTCTATACATAATTACATTCTTTGACATTGCTCTCACGGCTAAACTGCAAGAGTTACTACCGCAAGACCTTGGATTTAAACTACATACTTGTCAAAGTCCTTAACAGCATCCTGCTGAAGCACAAGACGTTGGCGTAATTGTGCTCACCAAACATATCACACTTACCTAGCACAACTGCCAAATTTAACACAAAAGCCAGAAATTAATAAACGATGAATCAGACGACATTTAATATGATACAACCAATTAAAAGCTAAAAATTAAAAAAGAAGACGAAGACTTTATCAGCTGACTATTATTATCATTGTATAAATTCAGACTAATGGAAACTGTGTTGCCGAGCATATTGCATGCCTCTAGAAGTAGAGGCCAGTTTGTATGGGTCAACTATTAATTTGTTTTGTATCACCTTATCTTACCTGCAAACAGGAATAAAAATGTATGTATTTGTATTCCACGTACTTTTTCTTAAGTAGTATTTAGAAGTGGGTACTGTGTTGTCAGGAGCACAAATTATTGTGGTTGCCTCTTTCCCTCTTTTCCCGTTTCTCTTGCTCTCTAAATGTTCCTGTTCGCTGTTCAAAAGCTTTTTTGTAAGTGACTTATTAGATATCGTGACTGTCGTCGTGGCTTCGTTAATAGCAGGTAAGACTACCGAAGGCAAAGCATAGATTCAATTCCCATCAAGTACAAATATCTGTGAGATGAATACAATTATTTGTTCTGAGTCTGAATGTTTCTATGGTTTATAAGTGTGTATTTACTATCATACATTTACTTAAGCATAATATCAGATATCAAAGCATTGCATAGTTTGGGCTCTGGCCGAAGTCTGGGCTAACTTAGACGCTATGCTGTAACGCGCTGACAGTACTTATTAAGAGGTCAACCTCCATAGCGTTGTGTCTCTGCTATTGTTGTTTCATTCATTTAGAATTGAAGTAAAAGAGATAACCATATCAATGTTATAAACAATTTTGCAGGGGGTAGAATCCCCCCCAACCAGCAAAACAGGCTCAGAACTCGCACTTTATAAGAGTGGTAGACTTTAAGCGCTCTTATAATTGTTTTAGAACATGCCATCGATCCTAATTACATTTTAGACAAGCCGGTATGGTCTCAAGAACGCTCAGTCTCATAACCAAGTCTCATATATGTATAGAAGAGACATTTACTATGCTATTGTAAGCCACTTACTCCTATAAGAGCATTTACTAAGACTAGTTGCACTTGAAAAAAACTTGCTCTTATATGCGTATTTTCTAAGCTCGTTTGATTTTATAATAGACTTGCTAAATGCTATTGTAAGATGTCAGACTAATATCAGCATTGCATAAGAGTACTGTGAGTACGTGCATTTCTGATCTTATTTGAAACTATAATAAGATCAATAGCACTGGATAAGTATTTTATTAGAGTGATTTTGGATCAACATATTTACAATACAAAAGACAAGACCCATAAAAGAGCGTTTGATCTTAGATCAATTTTGGGAATACTAATTTTAATAGTCTTAAGAGTAATTTTGCTGGACATACTTTATTTCAAAATTTTAATAATGTTAAATAATGGATTACAAAAGCTGGAAAAGATTTAAGAAAACTGGTGGCTACAGGAGGAAAGTTGTTAAGAAGTACAATGAAATGTTAAAAAGAAAAACAAATATACCGCTATCAGGGCAAGGTAGTGTAGAGAAAAATATCAGTGAGGGTTCTGCAGGTTTTGCTTTCATACAAGAGGTTTCATAAAAAATGTTTATAAAATTTCTTAAGTATAAGTATATTTTATAAGTGTCTTATATGGTCAAAATTTGTATTTTGTACCGCTGTTACATACTTTATAATAAAAAAAAATGAAAAATTATGTATCGTTTTTATTTTCAGCAAGGCAACTACTGCCTTCATAAATATGTAGTTAAATAAAAAAATACAAATCTTATATTACTTATTATCCTATATTACTACACACAAAATAAAGTAATTAGTAACAAAATATGAACATATTCTTTGGAATCTCAACTCAATCTTCAAATAAAAAAGTCACACAAATAAAGTAATTAGTAAGTAACAAAATTTGAACATATTCTTTGGAATCTCAGTCAAATAAAAAAGTCTCACAAATAAAGTAATTAATTAGTAAGTAACAAAATTTGAACATATTCTTTGAAATCTCAATCAGTAAAAAAAAAAATCTAATTGAACTAAATATATAGACCTCGTCTACCTCCATCCTCATCTACAGGCGTGATCGAGGCGTTTGCGTTTCGGTGATCATCTTGGAGTAAGAACACATTAGGACCTAATGTCAGACAAACTAACTACCTAATGATTAGGTAGTTAGTTTGTCTCGCGTTCAGATCTGATCAGATCAGATTATAATCCGCAACTGAACTTTCATTTTTCTTGTTTGTTGTTTTTTAGGCCAAAATAGCACGCCATTCTGCTCCCACTGCTCAGGTACTGTTGTTAGACTATGCTTTCCTCGCACAATGGTCTGCACAATCTTGAATGGCATGTTGTAAATCTTCAATAATCAAAAATTCAAAATCTGTAACAAAATCGTAAAAATGTAGGTACCTAACAATAAAAAAAATAAGGAAGTATTTGTAGCTAAGTGTTTCAACGACCTCAAAATCTTAACAAATGCGATGTAATTATATTTAAGATATTAAGATTAAGTTAATTTTTTTTTCCTCCCTGTCGTTTTAAGGTTTTATGTGAAATTGCAAGGAACCCTAATTTATTCCAATATGGAGTTATCTTTAGTATACCGAATGCTAAAATTAGAGTAAACAATCTTACAATAGTCTAATAGTGCGCTTGTAAAATGCAGCTATACTAATGGCGACACTATTAATACAAATTAACAAATAAAATAATTAAACGAGAACAGAAAATACCAAATTTAACAAGGCGCATGAATTTTGAAGCGAATAAAGAGGTCTACTTAACAGTAAATAATATATTCCAATAGAATTACTTACCGTAATACTTAAATACACGCACTTGATAATTACGGCACTTTAGTATAACATTGACTTCACAGCAACTTTAATTTGTTTTCATTTATTAATTGTTTTTTCTTCCTTTGTAACTTATTTGAATCCAACACTCACACCAACTTTTAAGTTTGATCTGACGTAAAATCATAAATGAGCTTGAATTGCCTCAAAAGATTCTAACCTTAGCCCAATATAAGCCTATGCAGGCTTACAAGATACTTACGTAAAAGCAATATTAGCCTAAGTCGGCTTAAATTAATTTTGGCTAGATTTCAGTAAGTGCAAACTGTATTCAATTAGACTGATATTAGAACGATATTAAACTAAATATGCTTATAATTAGTGCCCAAACCCAGGCTTATACGATTATATAGGAGTGATGTAAGAGCAAAAAACCAGTAGTCTTGAGATTGTTGTAAGCCTAGTTTTTGCTGCGCCGGTAGGATCGACTTTGCCTGGAGTTTGCAAGTTAATAACGACGACGCCGTCTAGTTAGGGAGTTGTTCGACTTCCCTCTCTCGCGCGCATTTATTTATCTTACCTGTTCAATACGGAACTTAGATTAAAAACTAGATAACTACCGACGAGCGACAACTTTGCCAAATGCATGCATGTGCTCTATCAATTATTAGTTTAAAAGTATAAATTAACGTGATCCCTCGACTGGGTATAATTGCCTAGCAGTGAGATCAGGAAGCACCTACCTATGTACCTATTTTCCGAAGGCTGTTAGCCTACTCCAATGTTTAGTATCTCTTACTCTGCTAAATACCTCTCAAAACTAAGTATTATCTTTAAGGTTTCTTTTTAATCAGAAGTGATGAGACAAGCAGGACATGTGCCTGATGGTAAGCAACATGCCTGCCACATAACAGCACAGTGACACGCAGCTATTGGGACATGAAGAGTCCAAATCATTACCTAGCACTGCACTGCGCTCATCACCCAGAGATCTAAAATGTTATAACTCTAAGCACTGTAATTTATCTGGAAACATTGCCCTTCAAACCGGAACACAGTAATATTTCACGTTACTGCTTGGCGGTAGAATAACTGGCAAAGGTGTGGTACTTCCCCAGGCGGACTCTGCTAGGAGTCCTACCACTAAAAACCCTAATAAAGGTTGCAACCTTAAAGATAAGTTGCTTATAAACGTATTCGTAAATCGTTTATAATTTATAGGTAGGTAGGTACCAAATTTATGAAACAATTGGACCATAATTATCTTTGATTAAGTATTTACACACCAATCTTGCTTGGAGAAATTCACAATAAGATCGTAGTTATTATCTATACACGTTTTACTTAATTTTGTAGATAGGTAAGTAAGGATACGAGGTAATAGGTTAATTTTGTAGATATAATAATTGTGAGAACAAAAATTATGCAAATGTACAATATTGTTTTAACATATCACCATTGAAATCTTTTCATGATCTTGATCCTCTCCAGATTGAAACCCATCTAAAATTTATCTTAAATATGAAATAACTACTCGTAATTCCATAGCCAACGATTAGGTATAGGGTAGGATAGAGGCATATAGAGAAAGAGCTGTGAACCCCAGACCTTCGTTATTTTAACAAAGCTGAAAGTTTGTCAGCGCATGCTGCAAGACATTTAAAAGGATTTTGAAAACATGACCAAAGTTTTGAAGATATATAAGTAGGTTCATCATTTTCAGTGTATTTGATTTGTATCCCTTTGCCCTTTGAATCTAAACTATTCTCATTCTGTTTGGCAAGTAGGTATCCCCGTGTATATATTGAATTCTGCCATTGCACAAAGTTGAATTCAGTTAATATTGATTGAATTATAGAAATTCACTTGCTTAATTGCATATTAGATATTAGCCGGTAAAAATAAAATTTCTGTTTTTGAGTACAATGCAATTTGTTGTCAGCGTGTTGTCGCCGCGCCACCGGCCGAACTCGGAGAATGCCTACTCCTCGACCCTTAGAGCAATACATCTGAATAGCAAAACAGAATAACGAGGACCATTTCTCAGCTAGGTTCGACCTCTCGGAATAGTTTTGTGGTCCCACAGACCCCTGCAACCCTTCAGGGGTATAAGGAGCCGTCCAATTTGTACCTTTCGTGTGCTATCAACAAATTGGAGGGCGCCGGGTTTTAGTAAATTTTTCAAAGGTTGTTTGGCCACTGGAGCGCCTCGGGGAGTCGAGGACATCTCGAGGTGTCCTGTGAGTGGCGCTTCTTACTCCATTATACATGTGGGCCCGCTGACGTCACTACAGGGCACGGCACAATGCTCGGAGGTCGCTCGCTCAAATTGCAGGTCACGAAAGTGAGCAGCTCGGAAATTTTACATTCTATAGTTTGCTTGACAAACACAACGAACATTCAATTGAACATTTTGAAATGCATTTCCACTCCCTCTAGTTAGATAGTTAGAAAACTCTTTATTGTGGTACAATAAATAAAAATATCACAGTGAAAAACTTATGAAGTAGCTTCACAAGTGGCACCCTTATTACAGAGAGCAATCTTCCAGACAACCAGCACAAGGAAAATAGGCTACATACAACTACAACAACATAATACAGGTTTATTAGGTATTTTCTAATCGTTTCGAATTTATTTATATCGAATTCAGATTTGAACAATACATTTTAGACTTCCTAGAAGGTTATTAACATATTTTTACAAAGTTTGAAATGATTTCAAACTCTACCGTCAATATTCGTAAAATAATTTCCACTGCTTCATTTATTTCCTTTTAAGATGGCGTCTACATTTTTCTCTCTATTTGCCGATTCTTGTCAGCTCACAATCCATTCCTTATCGCAGTCCGAGTGAATAAACAGTATTCACCGGCTCGACTACCCCGGATAGATGTAATCCGGTTGGCGACGGCGCCGGGCGGCCGGCCGGCAAATACACCGGTAAATAACCGGTCGCCGGCGCCGGCCAATCGACTGGAGCTGATACACCAACTATACTACGTTTATTTATTGTATAGGAGAGTTACAGTTACACCGTCTCTATACACGTCGTTTATGGCTCTATTCGTTAATGTTGTATGATAACTTATGGTGAGAATCCTCACAGCTTCACCAAACAGCATGTAAAATTATTAAGTGTGTAAAGTCCATGTTTTGTGAATGAAATAAATTTAATTGAAATACCTGGACAACTCCTTTTTCACGACTGTATCCAGATATGTTATATAAATAGATATAAGTTGGCATTATTATCAACCCCCGCTGAGGTGCCATAAGTTGGAATTATCTGTTGTTTCCCGAATATCCGTGGTTGTTTCTGTGTTGTTGTGTATTCGTTTGTGCCATTGACTTCTAAATCTTTCATTTAAAGCTGAACTGAAGTTTTGGCTAATATTTGTTTGTTTAGCCACTTTTTTTATATTGCAATGAATAAGGTTTACGGTTTATTTTTTGAACGAATATGTACCTAAATCGAAACTGTTTTTGTAACGGCAAGTGTAATCTATAGACATAACTCAATATTACTTCAATAAGGTATACCGTTTCCGAAGCAATTAATTTTACTGTCATGGATTGTGTTACTATTTTATCTTAAACTAAGCCAAACTGCGTAATATTTGTATGATACCAAATGGCAACTATTCTGCATCAAACAAAAACATAATCCCGTAAATCACACATACACATTTAGTTTCCCTCGCTATCGGAAAAATGGTCTTTGATTCCAGATTGATGAAAAAGTTTAGGTTACATAACCTTTTTATCGCTCGGAATATGCACTACTGCTATTTAGCTGTAAAACAATGATGCGTTCGACGCATTTTTACCGGAACAAACCAAATTCAATTCGAAGATACTGATATTTAAAATGTAATTCTTATTTCAAGTTACATTAAAATTGGTCCGCTCAATTCAGCGTGAAGAAGTTATAAGCACGTAGGCATAACCTTACAAACTTTCACATCTCATGCATTTCTCATTCAATCTACAAATGTGAAAGGTAGAGTGGTACAACGATAATATTCTGAAAGTTACGCCATCTCAACAAGAAACGAAAACAAAATCAACGTTTTTCATCGCTCCATAAACATTTTAAAACGGTCTCATTATTGCATTATGTAAAGCGCGTCATAAATGGCGCGACATGATTCAATAAGGCCCCTCCGAGCTCGAGACTGACAAATGATACGTTGGAACAAATCGCATCACGCACTGTTCAGCCGAGCTGGGGACGATAAATGGAAAATATTACTTACTCATTGTTTTTTAAGTCATCTTTAAGTAATGATGGACAAAATGGCTAGAAATGGGATCACCAAATTAAATATAAACAAACGAGTAAATACTTACCCATAATGAAACGAGCCAGGGTTGCTCTTGTTTGGAGTCTTTTTCGCAACTTTGATACTGACAGATGGACAAAAATTTTTATTATCCATACGAAAAACTTAGTTATTACAAAATTACAGAGATTGAAATTGAAACGGCGACTTTATGGCTAGCCGCACACTCGCAATACTTAATATTGACAATGAACAACGTAGGTATTATCAATAATATTGAGTGTGTACGGTCTGTATTGCGGTATTTTCAATAATATTGTTGAGACCTATCCAGAAATTCTGATTTTTACCGTCAAAATCGGGGGGAGGCAGGGTATTGTCAATAATAGTGTCGAGTGCGGGCGCTCGGCAATATTTTAGTCGAGGAAAAGATTTCGAATTAATGCAACACTCAATGCGAAGCTTTATGTACTTTACGAAAGTACTTTTTTCTTTCTATCCATTATACTTATATTAAACTTGCGGATAATAATCTAGGTGTAGAGTGACTGAATTAGATTATTTGACAACAATTTATGTGCGCATAGACATTAATATTGGGTGTGTATGTGTGCCTAGCCTAACTCTAGCACCGATTTGTGTCAGTTCAATCAAAATATAACGGTGGTAATAGCAATTGAAATATTTTGATCAAAAGTTGACAAAATGTTTCAATAGTTACAACACAAAGTTGGTCAACAATTGATTCAGTTTGGTCGAAAGTACTACTTCCTACAGTTTTCAGTGTGGTGGATAATAGATAAAATTATTCACTCAACTTTGGAATTTTGGTTTAACATTGAAACGAAAAACTCTTTGTGATATGTGATCAAAACTTTAACTAACGCAATTTCTGTCCGTTTGGGATCTTTTCAAGTAACATGCATCAGGATTTTTTTTCTATAATTTGACAGCGTTTTCAATAGCCTAAGTTGTGAGTAAAATAGTCTACGGCTGATAGAATATGTATAGACTTAGTAGGTAAATCAGACTCGGCGTAATTAATTCAGCCAGAACATCGCCGCTGCAGATCTGATCGTCAAAACTCGCGAACCCAAACTGCGGAATCTAGAATGAGTGAAACCGTTCGTTTGTCGCCGAACCTGTCGGAAAGACTCATTACTTGATTAAAGCTGTCTGTCGCGTGACAGACAGACACGGCATTACTAAATGAACTCGTCGCTCGCCGCGTGTCGCTTTGTTCGCTCGGTAATACGCTAATCGATTTTACAATCGATTGTAGCCGGAACAATCGGATCGCTTAATCGACTCGTACCATTGATACGGACGAGCTCTACCCGTTACTTGATTGTTTTATTGCAATCGGCGATTTGTGAAATGTGCTGTTAATAATGTGTTTGTGTTATCTAATTATGTCTGCTTTTTCATGCGTGGAACCGCACACGGGTTTGATAAATCGAAATGTTTTACTATTATACGAACTACTGGTGCCACTTAGGTAGGTACTTACTAACATGTGGTGTGTTATGGCGAGGCGCATGTCCAACTGTGAAAGGAGAAAACTCATGATGATCATGTATACCTACTTACCTACCTAAAACTAAAATGTTTTGTTAGTATTAATGTTGAGCTATCGCATCTTAATAAAACGGACAGAAAATTGTTTAGGATTTTATTATTCCTTACCAATAAGTGAGGTACTTCTCTTATACGTATTTATGTAGATAAGTAAAAGGTAGATAGTTAAAAACTCATTTTGGTTTAATAGAAAGTCAGGATCGTGATGTCAAGTTATAATTATTAAGTATAAAACTTTTCTTTATATTTTCTAATTTTAGGAAACTCAATTTTTGTCTAAGTCTGATTGAAGTCACAAACGTTGAGAATTTTTTTGCTAATGTCACTTTTCTCATTTATTTATTCATTTATTTCTCACCTACCTATTTGTAATATTTTGGCTCGTGTTGCCTTGCGGTAAATATTTGTAATATGGCTGTAAATCTATCAAGATCAGAGAACATTACGAATGGTTTCAATTTTAAAAATGTAATAAAATTCTTGAAATGACGTTCCTTGTACGTTCCTTGTACTATTTTTGTAACGTATTTTTATAAAATACGTTACAAAAATAGTGCAACAGTAGTCACGTAGCCGTGAAGCGAGATCAACACAATACATGCACTCGTAATAAAAGATTAAACATACGAAATTGTATAAAAAGCGAAGCAGACGCAAATATTGGTCCGTCAGGTAAACGCGTATTGAGCACAATAATTGATTGCAGCGCGACAACTGAACAAATACAATTACCTGTCTCGCCGTGGAAAAACGCCTTTCGTCACGCAAACACGGCCCATTGTGGCCGCTGTTTGTATGCCGTTCATAATTAATAATTACAATACCCAGCCAATTGCCCGATGCGCATAAATCCAATAATTCGAATTGTACAACTACCTATAAACTAGTCAAGTCCAGAATGTTCCGATTCTCTTGTATTTTTCAAATGTCTGTTGAAAAATATATTTGTTTTATGACTTCGTACTACGACAAACCAATCCGTGTGACCAAACTAGCTTAAAAGCTTAATAAAACTTAGCTTGAAAAGCTTAATATAACAAAATCATCGAATAGAACTTAATTAATACTTTAAATTTTTAACAAACCAATTGACACTACACATAAAAGTAAGTTGATCTGGTTGCCTGGAACAGATTGCTCTCAGCAATAAGCCCGCCACTTGTGGCACTAGTTAATCAAATGTTTATTTGTTTAAGAGTTTTTATATATCTTCATAAGTAGGGCTAGTGCTAACAGCTAAGCTATTTACATTCTCGAGTTATTTCTAAATTCAGAAATTGCACTATGGTTAATGAAATAATGATCCTATATAACACTAACAGATAGATCTTATTTAAAGTTACATTACAAGAAATTTGTCATAATATTAATGAAATTAACACAAAAAAAATCTCTATGTCAGTGATATACTTTTAGACTAAGTAAGTGATGTTACAGAATTTAGTTTTAGTATTGAAAAATAACAACTAAATGACAAAGAAGTTGTAACACGATGGACCAACAAACACCCAAAAAGATTTGTATTAGGTATTCCAAAAATTTTGTTAGTTCTATGTAAAATTGAATGTGGACTGTCCACTAATGCAATAGCTTCAATAGTCCCCCCCCCCACACCTCTTGTCTCTTCCCCTCAAGGCTCCTGATATAAATCGCCTTGCTGATAGAATTAAGTACAGAAAATAAGGAAAAATTGTTGATTTGATGATATTTATCGTAGAGGGAACTTGATTTAATTTGTTCGACCAAACTTGAGTATTGTGGGTTGGGGATAATATCTGCTATTATTCGAAAATGTCGTAACTTAGAAAATCGTCTAATAAATCTGCTTCGGACACGATTACATATCATAATATTACTTACAGTAAGTAATTGCATGTGTGTGAGCTCCAAGAGTGAGTGTATTTATAAAATTGTTTGTACAACTGGTTATAAAGCATAAGCAGATTACTAAATAATGTTCCCTCTGCTGATATTCGGGCCATTCTCTCGCAAGAAGAGAGTCAAGGCCGTGATCCACCACCCTGGTTCAGCGTGAATTAACGGATGATGAGGATATACTTAAAAATTGTAAGCTCAAAAAATGTTTTGTAAAAATGTATGTTTTTCAAACCAAACAGTTAAAAAGGTTTTTAAAACCAAACACATGCAAGGTTCTAAAGGCGAAGTAGTACTTATGAGTGTATTTTTGAACAGGAAGAATTCAAATTCGAATACAAACGAATAAATATGATGCAATGACGTTTAAAAATACTTTATTCCTTATCACACTATCACATAATACATACAATAACAGTTAGACCAGTGAAACATTACTGGAAGTGATTTCTTTCAGGGAATGTTATAATCGACAAAAATCTTGGAGGAACGCAAATCGTGGTGAACAACAATAGTTATTCATATAATAAGATAGGTGGAGTATAAAATTATATTTTTTTCTGATATTTCACGTATTTATAAATTCGGAGTTAGGATAATGTAGGTACCTACTTAGTTCACAATTATCCTGGGAAGTCTACCACAAACTTTAGGGCCAGACAATATTGTGTTCTGTTTTTTTCTATCTATATAATAGAGCAACAAGGTGAATCTCCGGCACTATATAGATAGTGATTTGAACTCTTCATGCTCAAACAATTACGTGACACTACAGTGACAGTACAGTGGTATTGTTGTCGACTGGTGTGTTATTTACCATCAGGCGCACGACTTGCTCGTCCTGTTACTCTGAACTTACTAAACTAAATCTTATAATATCAACAAAACACTGATTAGGCCACCAAAGCTTGGGATCCTAAAAAAGCAATCGGATTTATAAACGAAACACTCCGGCATTGTCGCCGCGATGATCTGACTCCACTGCGCTCGCCCTAAACCAACACTAGCCTCCACTCCGGGTCTACTCGACCAATTAGCTGCCGATACAACAATAACATTCTCATTCCACTCTATGTTTTTACTAGGTCTATAGACGTGTTGATGTCTGTGGTTTATATCGTGTGGACTGTAGCCAGTAAATAAGAAATTAAAAGAATACATTAAACTACATTTGATTCATGTGTCAATAAGAATTCTTATTTATTTTTTCTTAGCCTTTGATAGCTGTCAGAATTGTTTACAATAATATCTATTTCTTAAAACTTCTGTTATATTGAGTAGATTTTCACTTTTATAGATTCTATACAACATGTCATTTTACTCATCAATTGAGTTTATGCTTAGTAGAATATGACTAAGCTGAAACCTACTTGAATAATTTTACCACATGTAGGTTAAAAGACCCCAGAGACTGGCAGTACATTGTTCCATCGCCAACTCGGCCCAGACGCCGGACGCCGCAAGCTCCCATTATCCCTTATTATTTTACACGTTATATTGTTGCCATTATTCAACGAAACGCATATATTTGTATTGGACGCTAATGAACGTGTAGGCACCTTATTCACGCACCAACATAACTTTACACTCCTCAAACTCTGGCTAACAGGAAATTGAGCCTTACTCCAAAATCATAACCGCGTTGGAGTTGTACAGTTTGATTGAACGAGGGTAATGTTAAGCTGGCGTTTCTGACAAAGAGATGACATGGGTTCCATCTCGGAGTGTCAGCCGAAGTTTAGAATGAAAATAAAGTGTAATTGTTAAAGAAGGTGTGGTCATCCTCTCTAATGTGCTGTCTTATTAGGCGAGTCGAGTGTTGCCAGCGTAATTGTTGTTATTTGAGGTAACTACTTCAGTGGAGAGCAGGAGGTAATTTGCATGACTTTATTTGAAACTATTCAAAAAAATATTTGGGTTAATTGATTGAAAGACATTTCGGTCAAGTGTCCAAATTAGTATTTTGAATGAGCACTTACAAAATGTTATCGTAGCGAGTTTTTATTTAATTGCGTCATAGACGGTATGACTTTATACAATTCAGTGTTTTTTTGTTTGTAACTAGCATAGGGAACCTACCTGTAGAGCAGTAGAAAAGGGTTGTATTCGTCATCATAATGTAGGTGTACCTTACTAGGGATCAACTACGGATTTTACATTTTTACGGTATTCATGGGAAACGATAGTTTGATCGCAAGCAAGTTTGTGTCACCATTTGGAGACACGCGTTATAAATGTGTGTCAGACAAAGCTGGCCCAACGTGGAGCCCCTGGAGCACCGAACCCCGATCCTCAGACACAATCGCCCGGCTAATAGGAACAATCAGGCTGATTATGTTGGCACAAGTGGCCACAGCCTGTTGGCTCCCGCATTCCGCTGTCTTGGCTTCTGTTAGTTTGTCAAATTACATGTTTGATTATCGTTACGCTGTGGAATCGAGCTTGTTTTACTAAGCCCATTCGGGTAACGCAAACAACGGACAGCGCTGGTGGCGCGCCGGGGAAGCGCACTGCCACCTTGTTACCTGTCTTGAGGCAACAGCCAGACTATTGCTGCTTTTTAAGTTTACGTTATAAGTTAGATTATTAATTAAAACACTTAATTTTTAAGGACTTTAACTAAACTCCAATGAAAGTCAATATGTGAGGTTTGAGTGAGCATATCACTATTGATATGTAACCAAAGTTAAAACATGAAAATAAAAATAAATATCGGTGGACATTTCACCATCTGAACCCGAACTAAGAAAAGCTTGTACTATGGGAGCCAGATAGGTCAAATATGATTAAATACTTTCTTATAATACTCACACAAATATTTGCACGGGGGGGGGGGGGATCGAAGACACGATTAACGGCTTCGCAGGCAGGCTTACTACCAACTTAGCTTACTTAGTACCTTTTTGGGGGAAATACTTTTAGGTATGCCCACCATGCCGGGTCATGGTGGGGTATGTCGGGCTCGGCACAATGGGAGTCTACATGGTGCCCCTACCGACTAAACCCCCCACAGGTTTCTCCGGCATGGCCAGGGTCAGGGTCGCGGGACACTTTTCGCACTCCCATCAACGACCCTGACCCAGCTGCCATCGCCCTTGCGGGCTTACTTACGTACTACCTACCTTATCCCAGCCAAAATATGCCAACAAAGGATCTAACTATTGTCTTTTTTGTCACTTCCAGAAATGTCATAAATGTCATACATGTTGTTCCAGGCTGTAATCCAGTTATTCCCAATTGTAACTCAAGCAGTTCAGATGTTCCTACATGATTGAGCAAAAAACATCAAAACATTCAAACCTATTTATAATATTAGTAGGATATACTCGTAGAACTACAATTCAAAATCATGCATTTACCTTTACAACGAGCTCCGCACGAACCAATTCAAATTACGAAAGCGTACTGCTAGCTCCAAATCCAGTAACACGCGCAACGCTCGCTATTAACTCGATAGCCAGCTCGCGGCTCTCGGCCGAAGCAGTATCATAATCGGATGCATGTGTATCGCATCACTAGTGGGTAAAATGGAGGACCAAAGTAAACCTACATCTGATCTAGAGTAGATATCGCACATTTTAATTGTGCGATATTTTTAAACTCTTTGTCAATCGATGTTTTGTAAAATACAAAAATCTTTATTGCTGCTTGCAGGTAATATAAGGTGATACAAAACATTTTAATAACTGACCCATACAAACTGGCCTCTTCTTCTAGAGGCATGCAATATGTCTGGCAACACAGTCTCCATTGGACTGAATTTATACAATGATAATAATAGTCAGCTGATAGTCTTCTTCTTCTTTTTTCATTTTTAGCTTTTAATCGGTTTGTTGGCCAGAAAAAAACTATTTGAAACTGTTTTGATTGTATGAATAAATCACTAATTGTAGATAGTAGTAGTGTTACGAGTTATATTTTAAAAATTCAAAATAATAAATAAATAAATTTTGGTGGACAGTTCACACATAACACCACCAGACCCCAAATTAAGCAAAGCTTGTAATATGGTGGCCAGATAGTTGATGTAATACTCATATAGTTCTAAATACTTAATATACATAGAAACACCCAGACACAGTACAAAATATTTGGATTCATCACACAAATATTAGCACTGGATGGGAATCGAACCCACGACCCTCGGCTTCGCAGGCAGAGTTACTACCCACTAAGCCACGAGGTCAGTCAATAATACCGGCTTAGAGCTCACGATCTGTAGACATGTGTGTTCAAAATATTCTGAGACCTGGCAGCAAACTTTAGGTAGATATTTGAGGCAAACTGGAAAACTGAAAATTTGTCATATGGCTCTCTTATTATACCCCAACACGGAGGAGCAGACCTGGGGGTTTACCGCCTAACTACAACTGTCTTAACTTTGATGTCACCTCTCTTTTCTTTTCACTTTATTAGATAAAGACAGCAATAGCAAAGCTAAAGCCAAATCGGCTTAGTTAGGCGGTAGAAGGGTAAATCAAATCCTTCAATTTAGATCACCTGGCAGGTAGAAAACCTCAGTACCTAGTTTGGGTATTTTAAAACAAATAGTCTTCAGTTTTATAATATTAGCATTGATAATTCTTATGGTCATTACTAGAACCTCCATTTCTACATGTTGAAGGCTAATCCCTCTCAAGTGAAGTTTTCCAATCAGAAAACCCGACTCAATGTCGTCTTCAAACTTTACTAGCATCCGTCGCAAAACGGATCAAATACACAAACAAGCAGGTTGTGAGATTGGTCCATCTGTCCGTACGCCGAGTGCTGTCCTGTGCTACGCGAGCGAATAATTAAAAAACATATTAGGGACAGTCGGCCCTTTGAGTGGTTAATCGGATTGCAAAATGCGGTCTCGAGTACCGGCCAAAGCTGGATTACACCGCGAGCCCGACCACGGGCGGGGTGTGGCCCGCTGGCGGAGTCACTGCCGCATTTGCATTGACATTCAAACTATTTTATTTTTGTTTTTGTTTTCCTATTTCATATCTAGACATATTACTGATATGTCCTATACAAATGTTCGCGTGACGATTCCCTGAGTACTATCCTATTACTATCATAATTACACCTTATATCTCCGGGTGACAACGACACAGCGCTAAGTAATGATTTGGACGCTTCGTGCTCCAATAGGTACGTGTCTCTGTGCTGTTATTCATTATTCAGAAATGTACCAAATAATTACCTAACACTGCCACTGTGGTCGTCACGCAAACACGCATAATTATAATATTATGATTAATTTCTATACCCTGTAATTTCTCGTGAAATATTTTCTTTCAAACTGGAGTTCAGTGATATTTGCACGTTACTGCTTGTCGGTAGAATACCTGCCAAAAGTGAGGTATTTACCTGACGGACTCTACATCAAAGAGCCCTAACGTCATAATGGACTACCATCGTTCTTTAGTTCCTGTTTATTTCACAGGAGTTGCTAAATGGCGTAAACGAGAAACAAGCAGTGGCGCCGATTCAGCTGATGCTGGATTATCGATACATTGGTTGTGGGCGCTCCGTTAATTACTGCCCGAGAGTTCGTGTGTCCAGAATAACTTGGAAATGTTTATGCAATAACTTCAAATCAAAAGTACTCGTAGTTAAATTTCTTCTACGTAGGTAAGCACGCTCCATCGTAAACTGCCCCTTGTTTAATAGATATGTGGCGAGATAGTAGTCAAATCTATGATGGACCAAACCTACCAGTTAATTCTTGAGAATATGTAGTGGTAGGACTCTTGGCAGAGTCCGCCTGGGGAAGTACCTTTAAACTTTACTGTGTTCCGGTTTGAAGGGCAATGTTTCCGGAGAAATTACAGGGCTTAGAGATATAACATCTTAGATATCTGGATGACGACCGCAGAGCAATGATTTGGACTCTTCATGTTCCAATAGCTGCGTGTCACTGTGCTGTTATGTGGCAGGCATGTTTCTTACCATCAGGCGCATGTCCTGATCGTGTTGTCACTATTTATTTAAAAAAATATTTTAAAGTATTAGAACATTACATTAAGTAAAAGATATTCAATTAATCATCACCTTAGTAATTTAAAATTTAGTGAAACAAAATCTGTAAAGTGAGATTCAGATTCTTCATTGACCTTATGCTGTGTTATATTATTAGATACGTCAGCTACGTAGTTACATTTCTTAATAAATTTCGAACCAAGAGTTTACATTTACTACGTATGAGTTAGATTTTCCGCTCGGTTCCTTTGTGTCAATCGTAAGCACATGACGTGCATACTTTCTATGGCAACAGAGTGATGAGCCGCGACAAAGTATGACACTTCCACAAAAGCGACAAGGCAAGAAAGATGCTACCCGTGCTCTTGGTGTAAAGCGTTTGTGCCAACTCTATACGTAGTATACGTAAACTCTTTGATTTCAAGTAATTCAGTTCAATGTCAAAACTAATAAGTCAAATAGGAAACCATACTACGCAATTTCTTTACATCTCAGATTGAATTTGCATACTACTTACCATAAATTATCATAAAATCCGTAAGGTTAGCATAAATACAATCTAATCAATGGCCCGTAAAATATATTACCATATATTATAGTTAATTAAAAACACCTCGAGGTTTTCCCTCGTTCCGTTTTCGTAATGTTCCCGCGATGAAAGTAGAATTTGTGTTATTCTAGATTATTCTTTATCTCTCAACTGAATTTCAACCAGATCCATTCGGTAGTTTTTGCATGAAAGTGTTACAAACCTTCATACAAATTTTTGTAGCATTAAGAAGTTGATCAGTGCGTCCCGTGTCAGGACATTTCAGGTCAAATGGAACAAACCGTTTATGTAAACATTTGTAAGTAAATAGTCTGCTTGGAACAACTCTCTAGCTCTGGTAACTCATTAGTACTTACATACTTTTAATGCACCTACTGGCAATATCGTGTTTGTTTTTCGCTAATAAAATTATTCAGAATACAATGGGTAAGAAAAGTTTAAAGTAATAATAAATTACACAATGATACTAAAAACAATAGACTTATAATTTCACTTTATAAAACCACTGACAGCGGTTTTATAAAGTGAATTTTAGTTTTAAAAAGGGTATTGTGCCCGAAACGCTGGCGTGTGGCAAATTAGTAGACAGGTTTTGATATTGCATAACTAAAAACAAAAAATGTTTGTAAATAAGCTTAAAATAGACATTAATCACCTCATCTTCATTATCATAATCTGCGCAACCTTCTCCGCTGTTGGGCATGCATCTTTCCTAGCCTTTCTCATACTGTGGCACTCAGCCTCATATTCTCGGCTTTACATTTCCAGCCCACAATGTTAATGTTACGGATAGGTGCACAGTCTTGACCAGCACCCTTCTATCCCAACAGTTTTCGCTTCTTCTGCGACAGAATTGTGTACCACTTCAGCTTGCTTTCCCTGGGCTATGTCGTTGACCTTAGTTCTCTGACTGCTACATGGTGTCATCACGAATGCAATACTCCAGAGCAATTCCAAGAATAGTTCTTTCTATAGCTCACTGAACTACCTTAAACACTTATTAACTATTGTGAACGGTAATAGCCCTTGCTACTCAACTACGTTAGGACGGTACTGGTTATCACTCGACGTCAGCAGCAGCGATGGCCGTCGCCCGCGGTTGGCAGTCGGCCGTGGTTGGCCGTTGGCCGTGGTTGGCCGTCCGCCGTGGTTCACCGCCATCGCTCGATCGGCAATGTTGCGATGATCGCGATCGCCCGAAATCGCTTATTCACTGTCGATAGTTGCCTAGTTAGCGCAGCTGTTGTACTATGGTTTAATTTAAAAGCGGCAGCGGAATATGAATAAAACAAATACTTAATAATATTTTTTTTCGGTCGGTTTTATTTCAAATAACAGCAATCGTCACACATAAATAGATATTCACGTTAAACATTGTTAAAAAGTCAAAACCTGTAATTTATGTATTTTACATGGAAATCAAATGAATTAGAGACTGGAACATAGTAGGCAGTATCCAGTATCCTAAGTTAGTATCTACTTTCAATAATACCTATTAGTAGGGCTATCGGGATATCACTAGTCTCAAAATTCTAGTGAGTCAAATCATTTTTAATAGATGACGAATGAGCGCTAGTGACGATTACCAACATATGTTTAACGATAAGAATTAAACAACTGGTCAAGCAACAAGCTCTCAAACGAGACTCACCGATTTCAGATTTTGCAACAGAAAACTGACTGAAATAGGTACGAAAACAATACTTATTTCTTAAAAAATCCAAACCAACGTTTCAAGATAACTCGAAAATCTTAAACACCTTGTTTTAATCAATGTTTAAATTTCAATGGCTTTGGATTAACAACTGGCTTCTAAACGCCATCAGCCCCAGTAGATTCTCCCGCGGCAGGCCCCGACCGGCGCCTGCGCCGCCCGGCCGTCGGAAGTCGCGTCGTGTTCTCGTTAACACCATATTTTCATTACATGATTCTCCTGCGCATTGTTAGCGGCGTGACTGGCCGCTTCGCCGTCATTTGCCCGTCATTTTGACGGTCTATTTAAATTGATTAGTGCCTCTTTACCGGCAATTTGGGAACGACTTCCGTTTCGTTATTAACGGCGATCGACAGTTAACTGGTGTTTAGATAATTTTTATCAATTGGTATCCAATGAGGCAGTGAGTGAATGGCGAATTGTGTTTACAAATTCATTCAGTTGCAACATGTTTCTGTTAGAATGTTACAATAACAATGATGTTGTTATTGGTAACGTTTTTTTCATTGGCTAGAGCAGTTTCACAGACGAGCTGAATTCAGCTGAACCCAGTTAAAGTGTTCGTGGTGGACTCCTTGCAAAGCCCACCCGCGGAAGTACCACACCTTTACCAGTTATTCTACCGCCAAGCAGTAATTTGAAAACATCACTGAGTTTCGATTGAGGGCAATGTTTCCAGTGAAATTACAGGGCATAGAGATAAAACATCTTATATCTCTGAATGACGAGCGCAGTGCAGTGCTAGGTAATAATTTGGACTCTTCATGTTCCAATAGCTGCGTGTTACTGTGTTGTTACATACTGGCACATGTCCTCCTCGTCTCATCACTATTTACAATAAAAAAAAAAAATACGGATCGAAGTCAGATCTTGCGGTTTGCCTGATCTGCGGGCTGTGGGACACGCAGCGAGAGCCTACCTAAAGCAACACCATACTGGGTTCCATGACACTCAATCACTCAATGTGTCGCAACCGATGTGACACAAAAATCTAGCAATGTCGCATGTCGGATAATCTTTGGGTCAACTTCATAAGCTTCATTGCAGTAGGCCACGTAGGCGATGGCGGGATGATTTCAATAAACTCTGCAATGATGGAAATAAACTGTGGCTCGGGATAGAGACAAACAGAAAGAGTCTAGGGAAGCCTTTGTCCGGCCTTGGGACATGTCAGGCTCTTAATAAAGAAATAATAATAAAATAGACCCAAACTTGTGGTCTCTAAAAGCTCAGCTATTTTGTCTAGTCGAAAGGATAATATTGTATGAAATCGAATTGTTGGGCTCATAGTAACAATTGTACACAATCATAACACAATTAAGACAAGGGATCAATTTTGTTACATGGCATTATTTGTAGATACATTATTCGTTCACACAAACAGCACACTCGCAAAAAGCCATCCGATAAAAAAAATTACATATTTTAAATGATCGTTGAATTTTGATAACCAAGTTTGGAAGATTAATATAAAAATACATTTAAAAATAAACAAGATAACAAACAAAAAAGTTCCTAGATATCCATATAACTCCATTTGATCGCAGCATTAGATCAATCTCCCCGATTTATAAGAAGTCGGGGAAGGAGCCGAAGGAAATAAATTCAGTTATGAAGAATGAATCGGCGACACGATATTGATTTTGCCCGCCGGCCACCTTCCCTGGGCGGATAAGGCGACGCCATTCCGCAACCCACCGGCTGACCGTACCACCTACCTGCTGTTCCGAAACACTCGATCGCCATTATTTGAGCCCCAAGATAAATAAAAATTTATTTCCAGTAAATTTTACATTTTTTTTAATTTATGTTAGTATAATATGTTACTTTTTCATACTTAGTTTATTCTATGTTATTTATTTGTCTCTTACTTAATATAATGTAATAAAAAAGAGCCCCAAGATACTACTCGTATATGAATTCCCTACTTTGGGGGTCCAAGACAAAAGCTTCTCTGTGCAGAGTGACTTTAAATTGTATTTTTTGTGTCGCCTAAACCTAGGTATTATTTAGCCATTCTGTATGTTTAAGTAAGTCCATGTTTTTTTGGTATATAAATATTTGTAATTGTTATTTGTAATTTTATTTTCCATTTCTTACAAAACTTTATAGTGGAACAAGTTTTCTCAGTTCTTGACAGTTTTTTGGTTTGCGTTCGACTTAAATAGCACTAGTGGTGCTGAGTGGGAATCAGGGACTTCTCTTTCGAGGACGACGTCTTAACTATGTTATCATTTGTAAGCGAAGGTTGTTGAACGTATTATGTTATGTATTGATACTCGTATATGCCTGCAACTTCACGTGTAATGTTTTTTTATGTAATGTTTATTTTAAAAAGACTACTGGCTTGGAGTTTCTGATTATGTTATCAAAATTTAGCAATTCATAACATTTATTACATTGGAGAATAATTGATCCGTTCAAATTATTGCAATGTGTTGAGCAACAAACATCTAAAAGTACGATAACGTATAAGTAAGATTTGTATGTACTCGAACATATTCGATTTTTTGGCGTTTAATTTCGCGACCGTGTATTGCTTGCAGCTTGCCCTTAAGTCCGATTCCGGCGAACATTCTCTATTTATAGATATTAAAGTACCTATTAGGGATTGGCTTTTAAGGCCCTACAGTTATCGAGTCCCTTATTAAATTAAATTACTTGTTGGAATTCAATGTTTCCGAAGGAAATATTATCGAGTTTCCTGTTGAGATGTCATGCTTTGAGAGTTTTGCGAAATAAGTTATGGCTTATTTTTATTTAGAAGCTTACAACATCTTCATATCCATGTCATGTAATGAATATTTGTTATAGAATAATAAATGTCTTATTTATCTTTTTATCATTTTCACATGTCCACCCTACACTATGAAGAGCCTAAGCATTAGCCAGCCTAACTTTTTCTTACGTTTATCTTTTACCCACTTTAAATTAATTTTACGTAACTTGGCATAACCGCCATTGTTCAGTGTTCCAGTCTACGATAAAACACGGTAGATTTGCTACTTTAAATTTTAATTTTAGTAAAAAAACTTTGTTAAACCAACATCCTACAACCCAACTTGTGCCAAAAAGTACAAAAGGTATGGATGGGACGAGATTGGAAACGGTTCGAGTGCAGAAACGTTCAATTTCACACACATCGCAAACAGTGCGGGGGATTCAAACGAAATCTGAAAACAACAAACTTGTCACTAAAACTAGATGCAAAATGTCTGAAGGTGAAATAATATTCTGAATTCTAGAGCTACCTACAACGATGTTGGTGGAGGTATTTTTTCAAAAGTTAAACAAAGTCTGAAGAACTACATTTACGCAGAAAACTAATCCTAATGTGGATATCAAATGTGGCTCTTAAAACTAACTGTTTAATATAAAGCTATTGAAAAGATACAAAACTTAGTAAAACTTTTACATTTTTAATTCTTTCATAGTAAGTCGATTTCGTCTTCACAGACGAAGTTTCGTTGTTGTATTATCAGGTTTCAAACTACTAAAGATCTTTTTTTTTTTGTAATATTTGGCTTCAAATTTAATCTGTTTAAGCTTCAGTAGAATTTTAAACAACATACATTCCAGCTTGGAAGAAGCCGATATGATGTAAGAAACTGGGGGACTCAGTTAATTTCAAACATGTCTGAAACTGCTTTAAACAATTGTGGACTCAATTAATATACAACAAAGGTAAATCACAATCTACTTTTACATAGAAATTAATCCTAAATTTCCCTTGCTCACCCTATTACTTCACAATGTATAAATAATCTATTGTAACTGGTTACAAAACACAGTTACAAAGGCGGCCGAAAGGTAAAATACATCCATCTTTATATTTTAAAATCATATAATCCTATTGACACGAGTAGGTATTATTATAAAAAAATAAATAAAAAAATTACGTATGAACGGATCGAGTTGAAATTTGGAACACAGATTATTGCTTGGAACAACACCTAGGCTACTTTTTATTTCAAGAAAATAACGGAAAGGGGAACTATGCGGGTAAAATTGCGGGCGCTGCGAGTGTCTAGTACTTTACCGTTATAAGAAATTTGTATGATTCTACCGCATATTATGTCAAGATAGTGTCCATCTACCACGATCTAATCGATGATTATAAATAGTATAGTAACACTGACCAGTCGTGTTAGTATTCCTAACATTTTTAGTTAGCATCGAGTTACCTTTACTACCTAACACACTTTAAAACCACTGTAGGTTCTATCATCTACTAAACAGTCGCGAAACAAAGTTCGATCTCTCATTTCGAACAAATAAATGGCACATTCTACACGAGTAGCCTAAACTATACCATTACCCGTATCCGCAAACCTGTCACCTCGAACCTATCATCTGCTAACTAATCGAATAATCGCGACGTGTCCGACGCACCCCAATTGAATAATAACCTGTTAGCCGCGCTGCCGGGGGCCGCATTGTCCCGCAAATTGCACAAAATTGGGAGCAGACCCGCAATACCGGCTCTATTCTCTCCGCGCCTGCACCTGATTGGTCGACACGCCCCCCTCTTCCTCCCCCGTTTTACCAAGAAATGGAATTATGCACTTCGTAAATAAGAGTTAGCGGCCGAGCCTTTACCTTTCAACGCCGGATTGACTTTGATGTCTGGTTATGTGTGGCCTGTTGTTTTAATCATCCCTGCCTCAAAACACAAGGTTATGTCAATTACAGGTACATAGTTTTTAATCTTTCGCTATTTAATATAATATTGCAATACTGAACTTCAGTTTTATCATCATCGTCATCACCATCATCAGCCGCAAGACGTACACTGCTGAACATAGGCCTCCCCCTAGATTTCCACAAAGAGCGGTCCTGTGCAACCTGCAACCAACTGTTTCCAGGGGTCTTTTGTGAGGTCATCTGTCCATCTAGTGGGAGGTCGTTCAACATTGCGTCTTCCGGTTCGTGGTCGCCACTCGAGAACCTTTCTTCTCCATTGGGTGTCAGTTCTGCGAGTGCGGTAGCCTAGCCATTGCCATCTTTCAGCTATGTCGGCTACTTTTGTTCTTTTACGAATATCCTCATTAGGGATTCTGTCGCGCAAGGGACTCCGAGCATAGCTCTCTCCATAGCTCGCTGTGTTACTTTAAGCGTTGTTATGAGGTCAATAGCTTACTTCGTAATCGCTTACACATCACTATATTTCATAATACAATAATTTATTTTCTACGAAACAACAGAACCGACTTAAATGTATAATTAAATTGAGGCACTCGACCAAATGTCTTATGAAACTATCACTAAGTCATCGAGGTATCCATATAAAAGTAAATGTCAGTTTTTTGTCTATTATATAAAAACCACCACCGATTTCGATAAATTTATATGGGACCCCCTCTTAACTATGATCTACCAAACAATAAACATTGATTCACAATTGGCGGAACTATCGCGTAGCATACAGACAAAAAATATACAATCAAAATGAAAACTTCCTCTTTTTTGAAGTTGGGTAAAACTGAGACCGCTTTTTGGTACCGGTGTACCGTGGTGAACTGAAACGGTCGATTTTCTGTCTCACAGAACAGACATTCATGTTCTTAAATACCTGTGAGAGACGTTTCAATGGATTACTGTAGCTTGAAGGACACTCTCCTCTTATTAAACTGAGTGGATAGGTTTCCGTAACCAAAGGGTAAAAACGGAACTCTATAAATAAATATTGGTGGACAATTCACACACAACACCATCTGACCCCAAACTAAGCAAAGCTTGTGTGATGGCAGCCAGATAGCTGATATAATACTTATATAGTTTTAAATACATACTTATTATACATAGAAACACCCCGACACAGTGCAAACATTTGAATTCATCACACAAATATTTGCACTGGGTGGGGATCGAACCCACGACCCTCGGCTTCGCAGGCAGAGCTACTACCAACTAAGCCACTAGAGCAGTCAAAATATCTCAAAATATCTATTACTCGTCTCAAAATATCTATTGACTCCGTCCGTCCGTCACCAGGCTGTATCTCAAGAACGGTGCTAGACGGTTGAAATTTCCACAGATGATATATTTCTATTGCCGCTATAATAACAAATACTAAAAATAAATATTTAAGAGGGGGCTCCCGTATAACACATTTAATTTTCTTAGCGTTTATCGCTCGATACTTATAACGGTGACAGGTAGACACTTTCACTATTGCCAGAATATTTAGCTTTATGTTATCTTAAAATATTAAGGGAGAGCTCCCTTAATTATATTCATTTATTTTATTCATTTCAATCAATTATTTAATATCATACAATTAAAGATGTTTTCGCCGTTTATTTGGTAATGGTACGGAGCCCTTCGTGCGCGAGTCCCACTCGCAATTGACCGATTTTATTTAATCTTTTACAATAAGTTAACATAACCATGACGACGATAACGATGAAGCGTGCAAGCCTAGAAAAAACCGCTGCACTCACGGCTTGAAGACATTATGGCACTATCACTGGTGTTCAAAGTATAATAATATTGATACCACAATGTTAAATTAATATTTTGTGCCATTTTCTACGCTTAACCATTCATTACAGTTAGTAATTCGTTTAAGAATAATGCAAGTACGGCCATCTAATCAATCTACCAAATTCGAAATGATTAAAATTTGAAGATGTCATGAGATTTCCTGGTTTAGTATAATTAGGTACGTCTTTGGGCCTGTTCACACCAGACAGTATTTTGTGTCGTGGTTAGGTAAAAATGGAGTTGCGCTAGAGATGGATAAGACTGTTAAAAAACTATCGACATCACTATATTTTCCAGTCGACATCGTCATCATATAACTATGTTTTCAGCTTACATTTCAGTATATCCGATATGTCGTTACAAAACTGATATTAAATAGTGGAAACCATAACAAATACAGTTTTTGAAGTCAGTTTAGAAATCATAGCAAACTTCTTTTGACCCACCACACACATATGTTTCGTGGGCTGTGATTGAAGCCCATCGTCACGCTCGTAAATGAAAGAAATCTTCGGGTGAACTCGGAACTATTAAATAAATGATATAACATAAACGGTAAGTTTGACAAAAGAGTTTATTGGAAACGAAAATGCAATATTATGTATATTTTCTACAATAATGACCTTTATGACTTTCGCCTAGGGTATAAAATAGGGGTAATTAATGGGTAGTTTTCTTAGTCTTATTCATCTCTATCGCAACTCCATTTTTACCTACTCACAGCACGATATCGTGTTAGGTGAGAACAGGCCCTTTCTCGTAGTCTCTTTGTAATCCATCTTCAAGCTCCTTTGTGTCGCGCTGTAACTGCTATGAAACGGCGAAGTGTCCAGCGGGCGGCGAGCGTCGCGACGGCGCGAGCGGGAGTGGCGGCGGACTGAATGGGTGTCATTACTTAGCGTTGTTTACCTATTCATGGCGTCCCTTCTGTTCGCTTGCTTAATCACCGCACAGCAGCGACAAATTCACTCTTTTAGAAATAAAGTGACGCGCGGAAAGCTGTTAGTCATTTATACTAATTTGATACTAATAGTAGCAGGTTCACGCGGTTTGGTTCGCGTAGTTCCCGGTCTTGGTGTATTACCGCGATAAGTAGCCTACTGTTATTCCAGATTATATTGTAACTCTTACTCTCTCTTTTTCTCTCTACTTGTTCCAAACATTGTCTCAATTCATTGATGCGTTCTGACGTAAATGAGCAATAAACATCTAAACATCACATTTTTCGCAATATTGATTGGTAAAATACCAGCACAGTACAAAGAAATACTACTGCAGCTGAACATAGAATTTAGAAGACAATTCCAAAACCATCTAAGACAAGAACAAAATTAAAAATTTTGATTAACTCCCGACTACCTCGGATTTGCCCTTTCATTTGATACCCATATTAAGGGAGTTGTGAAAAAATAAATGTATTTCGCCATTTTGTTGTAGCGGCCATCTTGGATTTGAAATTTTTCATAGTGCAAAGTATTCTACTAGTCAAGCCCTTTCATTTGATGCCCATATTGTGGTAGAAGTGAAAAAAAAAAATATAATTCGCCATTTTGTGGTGGCGGCCATCTTGGATTTGAAATTTGTTATTATGTATTGTATTCTACTGGTCAAGCCCTTACATTTGATATCCATATTGAGATAGGTTGTGAAGAAATATTTTGTCCGCCATTTTGTGGAGGCGACCATCTTGAATCGATATTAACCAAACATAGCTAAAAAACATCCGCACGGATATCAACCTTCGAATAAAAAAAACCGCATTGAAATCGGCCCATCCCTTTGAGCTCTACGGTGCCACAGACAGACACACACACAGACAGACAGACAGACAGACAGACAGACAGACAGACATCGACGTCAAACTTATAACACCCCTTTTTTTGGTCGGGGGTTAAAAAATAGATTTACTGTTGACCTCCTATTAGTTGATACTCATATTAGTAACTGCGAACAAAGAAAGAGAGCTTAGAAATATTTAGTAGGTACTGTTTAGAATTATTTAGATCTTTCCAGCGGGAATGCTCTAAAAATGCATTTTGATTCCAAAGATTTCGTGAATTAAATTTTTACTTGAAATTATTGTTTTATACTATTCTCAATTCGAAGGTTTTAGCGTTTGTTTTGCTCTAAAACGAGTGTCAATTAGCAAAACAGAACTCGAAGTAGCAACTCATCGGCGCGCCCGAAATCCCAAATTGTTTCACAAGCTACATTACAAATACCCGTGAAGTAAAGCAACCGGTCTATATAGACCTCTCCACGGTTTTACGTCTACAAAGCGATTTCCGTAGATTAATTCTAAAATAATATGTGAAAATTACTGTTACATTACATTTTCGGCGTTTGGTAAATCGCAATCGATTGAACGTAATTAATAAATTACGTTAAAACTAATAATAAGAAAATTATTTCTTATTAGTACTAACTCCCAGTTTTAATTTTCAATTATATTTTCTTTTTTCTATATTTAGTAGCTATAGAACAATATCAGTGTAATAGAAAAAGTGGGACAATCATATTATAGAATCGCCGTGGCGTCAATACCGTAGCAGTTTCTACTTGTAGCACTTTACACACAACTTTTTTCGCTGTATTTAAATATACCTATTTGTTATTTTTGTAGCCCTCCGATGTTTCCTTTTTGAAACGATCACCTCAGCATTTTGGAGACCGTAGGTATATGTGTACTTGTGTTTACTCTATTGTATAATGAAAATATTAACGAATAATTACAGAATTACTTGAAGTACGATGTTACTTCAGGTATTACCGAATTACATTAAAATAACAATTTAATATTTCCAGTAAAACGGCTGTCATTGACCGAAAAAAGGAACGTTACAATAAGTTTTCCATAATTGTGGAGATAATCCATTCAGTTCATTTTAACCAAACTCATGCGACAATAGAACACAGTGAAGATATGTTATTGATTCGGTGTCACCCGGCCCCGTACCCCAATAAGGCTGCGCGGGTTCAGCTAAGGCTGGTCGCTGGCTGCCGTCTCATACGAGCAATAAATTGTCTGGGCCTCTCTCCACAGACTACGCAGCAGTTAGTACGGACCACGCATCATTAACTCGCACGAATGTGCCAAATTAACAATTAAGGCGAACCTTTGCGCGTGTTAATTAGTACTGGTGTTGCCAGCGCCGACATATTGCATTCCTCAGTAATGTTGCCAGTATTGAACGGGTGAGGAATTTATGGCAGGATTGGAGGTGTAGACGCTAGAGGAAATTAAATGGGAGGTTATTAGTGATAGCGCTGCGCTGGTGCAGCCTGGCCCTGTGTTGGCAGGAATGCCTTCCTGATTAATTTTCATTGAGATGTAGATCAACCCTCGTACTTCTCCTAGTACTTGCATCAAATAGCACATGAATACAATTAGTGCGAAATAGACAAATGATTTAATTTCATGGTCAAAAGTTCTTTCATCTTAAACTTCTCTAAAAGCCGAGATTCTTCAGTATTCATATAAATATAAATTGAAAGAGATATTAATACCATTATTGACATCTTCGATCTACAGATCACCGCTACAATCACGGATGTATCAGCAGTTTCCAATTCAATAGTACTTTTAAGTGGAATTACTATTAGTTTAAGTGGTAGGTAATAATGTAGATAATTTTAGAATAACAGATACAGGCTCTCTATCTATTTAGCCGATTGATCTACACTCATTTCACACATTTTTTCTCGAAAACAGTGAAGGGCACCGGTTGCCACAGAACATCAGTGTTTTCTGTATAAGTATACATGTTTTGTTTTTTCGACGTTCAGTTTATCAAACAGTTATTCTTTCACCTTCTTCTGCCAACCGTGTAGATACCGGAGGCTGCTTTCTAATCTATTGCCTCCACTTCGGTTGGCTGTCAACAGCGTTCATGGGGAGTTGGTGTGCATACATGGTTTTTAAGAATGAACGATGGATTTTTTTAATAACATAAAAGGATGAAGACGAGCTAGCCATGATGTGCTCAATGGCTCAGTATGCCTGCTCATAGCAGCGTAGTGACACGCTGCTATCGGAACATGAAGAGTCCAAATATTATATCATATTATATATATATCATTTATATCACCCAGATATTTAAGATGTTTTATTACTATGCTCTGTAGTTTCAAAGGAAACATTATCCTTCAAACCGGAACATAGTTTGCACAGATAACTCGCGAGCCGCTAGCTAGGCGGGCTCCTCTCAAACAGAGTGCAGATGTAGTCCGTGTGTCGCGGGTCGCGGTCACGCCAACACGCCAATAAATCTAATCTCCCTAAAAGCGCGATCAAAACAAACAAAGCTCGCGCCCTCGGCCGAGCGCGCGGTGATCGCGGCTAGGGAGGGGATGGACAAATATCGATAATTATGTTAAAATAACGTCAAAATTTTGTTTCCAGTTGGTGTATTTATGGACTAGTACAATATTATCAATTGTCAGTAAATACTGACAATTGATAATTTTCCTTGGCATAATTAATTTAAATTACTTTGTCTTCCATATATTGTATGCTAACATGAAATCTATCTAAGAGAATAAACGGGTATACCTACGTTGTTTTAATATTGTACAAATATATTTGTAGGATTAGATAAAATTACAAATGAACATTTTCATTTCATTTCTAATGAATCCTACCTTTTTAAATAAATACAATAAACTCACGTTTGATGTAATCAGTGTGTTGTGTATACCCATGTATTTATTTAAAATGTGTAATAACCACGTTAGTTTTCATACTAAAATAGTCCTACCTTTTTGGTAGTTTTGAAGATTATGCCATGTTCATTTCTTCCAAGATGTTAAAGTTGAAATTATTAAATTAAATGTTGAACCTCTATAATTATTGGACTTAAATTAAGTTATAAAATCAATTTAATGTCCAATAAATACGCTCCTACAGCAAAGCTGTTCGTAAAACAAACTCGTCTGATAGTTTAGTGGAATCTAAACTGTTATAAATACGCAAGACTGAGTATATCTATGGATGGATGTGAGAATGATTGTTACTTTTTCAATCGAAAACTACTAAATAAAATGACAAATACCTATACTACTATTTATCGCGGGCAAATTATGAGAAAAGCTCTTTTTTTATAGTTTAGAGTGACGAGACGAGAAGGATATGTTTGTACCTGATGGTAGGCAACGATGCCTACCACACAACAGCACAGTGACATGCAGCTATTGGAACATGAAGAGTCCAAATAATTACCTTGCACTGCACTGTGCTCGTCACCCAGAGATATAAGATGTTTTACCTCTAGGCCATGTGACTTCACTGGAAACATTGCCCTTCAAACCGAAATACAGTAATGTAATGCACATTGCTGCTTGGCGGTAGAATAACTTGACGGCGGCAAACGTTCAGTACTTCCCCAGACGGACTCTTCAAAGAGTCCTACAAAAACTGTTCAAAATCTGTGTTCCTATGTGAGTGAACCCGCAGAACACTAACAGTATTTGCATAATACGGTTGTCACAAGATCGATACTAATCCACTTAGCAGGAACATCACTAATCTATCTATTACCCCGAGGATAAAGCCGCGTTCACACTCGCCGTTCCCTGGAGGCAGCGGCCCCCGGGACGAGTCGGGGTAATCGCTTGTATTGTGTCATTTGCTTATTAAGTTGGGAGCTTTTATTGTAATGGGGATGTTATTAATAAATGTGTGAATCTTGAGAGGCGAGGGTGAACCGGCCCAGTATTTATTTGTTAAGTTTGGGATAAAGGATGAATAATTATTTAAACGCTTAAGAAGTGTAGAGGACGAGATTTTGAAACGGATTGTCATTTATTTTATTAATAGCTAACACCGTACTGTCATTAATTAGAACGCAAGTATTTACACATAGGTGTACAAGTATTAGGTGAGTGATGTACGTAGGTTTGTGCATGGATTTTTGGAAATTTATTGGCATAGAATAAAAATACTATCATGTACAGTCATACATAGTATAAAATTTTCTACTTTATTTATTTAGTTAGAATTTTCTACTACAATAGAGCACAGGTTGAATGACAAATTTATCAATGGGTTTAACATTTTACACTATTAATTATTATTATGAGTTTGTTTGATGAAAAACAATTGATACAGATACTGCTACGAGTATTACACCTGTGGGTGACGCGAAATAGCGTAACTTCAATTATCCAAAAAGCGTATCTCCACTGCTCCACCACCGCTTAATCGTTTAGTGATTTTCCCTATGAAAAATTACTAAACGATTAATTAAAGAACTATCAAAGACTCTTTTATTTCAAAATATTTTAATGTTATAATAAACCCTCAGGAGAGGTTAAGATTGGGCCGCTAATTCTGTAAATTACAACAATTACCGTCAGTTTAACCCCTTAATCTGTAAAGCTGCGTCCACACCGCGTTATTGATTACCTCCCGTCCCGAGGTGACAGTGAGCTCGGATTAGGCGCCGGTAGTGGGGATTAACCCTTAGCTGTAGTGATGTCGCACCCCAAGTCCGAGTCGCCTTGAGCTCCGGCCGACTTGGATTCGGCATGTTGTGCAGGTGGCCCTTGACTCACCACCTATAACTGTTGTCTCATAAAACGTTAAAAAATCTTTGCAAATCCTCCTTACTTCACAGTATGATAAATCAATTTTCAAAAAATATGAAAATTTTAAAAATTGAAAATGAATTATTTTCATATATTTTGAAAATAATGAGTCCATTCTTTCCTCATGATATCGTCATTGACAAATTCCGTAAGGGGGATATTTTCATATAGTATTAGCTGTACCCTACCACGCTTCGCTGTGGCACATTGTAATGCAAAATAAGACAAAAAGAATCCTTGATGCGGATTCTAAATCATTCTAAAATTTCAGCTCGATCGGTGCAGAACTTTTTGAGTTTTTGAAGCATGCACAAACCAACATAACGTTTTTAAATACATAGAGATTGTAATATCAATATTTCGGATGTACAAATAACGCCAACAAATAAATTACATTTACAACAAAACTATTGCGATGACGAAGATGTGAAGAAAACTGTTAAATTATTGAATTATTATTTTTTTTTTTTTAATTCGACCTACATTTAGTATTAAATTCAGACACCAGACTACATATCAAAGCTTCTTATGAAGCTATTGTATGTAGATTTTGATGATACTTTTTTTGTTTGGTAGAAAATACTTTAGAGGTAAGTAGTCATATAAATTCAATCAACCAAAACCTAAAATTTGGTTAGATTTATCTGGACGACGTAGTCACTCGACTTACACAATTAGCTAGCAATTAGCAATATTTATTAACAATCGCGTAACATCCAAACGAAAAGTAGTGTAGTGGTAGGACTCTTGGCAAATTCAGCCTGGGGAAGTACCACACCTTTGCCAGTTATTCTACCGCCAACCAGTAATGTGCAAACATTACTGTGTTCCGGTTTGAAGGGCAATGTTTCCAGAGAAATTACACGGCTTAGAGATATAACATCTTAGATCTCTGGGTGACGAGCGCACTGCATGTCTAGGTAATGATTTGGACTCTTCATGTTCCAATAGCTGCGTGTCACTGTGCTGTTATGTGGCATGCATGTTGCTTACCATCAGGCACATGTCCTGCTCGTCTCGTCTTCACTCTTCAATAAAAAAATAGTCGTTTAACAAGGCTATGAAAAAAGTTTAAGGCAAATATAAATTAGGTGTTTCCAATCCTTCAGTATTGTTATATTAGTACTTATAATAACTCCGATGGCGTGTCAGAGGAGGGCCGGCACTCGGCTCCCGGCCTCGTAAGGCGGTAACGTGACGCCGTTGTATTAATTTATCCAGCGGAGCGGGATCGAGTTTAATTAACGAATTTAATTAGAAATTAACTGTTTTGTAGGACGAGGCGCGTCTGTGTGGTCGCCACATGAGCGAGCAGGGTTGTCAGTATCTCAAAACGGTTGCGGGAAAATTACCTGGAAATTCAAATCACAAATATTAAATTACAAATAAGAACAACACAACTGTGTGTTGTGAACCAGTAGTCTTAATTGAACTATAATAATTTGATAACACATTAAATCTTAATTTTTTAATTTTAACTTTCTGCGTTTTTCTGTGGCATATGCGTTTTTTGCATCTGCATTTTTTTGTAACTTTTATAGGTTTACACTTGACCCCATCTCGCCCATGTTAAGCTATGCGGACTACGATGCAGCATGTTTACCTAGAAGAAAACGATTCACTCTCGATTTAAAGATACAAAGATTGTAACCAACGGAAACCCCACTCAGGCAACGTATTCCACAGCCTTGAAGTTCTTATCACAAAAGTAGAGTCAAATCTCTTCGTTCGTGTCTTTAACGTGAACTGTGCTCCTAATATTATTTAAAAAATATAATTCAAATTCGAAAAGGTTGTTAGTATTATAATGTCGCATAATTAATTAAAGCCGAACGAATTGGTACTATTTTATAATCGAAAAAAATAAAAATTTTGACTAACATATTCACAACTTTTTTTACTAGTAAAGCCCTTTCATTTGAATATTTAAAATAGGCAGTGTTAGTTATTTTTAACCACCGACCAAAAAAGGGGTGTTATAAGTTTGACGTCGATGTCTGTCTGTCTGTCTGTCTGTCTGTCTGTCTGTGTGTGTGTGTGTGTCTGTCTGTCTGTGGCATCGTAGAGCTCAAAACGGATTGGCCGATTTCGATGCGGTTTTTTTATTTGAAAGTTAATATCCGTGCAATTGTTCTTAGCTATGTTTGGTTAATATATATTCAAGATGACCGCCGCCACAAAATGGCGGACAAAATATTTCTTCACAACCTACCTCAAAATGGGTATCAAATGAAAGGGCTTGCCTAGTAGAATACTATACACTATATAAAAATCAAGCCAAGATGGCCGCCACCACAAAATGACTAATTATATTATTTTTTTCACTACTACCTCAATATGGGTATCAAACGAAAGGGAATACATTGCACTATGACAAATTTCAAATCCAAGATGGCCGCTTCCACAAAATGGCGAAATACATTTCTTGTTTCACAACTCCCTTAATATGGGTATCAAATGAAAGGGCTTGACTAGTAGAATGTTGTACGGATAACAAATCTAAGGTAGTCGGGGGTTAGTCAAAATTTTTAATTTTGTTCTTGTGTATGTTTAGCTCACAATTATAGAAGATACTCATATTATTTATTTCTGCTTCTGTAAATTATCTTTAGATGGTAATGAACAGTAGTGGCAGCCCTACGGCGAGTAGATGGGTAAACACGGCGCCGGTGGTGAATTTGAAAATTTAATTTAGTTGCTTTGTCCCACTAATTGGTTTGTTTTCGGCGCTCGAGCGAGCGAGCGAGATGTGTAAGCTGGCGGAGTAGAGGGGTACCTACTGCCGTACCGTACCGTGGTACGGGGCACCGTAGGAATGGCGGTACTTACGGGGTACCGGGGCAGGGTACCGGGGTAATGTGGCTTTAAAAGTAATAATAGGGTAGTACACTAAACTCTACAAAATTAATTTAGTGTAGCAAATGTATGTTGCTGTTTATTTTTAAGTTTTTTACTTAAACTAAAACATGACAAAATTAGATTAGTATTCCGAATATTTCGATATAGGTTTCGTGAACCAACAACCCAAGTCTAGCTGGTAAAGAAGTTTTCAATGTGTATCAATAATTATTTTTTTTGTTTCTGATCAGGTGTGGTTCCAAAACCGTCGCGCGAAATGGCGGAAAACGGAGAAATGCTGGGGCCGGTCGACCATCATGGCCGAGTACGGGCTGTACGGGGCCATGGTGCGCCACTCCCTGCCACTGCCCGAGACCATCCTCAAGAGCGCCAAGGAGAACGACCAAGTGGCGCCCTGGTTGCTAGGTGAGTGTGGTGAGGACCTCTTATAGTATTTTCCAACTTCATTACTCATAGCGCCGACACGACCGCTGGAGGGGCATATCACTCATGGAAGCATCACGGAAAATCAAAAGCAAAACTGTCAACTGACAGACCTGACAAATTTTGTTTTCGTCTCACCTTCGCGGAACAAAAGCATGAGACAACACAAGAACTTGAAGCAGAAAAGCAGGACAACTCGTAAACTCTTTTTAGCTTTGCTAAGCTTTGGCTGTCAACCTTCCTGGTGTCGAGCGACGGTGCACTTTACGAAGATAGCAATCACTCTCGATTTGAAGACCTTCAAGATTATTTCGACCATAATATATGAATACCGAGTCAAGCATTGGGACGACGACCATCATAGCGGTGCATATCCTTGTCAATGTAGCTTCAATGTCAAATGTCAACTATAATAGCCCAAGACAGAGGGTGATGGATTGCCTGTGCTCTGTCGGTAGTTTATTATTTACAGAACCCCTCATTTTATATTAAAAAATAACCTACGCCCGTTGGCTTCGGATAACCATCCAAAGATTTTTTTTAACTTTTGTAGTTTTACACTTGACCGCCATCTCGCCTGATTTTAAACGATAATGCGGTCTACGATGGAGCGTGTTTACCTAGAAGAAACCGATTCACTCTCGATTTGAAGACACAAATATTGTAATCATTGGGGAAACCTACTCAGGCAACGTATTCCATAGCCTAGACGATCTTATCACAAAAGTTTGGGCTGGCGTAGAAGGCACAAGGCACATCCTGCATACATACATAGATCTTTCCAGGTGTCACCTATATTAGTATGTACCAGGTTCACTAATTTATGGGACCCGTATTTCAAACTTTTACATAAGATATGCGCCAGCAAAAAACAAAATT